>OZ038487.1:12631803-12689303 GCA_964036315.1 Acanthosepion esculentum | reverse complement strand
GGGAAGCGTTTTGTGATGTATCTAGGAATTCTAGGCGTTGAGCACTTAGTTTATTTTCTTTCCTTCATCGAGATTTTATCTTGATTAAGGTGTTCTTTATTTTTAACAACTTTTCTATGGGTTACACCAACCTAGTTATTTTTCACACACATACACACACACACACACACACACACACACACACACACACACACATATATATATATATATATATATATATATATATATATATATATATATATATATATTAAAGAAAAACAAACAACCTTTAGTAAACCAACAGACAATTTCCAAACCTAAAACACTTATCCAGATACAGTCTCGAATAACACTGACAATACGGAAAAAGAAAAGAGGAAAAAACTC
Source organism: Acanthosepion esculentum (assembly GCA_964036315.1). Lineage (NCBI taxonomy): Eukaryota > Metazoa > Mollusca > Cephalopoda > Sepiida > Sepiidae > Acanthosepion > Acanthosepion esculentum. The sequence continues at coordinate 12,688,937 of OZ038487.1, read as the reverse complement.
AAAAGCAAACTTACCTACTCAGTAAATTGCACGACTCCTAGATTGTGCAGACCGTGCAAAAAACAGTTACCAACGTTAAATCCTATGAAAGGGTGGCTCTAGCAGTAGTTCGAATTTAAGTTCAGTTCCTTACTAATAACCTTGGTATGAAGGTATGATTCCATCTCTTCTCACGTCAGTTATGTGTAAAATAGCAGAGCATACGGTGTCCTATAGCCTTGGGTGGCAACCGGTCTAGGAGAATGACAACTCTGAGTTCAAAGTTTAATGAATCAAAATTTAGGCAATATGTTCCGCTTAAATTTAGTCGGGAGTTAATCAATGTCATTTTGTTGGGGTCTGTATCAAAAGCCAGAAGAGGTCATTCACAGGCCGTGTCTCGTTAATGCGGTGTTTCCCAACCACTGTGCCGCGGCACACTAATGTGCCGCGGAATGATTACTGGTGTGCCGCGAAGAGATAATACCTAGAAGCCATTTAATTTCATTTTGTTTAATAAAGACATTCAATTTCTTAATTATGATGACACCGCTCAATTCAAAATCGCCGAATTTCTGGAATCTAAAAGTTTCGCGCATACTAATTGGTAAGCGTTATTATGATTTATATTAGTCATGGGACGATTAATCGGAATATCAGGAGTTTTTCAAAGTATCGGCAATCGGCATCGGAGCTGAATAATTCAGACCCGATTTCGATACCAAAACGATTCCTAAATACACAGGTTGTAAGACAAAAAGTTGGAACACAGAACTGTACTATGTGAGGTTTTACGTAATGCTCCTAACTCCCAAACATTTTTTTACCTTTCCCTAACCATTTTTAATCTTTTCAATTTCAGGCTAATCTAACATTATGCACAACTGTCCCACAGACATTCACCATTATTCTTTTATACCCGATATTGAATACATGATATGCTGATTTATGTGAATAAAAATTCTTCTTGTATAATATTCTTTGTTTTTTATTATTTTATTGCAAAAAGGCTTTATGAGTGGAAAATTTTTATTTTTTGTGATAGGTGTGCCGCGAAAATTTAAAGAACTCAATAGTGTGCCGCCATGTAACAAAGGTTGGGAACCACTGAGCTAATGGTTGAACCAAAGCAAAAGCAATCTGTGTTTCTTAGAAAATTGTTTTAAAGAATTATGCTATGATCAGCAAGGACGAATTCCTGACAAAATACTTTCCTGCCAGATAGAAACAAGATTAAATAATTCTAAGCCTCGGCTAAAGTTGTTCAAAATTTATTGGTCGTCAAACCTTTTTTTAGATAGAAATATGATGAATTAGGCTAAGTCGGCAATGTTATGATCTTATTTTTCTCTTCTATATCATGATCTTTAGAGAGGGCCTGGTGTGTTTTCTGGGGAGCAAGATAAGGTTGAGTTTAATTAACGAAGTAAGATTTTTTTTATCTGTTCATTATCTGATACCTGGGTTTCGGTTCCGATTAAATTCCAGATGCCCTTAGGCGGGAGGAATATTTAATCTTTAATGAAATGGAAAATTGTAGGCCGATGTGATTGGAATTAGGTTATCTCCGGACGCTACACAGTGATGAAAAAAATCAATGTTCTTAGAACAATATTTTGGTTAAGTTTTACCAAGGTTCCCCCAAAAGATATTCCATGTTTGTAGCACATCACATAAAACTCTCTTTATCGATTCACTTGTTAATATCAAAGAATATTCTAAATATACTCCACGCCGAGTTCATCTTGCTTCAGTACAATATTTTACGCTTACAGGTCATTTTACCACCATCGATTCAACACAGGAAAATTCACCGCGAAGAAGGTTCCCCGCGAGGAAAATTGACTGCAAAGAAGTTTTACCGCGAGGAAAATTCACTCTTAGGAAGGTTCCCCGCAAAGTAAAATTCACCTCGAAGAAGGTACTCCGCCAGGAAAATTCACCGCGAAGAAGACTCCCTGCGAGGAAAATTGACCGCGAAGAGATTTTACTTCGAGGAAAATTCACCGTTAGAAAGGTTCCCCGCAAAAGAAAATTCACCGCGAAGTAGGTACTCCGCGAGGAAAATTGACCGCGAAGGAGTTTTAGCGTGAGGAAAATTCACCGTTAGAAAGGTTCCCCGCAAAGGAAAATTCACCGCGAAGAAAATTCATCGTGAAGAAGGTTCCCCGGGAGAAAAATTGACCGCGAAGAGGTTTTACCCCGAGGAAAATTCACCGTCAGAATGTTTCGCTGCAAAGGGAAATTGACCGCGAAGAAGATACTCCGCGAGGAAAATTCACCGCAAAGAAGGTTCCCCGCGAGAAAAATTGACCGCGAAGAAGTTTTACCCCGAGGAAAATTCACCATTAGGAAGATTCCCCGCAAAGGGAAAATACACCGCGAAGAAGGTACTCCACGGGGAAAATTGACCGCGAAGAAGGCTCCCCGCGAGTAAAATTGACCGCGAATACGTTTTACCGCGAGGAAAATTCACCGTTAGGAAGGTTCCCCGCAAAGGAAAATTCACCGCGAAGAAGGAACTCTGCGAGGAAAATTCACCGCGAAGAAGGCTCCCCGCGAGGAAAATTCACCGGGAAGGAGCTTTACCGCACGGAAACTTTGTAACCCCAGGTTTCAAGCTTTTGTGATTATCAGACACGCTTGTCTATTTTTTTAAAAAGTGGATCTATTTATGCTTATTTGTTTTTGATTATTTGTGTGTGGTGGAGGGGGACTTTTCTTCTGTGTATATTTGGGATGACACTCTCCCATACATAGACACACATACATACAGGTGTACGCATTTTAGTTCGTACAAACACACCCATATAAATAATCTGAGGCTAGGCGCAGTTACACATCCATTCGTTCGAGGACACATATATACGCAATTGTCATTCTATTTCGGTATCAAGACTGCAGTGTTACATATGTTGCAATGTTTTCTTAACAGGTCGGGGTGTTCTTGACGTTTTTCAGGTCGGTCGTATGCAACTGAATATGTTAGCCCTATCACGGATAGATATTGAGTACTTTCCACTAGAGTGGGAAAATGGATAGCGGCTCGGATTGACGAATCGGAGAGCCGAGTTTGAATTCCATTTGAATCCATTACTTACGTGCTAATACCCTTAAGAAACGTATGAATCCTGTTCTTGTCCCCCAGCTATGGGTAAATAGTAGGAGAGACCGGGTTCTATAGCCTTGGATTGCAACTTGATAGCAACTGGTCTACCACAGAAAGAAATAGCAACGTACTTATCTGCATCGCAGATAGCAACGTAAAATCTGCATCATCAGTCGTGTATCGAAAGATACATGATCGCCTAAGCATGTATCACGTATGGCACATAACTGACTGACTGCGTATAATATATATATATATATATATATATATATATATATATATATATATATACATGGTGGGAATAAAGTCACTATACATTTAATAATAATACCCGTCTAGGACAGCTAGTCAATCCCTACTACAGACGCTAGCTCAGGCGCCTTTGTTCAACACCCACAGAGCCCACCTGTGGTTTATACAACAACTATGTTGATCAGACCTGTAAGCAAGGCCAGCACTCAGACCCTCGGTCATGATGACTTGTGACTTCGTGCTAGCACAGTTCCCTCTACGCAAGGCTTAGGTCAACCCGTGGTATGGCTTTCAGGCACTTTCCACTGGGATCACACCCTCCAGACCAAGAATCGAATCCGGGTCTCATGGTCAGAAAGCGAACGTTAACCACACGTCCACGAGCCCATACCATAACCATACGGTTACTTATAATAAAAAAAGCAAAGCATTAGAGCAGGTGACCTGCAGTTCGAAGAGTATCGGTAATTAATTTACTATTGTTTACCATAACATTTCATTGTTATTAACCAGAACCATTTTAATAATAAATTTCTGGACTGTCAAGTAATTGCTTTATCTTAATTGTTATTGTAAGTAACTGTATAGTGACTTTATTGCTACCCTCTGTATATATATATATATATATATATATATATATATATATATATATGTATATATATATATATATATAAAAAGTGAACATAGAAGTCAACACTTAGAGGCTGGTTATGTTCACTTTTATATTTACACACGCTCTATCTCTGATATTGAGAACTTTATCCCATTAATATATCACACTTTAGGACTATATTTCTTCATATATATATATATATATATATATATATATATATATATATATATATATATATATATATATATATACATTAAGGTAGGTGTTGTTAAGGACTAAGGAACTTTTCTGTTTAATGACCTTTTTCTGTTTTTCTTACTTTCTCGCAAGGTTTTTTAATACATATATATATATGTGTGTGTGTGTGTGTGTGTGTGTGTGTGTGTGTGTGTGTGTGTGTGTGTGTGTGTGTGTGTGTGTGTGTGTGTGTGTGTGTGTGTGTGTGGGTCTAAGTTGTTGAAATAAGATTCTAGTCTATGATTCTTTGCCGAGCGCTTTTGGTTATCGTCAACCGTCCTCATGGCTGTATGTTTTGGTTTGAAATAGCTTCCTTATTATTTTAGTTTTATAGATATTTTAGGTATTTAGACAATGTGGTTGGATTAGAATATTGGTTGGTGTTAATTATTTGAAGGATTAGTTATTAAATATATTTAAGATGTTTCTGACGGTATTAAATGCCAGTTTATTTATGTTGGGTTTATGGTTTTTAATTATGATGGCTTCAAGAGTTTGTAATCGTTTTTTGAATTTCTTTTATAGAGGATTTTAGTGTTGTTAATTAAGATTTTTCTTATTTTGGATGATTTTAATGTGTTACTAGTATATATATATATATATATATATATATATATATATATATATATATATATATCAATTATATGGTGTAGGTCCAATTTATATTACGCGAATCATTCACACGAAAAGCAGATAATGAAGTTAATGATATAAATGGCAAGAATCACTCTCGCAAACAAGGTTAATGTATTTTATTATTAAAATTTGTTTGCGTGAGTGATTCTTGCCATTTATATCATTAACTTCATTATCTGCTTTTCGTATGAATTATTCGCGTAATATAAATATATATATATATATGTGTGTGTGTGTGTGTGTGTGTGTGTGTGTGTGTGTGTGTGTGTGTGTGTAGTATATATATATAATTTTAATCTATAATTATTTAATAAAAGCTAAACGGATTGAAATTAATATAACAGGAGAGATAAAAAAAAAACATCCTAAAACCAAACGAAAACTAAGTTTGACGAAGGCGTGTCTATGACTTGATGGCTTTTTATTTTACACGGAGAGACAAGTAAATGTCAGAAATTTGGGAAATGTGAGTTGTATAAAAAAAAACTATATTTTGTGCACGGATTCATGTAGTTGATGATAAAATAGTTAATGATTTGAATGAATAGAATCAAACCGGTGATGCGGGAAAAGTTGAAATTGAAAAAAATTCTGAAAACACTCGTAGGCAAACAGACGAATCTACTCGTTCTGTTGATGTTAAATTATCTTCTACTCTACAGGGATATAGTCAAATTTAAATTAAAATGCATAATGTCTGTTATTATTTAATTTTACCCTATTTTAATTTTTTTTTTTAGAACCCATCAGAAAACCTTTCGTCGCGGGAGACTTTCGTCGCGGTGAATTTTGATGGCGGTGAACATTCCGAATTTTTACAAATAAAATACAAACCTAAGAGTGACTGAATAAAGTGTGTCATATGAACGTAAGAGGAAGCAATAGGAAGGTGGCATTACGAGGATATGACCGATATATAGAAATTACTATTGTAGCATGGGCACGTGGCTGGGTGATTAGGACGTTCGAATTCTGACCATGAGACCCGCGATCGAATCTCACTATGGTTGATTTGTCAGGTGTCATCGGACGGGAGGGTTTGATCCCAGCGTGCGGCACCGTCAAAAAGTGCCTGAAAACCACAAGTTGGCCCAAGCCTTGTGAGTTAAATTGGGTAGACGGAACACTTTGGGCCGTCGATAATTGTGAAGTCACAAGTCATCGTGGCTGAGGTTTTGAGTATGCTGGCCTTGTTCAAATTGTTGATCACGCTGGATAACACGCTCTTTCCCAGAAACTGTAACTATTGTCTGCTCGGCATAGTTGCAGTATAAACCACAGGTGGCCTCTGTGGGTGTTGAATAAACACCTGAGCAAGCGTCTGCAGTAGGGATTGGTTACCTGCCCTAGTATACGGGTATCCTCGAATACGTGTAGCCAGCTATACGATTGTAGCATTTGGGAATTCATTCACACACGATAAAAATTTCCGAGCGGAAAGAGCTTCTTACCAAAGACCTGAGCCGGTGGCACTAAAAATCTAGAGCTTGTCTGAAACTTTACCATTCGCATTCCCTTTGTATTCCATTGGTAAAGAGAAAGTTCCATTCGCTCACTTTCTTTCTAAGATCCGCTGTTTTTTAAACTGTCTCCTGAGAAGATGCTTCGCAAATCACTCCAAACTTCAAGCGTTATATATCCTATAGGTCTTCATAATCTCTCTCTCTCTCTTATCTCTCTCTCTCTCTCTCTCTCTCTCTCTCTCTCAACAATTACAAACTTCAGTAACTTTCAACTTTGAGTGGCTCTTGCAGCTTGTACTGAGGAAACAGTATTATAAAAGATTTTCTGGTGCGCCAGAAATACCCCCCATATTTGAAATGCTGACAAAAAGGTAACTGCTACTAAAAATATTTCACAATTGTTTAAATTAAGTGTTACAAATTAAACCACCCAAATAGTGATCTCTATTTGCCATACACTCTTGGAGACTAAAGTTCTCCGTATTCCCGAAGTTCGAGGTTTTCGAGGTCTTCCAGGTGGCTACCTTTTAAGCGCTGAACTTGCGGAACTGAAACTTTCAACCCTTAGCAATATCGATTTTCGATCGATAAATAGCATCATTAAGACGCAACATTAAATGAGCAGGAAAAGTTCTCTGTATTGCAATTATAGATTCACCAGTCTTAAAAACCGTTTCAACATCAACTCTTGAGAGTAACATATGGTAACTGAACGGTCTAAGCTATGATGGTAACTGATGGAATCTGACAAATAATGGTTAGACATTAGCATGATGAAGACACCATTACCACTTGCCTAAATTCACTCTTATCACAAGGGTGACAGTTTAAAATGTGGAAGGTATTTCTGCTTCATCCTCTGTGTGTGTGTGTATATATATATATATATATATATATATATATATATATATATATATATATATATATGAAATTATTAGGAGAATTTGATAACTATATTTAAGTGATTCATCGAGTCTGAAACCTCTACCGAATGCAGAAAGCGCTGGACAGCCGTTTCGTCCTATATTTGGGACTCATCAGCAGTGCGCATCCACTACCAAGAATTGAAACCCTGACAGTTAGGTTGTCAAGCAAACACCATACCAACTGTTCTAACGGGCCTCGGTGACGAAGAGGTAGCAAATCAGACTCAATATAGCGCCGCTCACTCACATATTCCGTGGTGGAACTCTACTGAGATTCACTGGTATGGTGTTTGCTTGACAACCTAACTGTCAGGGTCTCAATTCTCGGTAGTGGATGCGCACTGCTGATGAGGCCCAAATATAGGACGAAACGACCGTCAAGTGCTTTCTGCATTCTGTAGAGGTTTCAGACTCGATGAATCACTTAAATATAATTATCAAATTCTCCTAATAATTTCAAATGTATATCATTGCTTGAACCGGCTTCTAATGCTCTGGAGTGAGCAGCTTGGTGATAGTAATTGTGGTTCCAGGGGACACAGTCCTATGGTTAAAGTGAATCTTAGTAGAGTTCCACCACGCAATATGTCAGTGAGCGACGCTATATTGAGCCTGATTTGCCACCTCTTCGTCACCGAGGCCTGTTGGAACAGTTGGTATGGTGTTTGCTTGACAACCTAACTGTCAGGATTTCAATTCTCGGTAGTGGATGTGCACTGCTGATGAGTCCCAAATATATGACGAAACGGCCGTCCAGTGCTTTCTGCATTCTGTAGAGGTTTCAGACTCGATGAATCACTTAAATATATATATATATATATATATATATATATATATATATATATATATATAAATTAACTGATGTAAATTTTTTTTCGCTACTCAGTAATAACCATGTTTCAACAATGGAAGCTAAAAACTTCAAATATAATTATATAATTAAATTTGAAGTTTTTAGCTTCGGTTTTTGAAACATGGTTATTACTGTGTAGCGAAAGAAAACATATTTTAAATCAGTTAATTTATAATATTTATGCTCTGTAAATTTACATTGAGCACTGTTATGTAGAAATAAAATAAAAAATATCAATAAGAACACCGGATTATATATCTTACTGTTCTTTCTTTACACACACACACACACACACACACACACACACACACACACACACAAATATATATATATATATATATATATATATATATATATATATATATATATATATATATTCGGATAGTAAATCTGATGATATACTGTATTGAATCCACAAAGGTGATACAAGAGATATATTACATGCATAAACCAAATTCATATTCAGTAAACTCCGTAACTTAAGTGGCTATTGGACGGTATGCTGAATGAACAATAGCAAAAAACGTAACTTTGCTTAGCAAGCAAAATGAGAATTAATTTCCTGACGGGGACATCGGGCGTCCTGGAAGTGAGATGAAAAGGATTTCGGCGGGGAAAGGATTTCGGCGGGTTAAGAGGGACCGAGTCATCAATTTTCTCATCAATAATTCAAACGTTTGAATCGTTTTCCTTTCGCAGTTATGCACAGAAGTTAATACTAGAAGGAAAATAACGGATACGATTTACTTGCACGTAAGCTAAGGGCCATCTCCTTCCGAAAACGCAAACCTTTGTCTTCGAGTTTCCAAAATGAAACGGGTATGATTTACAGAATTATTGATACTCATGGATACACTCCCTTCTTATTGACTTCGCTTCCTTGTTCATTATTTATTTTATTATATATATATATATATATATATATATATATATATATATATATATATATATATATATATATATATATAAATATATATAAGGTGAAATTTGACATTTGTTTTAAAAGAAATTATCTTGAAAACTACTAAGTCTAGCTTAATGAAATTAAACAGTTTAGGTGTTGGATGTCATAAGTTTATTATGGGACCGATTTCATAAGAGTTCACTATGTGCACCGCCTGTGACACGGCACACGTCAAGTCGGTAGTTAAGCTCTTGCCAAACACGCTAATTATTTACATAATTCGGACTTTTGTCCTCATCTTTGTCGCCATATTTATTACAACCTTTCGGCCGTTGTACGCTCCGGCCTTATTCAAGTGGTTGGAATGTCGAACTGAACCCTTTATTTCCTCACTGGGGTAGACTGTTCTAGTTCCACGTGACATGTTTAATGGATGTCAGTTATCAATTATCAGTTATCTCCTGTTAATTTCCCTCTGAAAGTTCTCCACCGCCTTAGCCGGGTATTCCAACAACCTGAAGAAGTCCAGAGCGTACAACGGTCGAAATGTTATAATAAATATGGCGACAAGGATGAGGACAATAGTCCGAATAATGTAAATAATGTTCATAATACCTCATCTCAGAAATATAGACAGAAACACGCTAATGTTGATGATGGTGTACCAAATCCTTTAGACTTGAAATATTTGGTATCAAGTCCAAATTTGCTGAAGTTTTACAAATTTTACATTGATGGCTCGCTACACAGTCTTGGGTGACTGTGCGTGTGTATATTCCAAGATATACGAAATGACTCAACCTGAAAACCCTATATATATATATATACAGTAGCGGCCATAATATAAGGAACGGAAACAACAAAGACATAAATATGTGTATTACTTAAAAAGTAATGCATGATTAGCAATGAAATTTTTACCGAAAAAGATTAGGGTGCAATGCATAAATATTATACAAATATAATATATAATAGTTTTTTTTTAAAATAAAGATTAAATGAAACAAAGGAAATAAGCTACTGGACAAAAGTTAAGTTACTGACATCATTTACAATGAGAATATGTTAGTAATTACATATCCAAGGCAAATGAAATTAAATAGTCTTCATGTTGAATAAGATTTATTTATTAAAATCCAAACAAAATATTCAAATGTAGATTTCATAACCAATTTCCCAAAGCTTCACAAATGTTGAATATATGCACCACCTGTGGCACGACACATGTCAATACCGTAGTCCAGCTCCTGCCAAACACGCTGAAGCATGTCTTGCGTAACATAACCCAGCGCCTCAGTGAATCACTGCTTAAGTTTCTTTTAGGTTTGTAGGAGAAGGTGGGGGATATAGAAAAGCCCTTTCACATATCCCCATAGAAAAAAAATCACAATACTTCAAGTCTGGTGAATGTGGTGGCTTTTTCAACGGCACATTGTCAATATTACTGTCACACATATTCCGAGTAGATTCTCTTAGTTGTTAGATATTTTGTTAAAATTTTTGGAGATACTATATATATATATATATATATATATATATATATATATATATATATATATATATATATATATATATATATCCTATTTTAGTATCCCAACTTTAAAGCATTTAATAGCTATTATAAACTTACTTCGTTGTCAAGTTTTTTTTAATTCTCGTATACTTGTATTTTGATTGGTCATTCCAGCTTATGTAACAGCGTTTCCCCTTGCGAGGGGTGGTTAAGTAATTTGAAACTTTTAAAACCCTGTATTCTACATTCAACATTTGATAAGACACCAGAAGTATTAAAAGAAAATGGCTATTTTTGTTGTGATTTTATAACATATTTATGTTATCATTTTTAAATAAATAATTATATTTGCTCTACTGTGTATTGAGCACTCTTTTAAGAATAGTAATTGTTGGTTATTGAAATTTATTCTGTATACACCAATCCTATACTTGGGTATATATATATATATATATATATATATATATATATATATATATATATATATATATATATCACATCTTACTTTTTTAGTAGTCTCACTCCATCTCTTGCTACGTCCTGTGTATGACGAGAAACTACATCCGGCTGTAAGGCCTCTGATCGGGATGTTTTGAGGAGCGTTGATCCACCACTTACTTTCTGTCCTTCCCAGGTCCATCATGATACGGGTTGGCAACACCCGTTAGAGTCCCAGCTATCGTCAAATAGTTAACTCGTAAATCATTACTTTTCTATAATAAAAATACCAGCCATAAATTTTCATACTTTCATAATAAAAATTACCACCAATACATTTTTTAAAACAAAAAAATTCAAATAATACATTTTCTAAACGAAATTACTAATCTGTTTATATTTATGAGATGGCGTTGTATGTACACTATTTACATTATTCGGACTATTGTCCTCATCTTTGTCGCCATATTTATTTCAACGTTTCGGCCTTTCAGTATCTGTCTATATTTCTGAGATGAGGTATTATGTACACTATTTACATTATTCGGACTATTGTCCTCATCTTTGTCGCCATATTTATTACAACGTTTCGGCCCTTCAGTATCTGTCTACATTTCTGAGATGAGGTATTATGTACATTATTTACATTATTCAGACTATTGTCCTCATCTTTGTCGCCATATATATTACAATGTTTCAGCCGTTGCACGCTCCGGCCTTTTTGTCAGGTTGTTCGATTGTCGAACTGAACCCTTTATTTCGCCCACTGTGGCAGTCTATTCCAGTTCCACGTGCCATGTTTAATGGACGTCAGTTATCTCCTGTTATCTCAAGGACACACGGCACAGTGGATAAAGGCGTTAGTTAGAGACAGTGGTAGGTCCCAAACAGCGTGAATTGAATACCCGGCTATGGCAGTGGAGAACACTCAGAGGGAAATTAACAGGAGATAACTGATAACTGGCATCCATTAAAACATGGCACGTGGAACTAGAACAGTATAACCCAGTGAACGAAATAAAGGGTTCAGTTCGACATTCCAACCACCTGAAGAAGGTCGGAGCGTACAACGGCCGAAACGTTGTAATAAATATGGTGTCAAAGATGAGGACAATAGTCCGAATAATGTAATGTAAATAATGAAATTACTAATGCTCCTAAGAAAATTAAATTTCGGAATTAAATGACCCATAAGGTGTTGATATACCTCTAAACAAACAAACAAAACATCTCTTGCTAGATATCGCATCAGGGAGACAGACGAGAGACGTCAGAGAACCAAGTTACTTTAATTTGCGATGTATACTTTACACGTTTTATCAAATTTAACATTTAAGCAGCGCGTGTGTTTCTTAGCCTACAAATCAAGCATACGTCACATCGCCAGGAAAGATGGAAGCTTTTAAATGACAAGGGAGTATAAAGTATCAACAGCGAGTTGATCTTTCTACATCAGTGAGTTTATACATCATGGGATGCATTCTGAAGCAGATTATTAAGGCTTTCAAAAAGTTTAACGTTAAAAATACTCTGAACTACAGAAAAGAGGGTGTTTTGACAATTTCGCCCATCTCATAAATATTTCACCGGAAGAAACAAAAGAAAAACCTGATTGACGAGGGAGGTGTTTTTATTGCTTCCGTAAAAATGTATTCACAATATAACCTTGAAACTCCGAAAATTCAGGAAGCCCGTTTGATTTATTTATATGTTTTTTAAATTTTTGTTTGTAAAATGCATATTTTTTGTTTCTTCCTTTGAAATACTTGAAACATTTATTGTTTCAAGTTTAATACCCGTCAAAATTGACAAGAATATTTGAGTGGATTGGGTGGTATGATTTACATACACACTCGATATATATATATACAGGGTGTTCATAAAATTTGTGAGCACTTTAAAAAAATTTATGACTTTATTTGTATTTGCGTATTTTATTATTAGAAATAATCTGTAAAAAATGTCATAAAGTTTAATGTAACTAGTTTTAAGTTTAGCTAAAATAACTAATGTGATTTCAGGCATTACTGTAAATCAGTTGGCAAATGCTTTCTGTGTACTGCAAAATCGTATTACCCTTTGTATTGCTAATGATGGCGGACATGTGGAAACTTAAATAAAATTTCAATGAAAACTTAAAAAATATAGATTTACTTCTTTCTAATCCTTTTTACAAATTATTTCTATCGAAAATACAAATAAAGTTATAATTTTTTTAAAGTGCACACGAACTTTATGGACATCCTGAATATATATATATATATATATATATATATATATATATATATATATATATATATATATATATATATATATATATATATATAGGTACTCGTTTTGAAAAACCTTGGGTATATCGGCTTGTATTAAAACAAACCACTGCCCCAGGGAAAAAGAGGAACAAAAAAAGAAAGAACTAAGAACAGGAAATTGAGGCGGAAACGATCGTCCAGAGTTCAAGCTGAGTCCAAAAAAAAAAAACCGCCCAAACGAGTAAAAGCAACTACGTAAAGTGCTCAATACACGAAGTAGAGCAAACCTAATATTAACCTAAATAGCCAGGAAAACTACCTAGGTTTCACCTAAACGGATCGTCAGAGTATATATATATATATATATATATATATATATATATATATATATATATATATATATGAATTACCTAATTACATTTATCAAATCCTCCTAATTATTGCTTATATATCATTGCTTGATCCAGCTTCTAATAGCTCCAGTTGGGGCGGCTTGGTGATAGTAGTCGTGGCTCACGGGGGACACACTCCTATGGTTAGAGAGAATCTCAGTTGGGTTCCACCACGGAATAATGTGAGTGAGCGGCGCTATATTGAGTCTGATTTGCTACCTCTTCGTCACCGAGGCTCGTAGAACAGTTGGTAGTATGTTCGCTTGACAACCTAACTGTCAGGTGTCAATTCTCGGTAGTGGATGCGCACTGCTCATGAGTCCCAAATATAGGACGAAACGGCCGTCCAGTGCTTTCTGCATTCTGTGACAGTGCTTTCAGCATTCAGTTGAGGTTTCAGACTCGATGAATTACCTAATTACATTTATCAAATCCTCCTAATTATTAAATATATATATATTTATAAGGATAGAGAGCGGGGAAAGAGAAAGAGATAGTGTCCGCCCCCAAAATGTATACACACCTCAGAAAAGGTAAAACTTTTCTTTCATAGTTTTATCAAATTGCTATAACACGGATGCCACCAGCCTCAGGTTTGTAGCATCAAGTCCTAAAGGAAAACCGACTGTATTGGAAGCCCTTAAACAAGAAATTGAAAATTCATGTGTAGCAATCCCAGTGGACACTTTGGCCAACATTGCTAAGCACTCGTTTGCCGTAAGAATAAATGTCTGGAAGCTAAATGCCACCATTTCAAGCATCTCTTGTGATTCTTGAATTTGTATTAATCTCCTGATACCTGAATAAATTTAGTATTACGATATCTATACAAGAGTTCCTTTCCTGAAACGGGCAAAAAAATTATTTTGGAGGACACTGCATATATATATATTTTAAGTAAGTTCCTTTCATATTGCCTGATAAGCTTAATAACATTATCATTGGAAGACGAAAGAAAATCACCATATTGATACATGTTTAAATCCAATCTAAGCTTTCGGCTTACATAAGCCATTATCAAATATAATTGTTTCGCATTGAATGTGAAATAGTGAGGGTATTGATAATATTTTCAATATATTTTTCCTCTTCGTGTAAATATTGAGGGCTGCAAATTCTGAGTGCACTTAAATAGAATCCAATGATCATTCCAGATTATATATGTAAACTGCTATGGTGATCTCTTGAGACATAAATTGACATTTACTGTGCAATGTTGATATTTTGTTCACACTGCCACCTTCTCTTTCTCTCTCTCTCTCTCTTTCTCTCTCTCCATATATATATATATATATATATATATATATGTGTGTGTGTGTGTGTGTGTCTCTCTCTCACGCACACACACAGACACACACACATATATATGTGATGAAATGGACTAAGTTCGACAATGGTTTTAAAACATTTTCTGTTTATACGTCATTTTTATAGATACCATTATTTAAGTAAATGGTCTGTTGTTTAAAAAACAGTAATTTGATTTGGTAACCAGGCGCTTCTACTGTATCTAAATGGTACAGGAATATGTTTACCTCGGCAACAACATCGAATCAGCGGAGGTAGACATTTAAATCCGAAAAAGCAAGGCATGGAGTGTCCTTGATAGTCTGAGCACCATCTGGAAGTGCTTCCTCTCTGACAATCCTAAGCAGGACTTCTTTAAGGCCACGGTAGAATCCATCTTGCTCTACGGCTTAACAACATGGATACTGACAAAACACCAAGAAGCATCACTCAACGGAACATACACAAGGATGTTTGGATTTGCATTGGACATCAGCTGGAAGAAACACACAACAAAGAAACGCCAAGGACACATGGCACAGGGGATACAGGCGTTGGTTAGATCCAGTGAGTGTGAGTTCAATACCCGGTTAAGGCAGTGGAGAACTTGGGGAGGGAAATTAACAGGAGATAACTGATAACTGACATCCATTAAAACATGGCACGTGGAACTAGAACAGTATACCCCAGTGAGCGAAATAAAGGGTTCAGTTCGACATTCCAACCACCTGAAGAAGGCCGGAGCGTACAACGGCCGAAACGTTGTGATAAACATGGCGACAAAGATGAGAACAATAGTCCGAATAATGTAAATAATGTACATAATACCTCATCTCAGAAATATAGACAGATAAAGAAACGCCAGTATGGACACTTTCCTCCTATCTGAGTTTCGCTAAGAGAGAGAGGGCTTCAGCTAGCTGGTCACTCCTGGCGAAGTAACTTAGAACTTGTGAGTGACACCCTCCTATGGAACCCAATGCGCCGCAAAAGATAGGTTGGAATACCTCATCACACCTACATTGACCAACTTGTAGATGACGCTGGAAGCCATCTGGAGGACCTGCCAAAAGCGATGTCTGACAACGATGGTTGGATGGAACGAGTCAGGAGAATCCGAGAAGAGAAGGCTTCGGCTCGCTGGTCATTCCTGGAGACGTAAGGAAGAACTTGTGAGTAACACCATCCTATGGAACTCATTGCGCAGTAAAAGGATCTTTTGGAAAACTTCATCACGCGTACATTGACATACTTGTAGATGACTATTGATGTTATCTTGAGGACCTGCCGACAGCGATGTCTGACAGAGATGGTTGGAAGGATCGAGTCAGGAGAATCCAAGAAGAGAAGGCTTCGGCTAGCTGGTCATTCCTGGAGAAGTAAGTAAGAACTTGTGAGTGACATCCTCCTATGGAACACATGGTGCGACAAAAGATCTGTTGGAAGACCTCATCACACCTACATTGACCAACATGTAGATGACTCTTGATGCCATCTGGTGGAGCTGCCGACAGCGATGTCTGACAGATTGTTGGAAGGAACGAATCAGGAGAATCCAAGAAGAAATCTCGACTTGACGATGATGATGATATTCTTACGGATATGATCCCATTACTTGAAATAAAAAGCCAAATAGAACTTAATAACCATAGACGTTATAAGACATCCATAGATAAATAGCCGGGCCATGCATCTTCGAAACTTTGATAATGACGACAAAGATAATGTAATTGCTGCGAATGAATTAATGTTTATTCGTAAGCACACTTAGAAAGAAATGTCTTATCTTGTCGTAACACCCATTCTTTAACTGAAACAAAAGTGCTCACTCCGACGATAACAGCTCATATGACATATGACCTCGTCCGACTCCCTGAACCCATTTCCGAAATACCATCTCAAAATACCTGGGCCAGAATCTATATTTTCAGATCTAATCAGTAAAACAATCACGTGTTTTTTCTTCGGCAACCTTTTCTGAACCACACCCAATATAATGCCAACGCTGCTTTCATCCACGGGGGTTAGTTCCGACCAGACTGGAATTAGCGACGGGCCCCCACAGCAGGAAAGCTTAAATAGACAATCAGCAGCAACAACAAGGTGCTTCAATCAACAGCAATGCCTTTGGCCATCGACGAAAGCAGTACTACAATGCGATAATTCATATTGATATTTCTCTCACAAGTCTAACTCGTCTACGCATGCGTGCTGATTTCCTCCACGTGTCTACCTTTTGTTATTTCCCGAACGAGCTCTCAGTCTCCTCCGACTGATAATGCTGTAGCTAGGAACGAAAAAATGATGAAACCTTGTAAATGACGGGAATTTGTAAAAACAAAAGTTATTTATCTGAACCACACCACTGTCCATTTTTCATTTTGATATTTCAATTTTGTTTTTTGGGGTTAACGATAAGGTCGCCATTACAGAAAGGAAACCGAATTACCCATCTTTCGGAACGGGATGCTGAATATGCAGAATGAAGTCGCTTCGCACAGATTCGCCTTGTACTCTTTGGTGTATGCAATCTATTCGGCTTGTACTCTTTTGTGTTTGCAATCTATACACCTTGTACTCTTTTGTGTATGTAATCTATTCGCCTTGTACTCTTTTGTGTATGTAATCTATTCGCCTTGTACTCTTTTGTGTATGTAATCTATTCGCCTTCTATACTTTTATGCATGCTATCTATTCGCCTTGTACTCTTTGTGTATGTAATCTAGTTGCCTTGTACTCTTTTGTGTATGCAATCTATTCGCCTTGTACTCTTTTGTGTATGCAATCTATTCGCTTTGTACTCTTTTGTGTGTGTAATGTATTCGGCTTGTACTATTTTGTGTATGTAATCTATTCGCCTTGTACTCTTTTGTGTTTGCAATCTATTCACCTTGTACTCTTTTGTGTATGTAATCTATTCGCCTTGTACTCTTTTGTGTATGCAATCCATTCGCCATGTACTCTTTTGTGTGTGTAATCTATTCGCCTTGTACTCTTTTGTGTATGTAATCTATTCGCCTTGTACTCTTTTGTGTATGCAATCTAATCGCCTTGTACTTTTTTGTGTATGCAATCTATTCGCCTTGTACTCTTTTGTGTATGTAATCTATTCGCCTTGTACTCTTTTGTGTATGTAATCTATTCGCCTTGTATACTTTTATGCATGCAATCTATTCGCCTTGTACACTTTGTGTATGCAATCTAGTTGCCTTGTACACTTTTGTGTATGTAATCTATTCGCCTTGTACTCTTTTGTGTATGCAATCTATTCGCCTTGTACTCTTTTGTGTATGTAATCTATTCACCTTGTACTCTTTCGTGCATGCAATCTATTCGCCTTGTACTCTTTTGTGTATGTAATCTATTAGACTTGTACTTTTTTGTGTATGTAATCTATTCGCCTTGTACTCTTTTGTGTATGCAATCTATTTGCCTGTATTCTTTTGTGTATGCAATCTATTCGCCTTGTACTCTTTTGTGTATTTAATCTATTCGCCTTGTACTCTTTTGTGTATGCAATCTATTCGCTTTGTACTCTTTTTCCAGCAATAGATTGTCATTTCTTTCTGCAGTGGACCAGTTGCGATCCAAGGCTATAAAACTCGGTCTGTCCTGCTATTTGCCCATAGCTGGGGGGAGAAGAAGAGGATTCATACCTTTCCCAAGAGTATTAGCACGTAAGTGAATTTCAGTCAATTATGTGCCATGCGTGATTCACGCTTAGGTTATCATGTATCTGTCGACGCAGATTTTTTTCCAGCAGTAGGTTGCCATTTCTTTCTGCAGTAGACCAGTTGTCATCCGAGGCTATAGAACCCGGTCTGTCCTGCTGTTTACCTATAACTGGTGGGGAGGGGGTTAGTGAAGAAAAGGATTCATACCTCTTCCAAGTGTATTGGCACGTAAATGAATGTAATGTATTCGACTGAAATTCGAACTCCGCTCTCCGATTCCGCTACCCACTTCTCCGCCATACCTCTTTAGCTTACGGAGGGTGTTAGATTCCATATATAAGACCTCGAGTACTTTTAAATGATAGGCTGAATGAAGAAAAATCTGATTAATGCCGAATTGATATATGCTGTATTTTTTCTTTTTATAGTACAAGAACCGATAACTTTTTGATCAGACTGTATACCTTTTTATTGAAAACACAATATTCGAAATAACTATTTTGTTTCCTTAATTTTTGTTTCACTTAGTTACATAAATAACCAATTCCCGATGTCGTTGTTCGCTAAAAAAAAAAGTCTCATAATGAGTTAAGTTAATGACTATTTTATGTGGAGTACATTTGGCCATTATCCAAATCTAATTTGAATAACGTCCTTTTTCCTAATGCGAAACGCCGGACGGTTAATTAGCACAATTTTTTAGCGCTATCCGTTTGGAGTATTTTTGTGCTTCCATTTATATAAGACCTAGTATATATTTCTTTTGTTTCTGCGCAGTATCGTTCATGTAAAGCGAAAATTGATAGAGTGGCGCGCATTACCGGAAGTCCAGTCACGGAGTGCGTCACTAGTCGAATGGCTTAGTTAATAAAAATGTGTTCTACTCTTGCAGCGTGTTATTAACTTTTTTATTATTGTAAATTTATTTTATACATTTTAATGTTAACGTGTGATATGTTATTAGTGTATGCTTTGCAATAGACTTGGAGACATTTGTCAAAAAGACAAGGCAAATTTGGTGGCATGAGAATATAAGGGAAACACTTAGACGAGAGCATTATTGAAATTCTGGGCAAAAATGGCGATAGATTGCAAAATTCATTTGCAAAATCATAATAATAATTTGTTTAAACGCTGAAGAATTTGTGCAAGCGTTGAATAAACTTAGATAAGCTCTAAACTAAATTCAACCCAATAAAAGGCTAGAGAGCAACTCAGTGTAGAGTTTACAGTTACAGTAATAATTATGAATGAGGTGTGAAATGAGCTGAACAGTTGGAGGTACTTGTAATATCAGACGTTTCCCTATAAGGAAACATTTGGCATTCATTGACCGTGCGGTTAGGTTCCTCAAGCACAGTACCTGTTATCGCACTTTACAGTATTGATGGGAGTTTCCTCCCTAACCTTTTGTTTGAAGTAGTGTGGAATATCAACATCTTGATTATGTCATTATTATCTCTTCGAGTTACATGTGATATCCATTTTAGTCGTTGCTGATGTTGGCATGCCTCAAATGGTTTCTGTGGCATCAGTCCACGGTGACCAAAGTGGGGATGATCTTTTTTGCAAGGCCTTTAGGTTGCATTTGCTCAAAGCCTTTTTTTACCATATTCTTGGGAAGCAACTGTATATAGTTGAGAGTTTCGATATTTCTGAACGGAATTGTAAAAAGTATATAAGAGAAAAAGAAGGTTAGGAAATGAATTGAGCCTGAGCAAAATATGCAGCACGTTTCTGACTGGCTCGTTAATTAATGCTTGATTTGGATGTATCGATTTAACATTAAATATATTGATTAAATGGTTCTTATTCATTTGTTGTTCCATTATCGATTAAATAGTTCTTACACATTTGTTGACAGATTATCGATTAAATGGTTCTTATTCATTTGTTGACAAATTAACGATTAAATGGTTCTTATTCCTTGTTGACTAATTAAAGTTTAAATGGTTCTTATTCATTTGTTGACAGATTATCGATTAAATGGTTTTTATTCCTCGTTAACACATGAAGGATTAAATGGTTCTTATTCATATATTCTCAGATTAACGATTAAATGTTTCTTATTCATTTGTTGACAGATTATCGATTAAATGTTTCTTATTCATTTGTTGACAGATTATCGATTAAATGGTTCTTATTTATTTGTTTTCAGAAAGTGGATTAAATGGTTCTCATTCTTTGTTGACTGATTAAAGATTAAATGGTTCATATTCATTTTGTTACAGATTAACGATTAAATGTTTCTTATTCATATATTGTCAGATTAACGATTAAATGGTTCTTATTCATTTGTTGACACATTATCGATTAAACGGTTCTTATTCATTTGTTGGCAGATTATCGATTAAATGGTTCTTATTCATATATTGTCAGATCATGGATTAAATGATTCTTATTCTCTGTTGACAGATTAATTATTAAATGGTTCTTATTCATTTGTTGACAGATTTTCGATTAAATGGTTCCTATTCCTTTGTTGTCAGATAATGTATTAAATTGTTCTTATTCTCTGTTAACAGATTAAATATTAAATGGTTCGTATTCATTTGGTGACAGATTATAGATTAAATGGTTCTTTTTCATTTGTTTTCAGTTAATGGCTTAAATGGTTCTTATTCTTTGTTGACAGATTAAAGATTAAATGGTTCTTGTTCATTTGTTGACAGATTATCGATTTAATTGTTCTTATTCATTTGTTGATCGATTATCGATTAAATGGTTCTTATTCATTTGGTGACAGATTAACGATTAAACGGTTCATATTCATTTGTTCACAGATTATCTATTAAGTCGTTCTTATTTATTTGGTGACAGATTATCGATTAAATTGTTCTTATTAATATATTGTCAGATAATGGATTAAATGGCTCTTATTCTTTGTTGACTAATTATAGTTTAAATGGTTCTTATGCATTTGTTGACAGATTAACGATGAAAATGTTCGTATTCATTTGTTGACAGATTATCGATTAAATCGTTCTCATTTATTTGGTGACACATTATCGATTAAAGGTTTCTTATTCATTTGTTGACAGATTATCGATTAAATGGTGCTTATTCATTTCTTGGACAATTATAGTTTAAATGGTTCTTATTCATTTGTTGACAGATTATCGAGTAAAAGTTTCTTATTCATTTTTTGATAGATTAACGATTAAATCGTTTCTATTCTCTGTTGACAGATTAAATATTAAAGGGTTCTTATTCATTTGTTGATGGATTATCGATGAAATGGTTCTTACTCATGTATTGTCAGATAATGGATTAAATTGTTCTTATTCTTTGTTGACTAATTAAAGTTTAAATAGTTCTTATTCATTTGTTGACAGATTATCGATTAAATGGTTCTCATTCATTTGTTGACAGATTATTGATTAAATGGATCTTAATCAGATATTGTCAGATTATTGATTAAAAGTTTCTCATTCATTTGTTGATATATTAACAATTAAATCTTTTCTATTCTTTGTTGAGTGATTAACGATTAAATGGTTCTTATTCATCTGTTTGCATATTAAAATTATTAAATGTTTCTTATTCATATATTGTCAGATTAACGATTAAATGGTTCTTATTCATTTGTTGTCAAATTAACGATTAACTGGTTCTTATTCATCTGTTGACAGATTAACGATTAAATTGTTCTCATACATATATTTTCAGATTAACGATTAAATGTTTCTTATTAATTTGTTGATAGATTAACGATTAAATCGTTTCTATTCTTTTTTGACAGATTAAAGATTAAATGGTTCTTATTCATTTGTTGACAGATTAACGATTAAATTGTTCTTATTCATATATTGTCAGATAATGGATTAAATGGTTCTTATTCTGTTGACAGATTAAAGATTAAATGTTTCTTATTCATTTGTTGACAGATTATCGATTAAATAGTTCTCATTCATTTGTTGACAGATTATCGATTAAATCTTTCTCATTTATTTGGTGACAGATTATCGATTAAATGGTTCTTATTCATTTGTTGACAGATTATCGATTAAATGGTTATTATTCATATATTGTCAGATACTGGATTAAATGGTTCTTATTCTTTGTTGACTAATTAATGTTTAAATGGTTTCTATTCATTTGGTGACATATTATAAATTAAATGGTTCTTATTCATTTGTTGACAGATTATCGATTAAATGGTTCTTACACATATCTAGTCAGATTAACAATTAAATGCTTCTTATTCATTTGTTGATAGATTAACGATTAAATCGTTTCTATTCTTTGTTGAGATATTAACGATTAAATGGTTCGTATTCATGTTTTCAAATTAACGATTAAATGGTTCTTATTCATCTGTTGACACATTAAGTATTAAATGGTTCTTATTCATATATTGTCAGATTAACGATTAAATCGTTTCTATTCTTTGTTGACATATTAACGATTAAACGGTTCGTATTCATTTCTTATCAGATTAACGATTAAATCTTTCTTATTCATATATTATCAGATTAACGATTAAATCTTTCTTATTCATTTGTTGAAAAATTAACGATTAAATCGTTCTTATTCATTTGTTATCAGATTAACGATTAAATGTTTCTCATTCATATATTGTCAGATTAACGATTACATTTTTTTTATTCATTTGTTGATAGATTAACGATTAAATGGTTCTTATTCATTTGTCCTATAAATTTCCAAAATCATTTTTTAGCAAAATATTCTTACCTCAACAAATTATGACAAATTAGGACTATTTTGTTAGAAACAATAAAGTGCTTTGAAACGCTATGTAAAATCAATGCTTTTTTATGCCGGATAATCATTTCACAATGTGGACCTGCAGAAGCATGCTGAGAATACTTTGAACATAGCTTTTAAGTAGCGATAAAGTCTTAAGGAAAATGGAAAGAAAAATTAATACTTATAGGCTGAATCCGAAAAAGACTGCTGAACTTTCTGTGATACATGATAAGGTTTGGGAAATTTGATACTCACAGGGCATAACGAAGGCAGAAGTGAGGGGAGAGGCAATGGACGACCTGCCTAACGGGATTGTATGAATGGAGGTTTTGTGATATCAACGAACACTCGGTGACACTTTTGTGATTTCAAGGAATACGCGTTGTCATTTTCCTAATGCTCGTTGTAGTAGAGACTTTGCAATCGCAGATACAACTATAGTACGCCGTTGAACAATACTGTTGTCAGACGCCTTTGAATAACACTCGCACTAATAGTACTTGCTCAAAAGTAACCACAGAATAGTAATTCGTATAGAGATTAATGTAGAGAAGAGAATAGCGATCCGTATAGTAATAGAGGATAGAGTAGAAAGGTGATCCGTATAGTATAGAGGATAGACTAGAACTAGCCTAGTTTTTACGTCACGCTACCTCTTACTTATGCGTTCCACCATGGTCACGTGATCTACTTAATTAACATTGTAACTCATGTATTATGTCCGAAATATTTCTTCAAAGCTGCAGATAATTAACTCAAGATTTAAATCAATCCACTGCCCGCACACACATATGCTGACACATAAGTACACCCACAGACAAAAAACATACAAATACATACACGCGAAAGTTACCCAAATATTGTAACGTTATCATATGAAGAGTAATAAAAAAAATACGAGACGAAATGTTTCAAACGTAAAATTATTGTATACCCACCTCGTCTATGTCAATAAATATTAGTATCAGTGCTTGTGGGCTTTTGTCGAACGTGGATCTCATCACGAAGATGTGAGAGACTCACTAATTTTTCCCTCTTGGATGGAGCGCTTATATATATATCTCCGTTATCTGTTGTCTCATAACAGTATAACCTAAGCGCAATGGGTTGACAACCTATTTACATATCATTACCATCCTTTGAGTTGTGAATCTACACCCGGCGGCTATGAGGTTACCTTCGGGGCAACTCTTCTTCATCTTGCTCCTCTGACGCTCTATCATGACACTGATTACACAGTCGACTAAGCATTGCTAAGGATGAGCCCAGTATATATACATATATATATATATATATATATATAATGCAAGACTCTTTGGTAAATCGAATCGAGTACTCTCAGTCATTGTGTTAATCTAAAAATGAATACGCTTAAATTCACCTTCATCCCTGCCGTGTGCCAACGGCTTAAGGGTAGACTGTCTGACTGACGCCGGGTTTCAATCCTAGCTCGAGGTAACAGACGTCTATCACACAGATAAGCTGTGATACAGCGAAATGGTCTGTATGTGAATGACTATATACATATATGGGTGTCAATTCGATTAAATTAGGAGCAAATAGAAGAGCTTTATAAATTTTACATGTTTTGCTACTTTCATTGTGTCTTCATGTGGATTTTTAATCTGTAATGTAGCAAAATTTGGCAATTTAAGAAGGTCCTCCGATTTATTCCTAATTTAAACAGTCTGCTGGATTTAGTCTATATTTTTCAAGTTATGTATCTGTTTATTTTTATGTATACCTCTGTTTACTTTTCTCTGTCTCTACTAAGCTCTTTATATTTATCTGTTTATATCTATCTACAGTGCTGTTCGATAAAAATGACTCACCTGATTTTTTTTACTGAAAAATATTTTCGCTTATTGTTGTTGGGGTCAAACTAATTTTTAATCTTACTAATATAAAGATCCCTTCCCGACCACCTAGTAAAAAAGTTTACTCACCCTAAGGTATTCTATTGATAATTATAATTTTGGATATAAATGAGATTTAGGAAAAAACTCTGTGCAAAAAAAGTGTCTCACTTATTTCCTGCAAACAGTAATCAATAGAAACATAACCGAACAGCTTTAAATAAAGAATAATAGAGGTATAATTTATTTATAATACGTAATATAGTTCGAAATATTTAATAATCTATGGGTACTCCTTTATTTTGAATAACCTTTTCAACCTTTTTTGGCATTGACTTGATTAGATTCTGGCAAATCTCATGTCCAAGCATTGAGTTCCATTCGGATATGAAATTCACAATCAAATCCTCTTTGTTGTTCAACTTCTTTCTCGAGAGCCTGTACTTTATAATGCTCCATAAGTTTTTTATGGGGTTGAGGTCAGGAGATTGGGGCGGCCATGTCATAACACTCACCTGCTTCTCATCAAAGTATTCCTTCATAAATTTTGATTTGTGACAGGGAGCATTATTCTTCATAAATATGAGCTTGGTGGGGTCGATTTGCACCCTTTCAGCAGAAGGGAGCAGACAAGACTCTAAAATTCTCATGTATTACTCGGTCCTGAGGGTCTTTTCAATAGGTTTTAGGAAACCAGTTCCATGAAAAGAAAAGCATCCCCAGAACATTATACTGAACGGATGCTTGACAGTACTTACTGCTAAATTCAAAGAGCTTTCAAAGCTTCTTCGGATTTTAGATCGCTTATCCTTTGAATTTAGCTCAACTTTCGTTTTCTCGGAAAAGAGAACATTTAGTAAAAAACATCAGGTGAGTCACTTTTATCGAACAGCACTGCATATCTATCTATATCTCTATTTCACTCTCTCTCTCTCTCTCTCTCTCTCTCAGAGTTTTTCGTATCTATCTCTCTCAGTGTACTTGTCTGTGTCTCATTCTGTTCATATCTCTATTTTTACTTTTAAGAGAAAATGGGGGAAAAAAACTTGCATGGAAGTTATCTCTCTCAATTTAACAGGCGTGGCGAACCGGTCGTGGCCCGACCTATGTGACCTTTTGACATTTAATAATCGGCTTGCCGAAATATACAGGCTGAATTCTTGTCTCAGATGTGTGACAACGTCTGCGCCATAAATCATGTGAGAAACAGCGCCATTTTCGAAGATTTCGTCTGATTAAAATATCTCTGACTTCGTTTTTATACTCTTTCCGCCATGTTTCAAGCGGATATTTACTTGGACAAAATGCAATTTTAAAAAAATAGTTGTCTCTTATTTTTATGCGACTAAAATAGAAATCCGCTTATTTTTCTTGGTTAACATTTCGAACAAGTTTATATGACGTCAATAATTTATATAATTTTTTTTAACAAAATGTCTGAATTATAATCAAAACATATTGTTTAAATATCATGTTGTTCAAATATCTACAATTTATTGTATATGCCAAATTTTTCTTTCCTAATACGCACACGCGCACACATGAGGAAAGTTTGTCGCGTGAGACAGTCTTTCACTCTAGAGTCTATCTTACACATTTATAAGTCTACTATTTGTCCTTGTATTGAATAATGCAATCTAGTCTCATCTGGTGCTTCTGCTATAGATAGATAGATAGATAGATAGATAGATAGATAGATAGATAGATAGATTCTTAATAAAATTCAAAGAATAACCTGCAATGTTATCGGCCCTGACCTGGCATCTCAGTTTCATTCACGTTCCCACCGCCGTAATTTAGCTTCCCACTGCCTTTTCAATAAATACTTTCATGGTAATTGTTCTGATAAATTCTCCTCTATGGTAGCTATGAATTTAAGCGCAGTATTAGACTGACGCAAGGTTTCATCATTTTACAGTTGAAATGGCTAGATGCAACCGTAAGTTCTATGCTAACAGTGTCTTCTCTAGCATTTATTCCTCGTGCAACTCTTTTACGGCTTCGCCCTTCCCAGTCAACTTTTTTTATCTTCAAAACTTTAAGAGTATCGTCAATCATTTTCTTCTATCGTCTCAATTCTTGTTCTTCTATTGTCCTCCCTCCTTAATAATATTTTTCTCGTAGTCTCTTACATTCACTTGCGTCTTAGTGACATTATTGCCTTGCTTGGCGTCAAATGATTGTAATATATAATAGGATGAGAAGCAAATAGTAAACGTTTATAAATTCGACATGTTTCGTTTTTATTAAAGTCTCATCAGAGATGAAATATGGAGGAGAAAGGAAAATTCTGGTATTTTTGTATTGTTTGCTTTTCATTGGTCAAGCAAACCTCATGTGCATCTGTCCTGTCAACCGCATTCTTTTGCATAATTCATGCGTATCGTAATTCTGGTTTGTTTATGAAGTATTATAATGCGTGCGTGTGTGCTTGTGTGTGCGACTAGTAGGCATTTTTATCCATGTTTGGTTGTTGTCCGCATGTTGCTTTGAGGTTAAAAGAATTTAAGTTACAACGGTTGTAGTTGTATACAGAGATTTTAAATTCTTTAATATGAATTGTATGGAAGTTAGTGGTATAATAAAGTATACTTTACGTGTTATCCGTCGTCGGCATCCGTCCGTCTCGAGAGACGATGGAGTAGCGCGGTGCGTTAAGAGCCTGGGCGGGATATATGGAGAACTAGGGCTGCCCAGACGTCTCTCGGCCTTGCTAGCAGAGTCCAAAGAAGAGGATACAGTTTGATACCAACGCGGCTGCAGGAGTTGCTGGAAGGTAGCACAAAGTGCCGTCCATCCGCCTTCGGGGCTACACTCCGGGTTTGAATTCAGAGTTGTCCTTCTCCTAGATCTGTTGCCATCCAAGGCTATAGAACCCAGTCTGTCCTGCTATTTACTGGGGGTAGAAGAAGAGGATTCACACCTTTCCCAAGGGTTATGCACGTAAGTGAATGTAATGGATTCGACTTGAATGAGAACTTGGCTCTCCGATTCCTCAATCCAAGCCGCTATCCATTACGCCACCGTGCTTCCTCATGCGTGTTATAGATGGTAAAATACTCATCAGAAGTCCCACTAAGTATTTCCTATGTAATGAATTATGTTCTCTTCTAATTAGGGTGGAATTTATAAAATTGAAGTTATGGTCTTTTTTTTCTTTTTATTTTTTTGTTATAAGAGCGAGTTTAAAGGATTTTTCCAACGCAGGTCTCTCTTATGTTCGTAGATGTGGGTTTTGAGATTTGTAAATATTTCATCAATTTAGCTCTTCCTACACTGCTGCTTATTTATCTCATAAATCCCGGCATTTGATGTGGTATTAGATCTATTTTTCTTCTTAATTATATATCTGTGTTTGAGGTGATCTTAGTGTTTAAGGATAAAGACGATGGCCTTCCTACCTGTTAGGAAAGATTTGATAAGTGAAAGTACTCTAGTCAGAGATTCCATAGCTGGCAAGTTTGTGTCTCAATGCCCTGGTCGAGCTATTTTGGAAGTTCACGCTCGGAATATTTTTATTATCAAGTGCTTCACTGATTCTAAAGGTGATAATACTTAGGATATCAGCATTGTGCCGAGAAGAGCGAAAACCATACGAGATTACCTACATTCTTTCACATAGGTGACACACCAGACACTTTTCATGGGTTTCTAAAACATTTCTTATTAAGGAGGCGGTTAAATAGCTTCACTAAGATTGGAGATATTTCTAAGTCAAAGTTTTTAGAACAACAACAGGGATTTTAAACGGTAACATTCGTTTGGTTTGGTTTGGTTTGATTTGGCTTGTATTACGGCATATCAATCTCAATGGGTTATTTAATGCCGACAAGATTTTTATTGCTGGTAATATTTTTTATCTATCTATCTATCTATCTATCTATCTATCTATATATATATATATATATATATATATATATATATATATATATATATATATATATACATTGGTTTAGTTTGGTTTGTTTTACGGCATATCAACCTCAATGGGTTATTTAATGACGACAAGAGTTTTATTGCTGGTAATATTTTTTTCAAAAATATATTGCTGGTAATAAAACCTATCTTTACACTTTCATAGTGTTTTGACCCCTGTTTGAGAGTTAACTATTTGTCCATAGCTGGGACCCTAACGGGTCACACCACCCCGGGTCAGGTTGAACCTTGGAACACCAGCAATTAAGAGGTGGTTCACAATTAGCTATAAAGACTGTCACAGTTTTGCACATATTTATCTCCATTGTTCAACATGGGTGACAAACAACTTTCCTCTATGGTAATAAAACTTTATGAATTTAAGCGAAGTACGAGATTGGTGGCAAGGTCCCATCATTTTAGGTTAAATAGGCTGGATGTGATCATAAGTTCTACGCTAACAGTTTCTATCTCGCACTTCTCGCTTGTGGAGATCTTGCTTCCGAGTCAACATTGTACACTATTTACTATTGTCCTCATTTTTGTCGGAATATTTATTACAACGTTTCGGTAGTTGTACACTCCGGCCTTCTTCAGGTCGTTGGAATGTCGAACTGAACCCTTTATTTTGCTCACTGGGGTAGACTGTTCTAGTTCCACGTGTCATGTCTAATGGATGTCAGCTATTAGTTATCTTCTGTTAATTCCCAACTCCGAGTTTTCCACCGCCTTAACCAGGTATTAAACTAACAATCTGTGGGTCCTATCACTGGATCTGTCACTCTTTAGGTCACTTTCAATGGATCTAACTAACGACTTTATCCAATGTGCCATGTGCCCCTGAGTAAATTTATGTATGAATTTCTGGGTATTATAAACCTAAAGTCTTCAGCATCATTTTTTTACCAGTGCTCATATTGCAAAAATTGCAATATGAGCACTGGTAAAAAAAATGGTTGCTGAAGAACTTAGGTTTATAATACCCAGAAATTCGTACACAAATATCCTCAAGGACACATGGCACAGTCGATTTAGGCGTTGGTTAGATCCCGTGACAGGACCCAAAGAGTGTAAGTTCAATATCCGTTTAAGACTGTGGAGAAATTGGAGAGGGGAATTAACAGGAGATAACTGATAACTGACATCCATTAGACATGGCACTAGAACAGTCTACCCGAGTGAGCAAAATAAAGGGTTCATTTCGTCATTCCAACCACCTGAAGGAATCCGGAGCGTACAACGGCCGAAACGTTGTAATAAATATGTCGGCAAAGATGAAAACAATAGTCCGAATAATGTAAATAATGTACATACTACCTCATCTCAGAAATATAGAGAAATACTGAAGGGCCGAAACGTTGTAATAAATATAGCGACAAAGATGATGACAATAGTCCGAATAATGTAAATAGTGTACATAATACCTCATCTCAGAAATATAGACAGATACTGAAAGGCCGAAACGTTGTGATAAATATGGCAACAAAGATGAGGACAATAGTCCGAATAATGTAAATAGTGTACATAATACCTCATCTCAGAAATATAGACAGATACTGAAGGGCCGAAACGTTGTGATAAATATGGCAACAAAGATGAGGACTATAGTCCGAATAATGTAAATAGTGTACATAATACCTCATCTCAGAAATATAGACAGATACTGAAGGGCCGAAACGTTGTGATAAATATGGCAACAAAGATGAGGACAATAGTCCGAATAATATAAATAGTGTACATAATACCTCATCTCAGAAATATAGACAGATACTGAAAGGCCGAAACGTTGTAATAAATATGGCGACAAAGATGAGGACAATAGTCCGAATAATGTAAATAGTGTACATAATACTTCATCTCAGAAATATAGACAGATACTGAGTCAACATTGATCTTCAAAAATTTAAATGTAATGTTAATCGTTATCTGTCTTCTTAATACTTTTTCGTTTACTTTTCTCTGTCGTTTGTGTTTTTTTCTCTCATATTCTCTAGAAATTAGTAACACCTTGCGTTTTATTGGCTTTATTGTCTTGCTTGGTGTGAAATGATAAAAAAAACTTAGAGACGGAATATGCAGTTTCAACAAAAGTAACCGGTTCTCCTCTATTTCATAGGAAAATAATTATTTCTGGGAAACGAAATCGCGAATTGTTGAAGAATTGTTGGTTGCTAACCAACCCACGCACGGAGAATGATTTGTGGAAGCATATCAAATTTAAAAATTATCTCATCAATCATTTAAAAAAACGGTGAGCTTCTTTTGAACTTTTAGGAATATTCTCTTTTTACGTAATTTCTTTCCTTTCTTTTATCTTAATACGTAATATTGTAAGCTAGAAAGGGTTACTGAATGAGGAATAACCAAAATGGAGGTTGCAAATGAAATGGTAACCTTTATAAGATCAACAAAATACAATACTCGCCAGCAGCATGAAGTAGGTAAACCACTGCTAGTGTTGGACTACTTAGACAGCATATTAACCCCACTTACAATAATGTCAACGTATTTATGGGGATTGAGAGATACCCATAAGTCTTTATAAGTCACGATATATAACACGTAATTTGTGCAAATTGTAAAAATTTAAAGACAGAATAAGTAGTTTCAACAAAAGTAATTGTATTTTCCTCAATTTCACATGAAAATAGTTATATCTGGGAAATAAAACACGAAGTGTTCAAGAAATTTTGGTTGCCAATCAACCCACGCATAGAGAACGATTCGCGGAAGCATATAAAATTTAAAATCTCTTCAACCATTAAAAAAACGGTGAGCTTCTTTCTAACTTCTAGAAACCATCTCTTTTTATGTGGTTTCTTTTCTTTTGCTTTTCTTCATACGTAATTTGTGTAAATTCTAAAACTTTAGAGCGAGAATAAGTGGTTTCAACAAAAGTAACCGGGTTTTTTCTCTATTTCACAGGAAAATAGTTATTTCTTGGAAACAAAGACACGAAGTGTTCAAGAAATTTCAACCTTACCGTTTGTACGCAAGGTCTTTCATGATTTCTATTTCATTTTCTTTTTTTTATATTATTCTTATATTTTGCAGACGTTTTTTATATTTTATCAAGGCTTTAAAAACGGACATTTTGTAATTATATATAAATATATATATAACAACAAAATAAAATAAATAAAATGGAAGATTGAAGTTTATGAGCAGAAAATTCGACCTTGCTAACCGAACGATCCTTAGTGGCCGAAACGGTTAAGGCACGTCAGGCTATATGACGGCTCCATATAGGATACAGGTTCGAATGCTGTCGAGGACGAATATCTTCTATGAAAATTTCTCGGGCATTCAGGCCGGTAAATGTTATTTAATACTGTTTATTATAAAACAGAGCATTTACTTAAATACTTGTATCTATAAAAACGAATGTTAAACATAAAAATGTCTTTAAATATAAATATATACAAAATAGATATGAAGCATATATTGGGAAGGAGCAAATATAAAAAATGAATACTCAGTGGTGGATCAAAAAATATATAACTAAAAAGAAATTGCTCTGTTAAATTTTCAAAAAAATTCAACCTGAGTGTTGCGACTGTACGGACCAAAAGTTTGTATCCGTTAACAATAACGCATTTAAAAAAAAAACATATTTCGATTCGCATACTTGCGTATTAAAGAAAGATCTTATACAGTTTATAATTTTTAAAAACAAGGATCATAACATTCATCGAATGGTTTTTAGGTTAGTGCACCTTTAAAAATTTTAACAAATTCGCCATTTTATATCATTAACTTTACTAATCTACTTTTTGCATAAATGATTCATTGTAATATATTTTGCAGACATTTTTATATATTATCAAGGCTTTAAAAACGGACATTTTGTAATTATATATAAATATATACAAAATAGATATGAAGCAAATATTGGGAAAGAGCATGTATAAATAATGAATATTCATCGTGAAGTGGTAGATCAAAAAATATATAACAAAAAAAATTACTACAAAGTGTTAACCGGTTATCTTGGCTTTCAGAGACAAAAGAAATATATGCGCATCGAGTAAAAAAGGAAAGAAAAATACTACCAGCAGTCGTTTCTTTTGCGTACAGAGGGAAGGCTGTTTAGACTCAATATAAATGGACTCGGGAATTCGTAGATGGTAATCCCAATGCGCTCTGTAGGAAATGGTGAAACTTTTCCCGGTGGGTGACGTGTCACAATTTGGATTATTTATTAAGTTCTCTGGAAACGTAGAACCGCGAATATTCACATGCAATTATTTTTTGTATGTTAAACGAATCTTTAACATTTTCTAATACTATTTTTATAAGGACTGTTTAGTTTTAACTAACATTATTATATATAGTTTATTTTTATTGTATTTTGAGGACTGTCATATAAACGTACATTTCTAACAAACTTTTACAGCCTTAACTCATTGTCATTTGTTAATACTAATGCTGAAGATAAGAGAAAAGTAAATAGTAGTTTCGACTTACTATTTTTTATTTAAGAAAAATTTTAAAAAATTCAGCCCCAAAGCTAATATATATTTCTTTACTTTATGGATAAGGTGGTGTGGATTGATTTAACGTGTCAAAAATGGTTTGAAAAGTTTTGTACTGGTTATTTCTGGCTGAGAGATGCCCCCGTTCGTATAAAAGCTTTCAGATTGATAGTGATTAGATCAAACTAATTGTTGAGAAGAATTAAAATGATCATCACCAATACAATTAAAATACCAAAATCAAAAACAGAAAATTATTTACACCAGGTTCGTTATGCTAGGAACTTTGATGTGTGGCCTCCATATATGCTGACAAAAATCTCTTTGGACAACTATAATTCTGTGTGCGATTCGTTACTTATACACATACTTTGTTAAACAAATCGTAACGATCAATAAAACGTAGATAATTTATAACGTTAAAGAGTGGAAGATATCGCATGATAAGTAAAATAAGTAAAAACGCAGAAAATGTGACGAAGCCTACGAAAGGAAGCTTGGGAAATATTTACAGATTGTAGAGGAATATAAAAGACGTGGTTGGCGTGCTCAGTGCCCACAATCTATGCGACACTTTACTATTTTAAATATGGCATCATTCACAAATGTCCTAGATGGAAGCTACAGTTTTCAGTTATTAAAATATGATTATTAAAAATAGAAATACAGAATTGTCCAGAATAGATAATAAGAAATATCCAAAACGTAACTAATTATTAAACAAATAAGGATAAATTTTAAAACAATTATCAATGATTTTTTCACAGGCCAAAAGTCCTACAGATTGTATTATTCAAAACAATAATTAAAACAATTGCAACAAAACAATATTTCTAGTTTTATATTCTGATCCTGTGTTTAATTTTACATTTAAAGACTTAGCAATTAATCACACTTCAATTAAAAATCCCTTGAGAAGAAGCTTGGGAAATATCTACAGATTGTAGAGGATCTGTCTATATTTCTGGGATGAGGTATTATGTACACTTTTTACATTATTCGGACTATTGTCCTCATCTTTGTCGATATATTAATCACAACGTTTCGGCACATCAGTATCTGTTTATATTTCTGAAATGAGGTATTATGTATATTATTTACATTATTTGGACTATTGTCCTCATCTTTGTCGCTATATTTATTCCAGCGTTTCGGCCCTTCAGTATCTGTCTATATTTCTGAGATGAGGTATTATGTACATTATTTACATTATTCGGACTATTGCCCTCATCTTTGTCGGCATATTTATTACAACGTTTCGGCCGTTGTACGCTCCGGCCTTCTTCAGGTGATTAGATTCAGTGACAGGACCCAAAGAGTGCGAGTTCAATACCCGGTTAAGGCAGTGGAGAATTTTTAAAGGGGAATTAACAGGAGGTAACTGATAACTGACATCCATTAAACATGGCAAATAAAGGGTTCAGTTCAACATTCCAACCACCTGAAGAAGGCTTGAGCGTACAACGGCCGAAACGTTGTAATAAATATGGCGACAAAGATGAGGACAATAGTCCGAATAATGTAAATAATGATTGTAGAGGAATATAAAAGACGCGGTTGGCGAAAAATTGAACCCATTTTGGTTTGGTTTGGTTTGTTTTACGGCATATCACCCACAATGGGTTATTTAATGCCGACAAAATTTCCTCTCGTTTTTAAAAAAATGTATAGCTGGTAATATTTATTTTTAAAAATGTATAGTTTGGTTTGGTTTGTTTTGTGGCATATTAACCTCATTGGGTTATTTAATGCTGACAAGATTTTTATTTCTGGTATTATTTCCTTTTTTCAAATATTTATTGCTGATACAATTTTTTTAAAAGTAATTCTGGTATTAAAATATATTTTTACACTTTCATAGTGCTTTGAGTCAGGTTGTGGGGACAACTATTTGCCCATAGCTGGGGCCCTAACATGTGCTACCACCCCGGGTCAGTGTGGACCTGGGAACACCGGTAATTAAGAGGTGGTTCCACGCTCCTCAAAACCTCCTGATCAAAGGCCTTGCTGTTGGACGTGGTTTATCGTCTTACCCAGGACGCGGATGCAGTTTATCGTCAATCCCAAGACGCGCTTAAAATCGGCTGCAGAGGCTTTGCTAGGTAGTCTCTATGTAATTTGTTACCAAAATTAGGTGTAACAGGTTTGGTCAAAAACAAGGCTATTTGCTCAATAACATTGGCAACAGAAGAAGCCTCTAGATAGCTATGGCTGAAAAGATTGGCAGTCAGTAAGGAGATGAACGGAAGTTACGGTTATTTTTATTGTTTTTTTTTCTTATGATTATGTTTTCTTTTGCTTTGCGGGTGGCGGATATGTCTTGGGTATGACCTAAAACTACACCCGATAAATGAGTCTCGACTAGGGGACAGAATTATGGATCCCCGAATCATTGTTACTAAACACCTGTTTGGCCACCCCCTACCAGGGTTACGGTATTTTTTAGATGTGAGCTTCAAATAAAACATCACTGATGATATGAACCAAAGAATCCAATATATGTATTTTACGAAATACACAGATTATAATTAAACATTCAATTGTATTGATTTCTCCGGGTACTTTTTATTAATCGGTACCACCCCATGCTAGGCAGAAAAGCCACTCAGACTCAAGGTGTTACAGGGTGTGGAAGAATTAAGAACGGAAACATTAATAAGTAGGAAGAGGAAAGAGTAATCAGGAAGACAGTAGACAGCGATTGACATTGTATTCAAATTTTAAAGTTGGCTGAAAATCATGGAGCCGGAAGGGGGTTCCACGACCGAGAATTGCGAGAAAAGAAACAATTAATTTAGGGTTACATCTAGCCAGCTCGATTCTAAATTGATGAGATCTCAACTCCAGTTTAGTACAGCACTCATATTCAAAACTTTCATCTTCTCTTTAAAAGCGCAAATATTATGAGTTCATCTTATATTTTAAGGTTTCAAAGTCGGGGAGAAGTCCTCTTCCTGGTCGTCCCCAGGTTTCAGTTTATGAGGTCCCTCCTCAGATTGTCGGCGAGCACTTGGCCGCCTATCTGTGCCAATTTGTCCAGATACTCAGTGCGTCCTCCGACGATCTGACCGGGGGATAGAGCTTTGAATTGATGATGGATCGAAAGGCCTTCGTTTCCATCCCCAACTGCCTGGATGTTGAGGGCCAGAAGATGCCGATCATAATAACAGGTCGAAGACCTGCTTGCTGGAAGTGTGGACAAACTGGTCACCTGTCCTCTTTCTGCCCAGAGATGAAGGCCTCTGGAGTTCTGGCCCCCACCGACCCAAATCCCCCACGGGCTGAGCCTGTTGTTTCCTTCTCGACTGTAATGGGCATGCCAACAGCCGGGACCCGTGTGGGAAAACCCCTGGTTGGGTCCGTTACTCGGTCCTCACTCTCCGAAAAGCCTTCGCCTGCCGCTAGTGTGGTTGTAGAGGAGGAAAAGGGGGAATGACAGGTTGTTTGTAAAGCTAGAGGGAAGCTCCGGGCAGCGGGTCCTCGTTCCAATGAAGCCCCAAAGGGAAAAGACACAAAAAGTCCCACTCCTTCAAGCAGTACTAAGGGTGTCTCCTCGACCAGCTATTCAGAAAAGTTACCGTAACAAAAGCAAAAATATGAGCTTTCATTCGAGAAAAACTGCACCAACTCAAAGAGTCACTTAAACTAAACAAAGAAAGAAAATCTAGCACCAACTCCTCGGCACCGTCTTCCCCGTCAGCCAAACAACACATAATGACCCCTCCTCTAGTCCTAAGATCCTCATCTCCATCTCCCACAAAATTACAACATTATAAAAGGCCGCCATCAGAGCTTCACCTGTCAAAGACCAAACTTCAACTATAAGTCCCAAACCATCCCCTGTCAAAACTCCTGCAGCAATACCAAAAATGGCTGAGAATTCTAAAAGGCAAAGAAGCCCTTCACCTGAAAATATAGAACCTGCATCCAATAAAAAACCCAAACCCATATTTAACACAGGGGGAAGACGTGTGCCGAGTCTCTAAACAACTAGAGGACAAGGCCCTGCAATACTCCAAAAAAATGAGAAATATCAAATCCCTAGTAAATTTCAGAAAAATTAACAATTTAAACATTGAAGACCCCAGAAACTTCCCCAACGCTAAAAGGGTCTAAACTGTCATCAGAGGGGTGAAGCCAGTCAACCAATTTGGGCCATGGTTGCGGAGGCAAATGAAGTCTTTGGCATGTTTTCACCCATGCCCTGCTTTGATAATGACATTGTAAAAAATTACAATTTTGTTCAGGAAGGTTCCCTCTTTTTGTTCACCCCTCCCTGTATAGAGCGTTAAAATTGACTTTTCCTCTGGACATTGGCGGCCTGTCTCCCGACGGCACCATCAAAACTGAGAGGGGAACAGGCTCGACGGGAGAGGCCGTTGGTGTCCTTTCCCCGTCCATATTTAATGCAGGAGAGCAACACTAATCGGTTTCATTATGGCTCTCTGGTTAGGTAGTCTGAATGTCTGAGGCCTGAATGTTTGTTGTGTACAAGAGACTCGTTTTTCTACTCATGACTATAAAGGACATTATGTCTAGGGGGTTCTACCTCTATTCAGCATGTTTTGATGGTCGTTCGAGAGGTGTCTCTTGGCTAGTGAGCAAGTCTTTGAAGGCTGCGTGCACTCTTGTCTTCGCAGATCCGGCAGACAGACTTTGCGTGCTGGATGTTACCATAAAGGATAAGGCTCGGCGTTTCATTGGGGTTTATGCATCAAATAACCATTCTGAGCGGCCTGTTTTGTTTCGGCAGATCGAGCCGTTTCTGATGACATCTCATCGGGTAGTATTAGCGGGTGATTGGAATGCCGTCCTTGACCCCGATATAGATCGTATAGGGCCAAATTCGGGTACTAACAACCGGGACGTGAAACCATTTCGGGACTTTATCGACAGGTTTGATCTTGTCGATAAGTACCGGAATGAGCACCTCGGGATGTTGTTTGGACTTGGACAAATAGTGGCGGCTCGGGTGCTGGGGCTATTTCTAGCTACCTCAACCGAGTCTTAGTTAGGAGAGTCGATGTAGTGTCCAAGTTTTCATTATATAGTTTGTACGGACCATAGGCTTGTCCGGGTCCGTGTAAACTTAGATAAGCCTAAGGTTAGGTTGGCTGGATACTGGAAATTAAACTGCTCACTATTTGGTGAGCAGGATTTCCGGGACCAGCTGCTACTAATGATACAAAGGGAAGTGACGGGGGCGGTTGTTGGGAATGCCTGGTGGGACAATTTAAAATCCAAAATTAGAATGTTTGCTGCTGGTTTTAGCCGTCGACTCTGTCCAGATAGATTAGCTTTAGAGCAAAAAGTAAATCGGGCTGTGAAATCCCGTGATAGTGGGGAAATAGCTTTAGCTAAGGCAGAGTTGTCCTCCTTGCTTATCAAGAAGGATCAAGCTCTGGTAGTTAGGGCTAGGTTAAAAAGAAATGTGCTCTGAGGCGACGAATATTGCGTGCAGTGGATTCTCGGAATGCATCTCGGCGACATATAGCATGCGTCTCATTGCCGGATAAGCGGACTTCAAACGCGGGCATATGTGAGGCTTTTCGTGATTACTTTCAGGAACTTTTCACAAGGGAACCCGGTCTGAGCCCTGCTCAGTTCGACGCCTATTTAGCCGACTTCCCCTGTCTTGAGGCAGCTGAAGCGGCTGGGTGCGAGGGTCCCATCACAGAGTCGGAAATCTGGGAAGCGTTGAAACAGGTTGGCCGGGATAAATCTATGGCATTAGAGGGTCTTCCGTATGAAGTTTACTTGAGGCAGTCGCCCGTTTTTGTTCCTTTGCTGGAACTGATTTTCAACAACTGGATGAAGCAGTGATCTATTCCTCAGCGCTTCACCAGTGGTGTGATAAATTTGCTACGCAAGGACAAGTACGGTGGGGATGGGATAGGTAATTTTCTCCCTTTAACTATGTTATATACAGAGTTAAAGATTTTGGCAAAGATCTTAGCCAACCGTTTGCAGGCTGTCCTGTCTAGTCTGATTGGCTCCGAACAGACTTGTGCTGTGAGCGGTAGGACTATTCTGGACAACCTTCATATGGTACGCTTGATCATTGAGAAAGTCGACAGTGAAGCCGCGCTGATCAATTTAGATCAGTCCAAGGCCTTCGATAGGGTTGACCATCGATTCCTGGAGGCTGTCCTTTCGGCGGGCGGTTTCAGGCCGTACTTTCGTACCTGGATCCGACTTCTGTATGCGACTCCCGGTGCGCTGATCGAGGTGAATGGGGTAGGATTGAAGCCTTTCATATTGTCTCACTCCATTCGTCAAGGCTGTCCGCTTTCGCATTTGCTTTACGTTCTTACGTTGGAACCTTTCCTTCGCAAGTTGAAGGCGAATCCGGTCCTGCGCGGAATTTTCCTCCCTGGGGCTACCACCTCGGCCAGATATTCTGCCTATGCTGGTGGCGTTTTGGTTCTTGTGTAGAGCAGAGCCGAGATTGAGGAAGTCAGAAAAGATATCAGTGGTTATGAGATGGTGACAGGGGCCAAGATCAAACGCGATAAGTCTGTTGGCTTGCGGTTGGGTGCGTGGAAGGGAGTTTCTCTTCCCGAACCTTTCCTCTGGACGGATGGGCCGGTCAAGATACTCGGCGTCTGGTTCGGTCCTGATCTCCAGTTGGAAATGAATTGGTCGGAGGTGCGAGGGAAGGCCGAAATCGCAATTAATTTGTGGTCTCGGAGGAATCTTTCCTTGAAGGGGAGGGCGGAAGTATATGTTTCACACATCTACCCGATTCTCCTTTACCGACTCTCTGTACTTCCACTTCCGTATACCACACTAATGTCATTATTAAGGCTTTTGTTTTCCTTCTTGTGGAGAGGCAAAGCCGCTATGGTATCTCGGGAGATCTGTTGCCTTCATCCATCTGAAGGCGGTCTGGGTATGCCTAGCATTGAGATTCGTCAATATTTGCTTCGCATCGGGTTCCTAATTTGAATGTGTCGCGATTCGGATGAGGCGGGCGCCTTCTGGAAGGAAGACGTCCGCAAAACTTTCCCATCCCTGAGAAGTGTGCACTCGAGTGAGGAGGAGGCTCATCATTTGCCCCGAGACGAATGCTCCTTCTATCGTGAGTGTCGTATTGCTCTGAAACGCCTCTAATGGGCGTCGGATGGCCTATCCAACGTCCAGGCGTTGTCTCGTAGGGCATTATATCAAGTGTTAGTCGGTGGGGGGGGGCTGATGAGCTGATAGACGAGCTCGGTCTGACGAAGCAGGAGGGTCGTTCAATATGGCCTTGGGCGCTCGGGTTGAAATCCCTCAATAACGATGAGGCATCACTCAAATGGCTGATGATTCGTGGGGCCCTCTGGGTCGCCAAAAGACTTTGTTCAGCGGGCTTGGAGAAATCTCCAAACTGCCGTCGCTGTAGTGGGGAAGTCGAGACCATTGGTCACGCCTTATTTCATTGCACGATGATAGCGCCGTTGTGCAGGTTTGTTGAAGGTCTCATGGTCCGCATGCTGCAGCGTAAGTTATTTGTCCTTGAAGCCAGTTCTGTTTGTAGCAATGTGGTGCTGCAGATGACGAAGGCTGAACAATATGTGTTCTTTTGCTTACTAGGGGTTATGAGAGTCGTGATTTGAACGACACGTAAGAAGGAATTCTATGAGGGCGAGAAGTTCATTTCTTCCCAACTGATCTTGTTCTTTAAGCATCAGCTTAAAGGCAAGATTAGGACGGAAAAGCTGCGGCTCACCTCATCAGAATTTGGCAAAAGGTGGGTGACTCTTGCGCGGTTGTGCCGAGTAAAAGGGGCTGACCTAGAGTGGCATTTTGATGCCGGTTAGGCATCCGGATATTGTTCTTCCTGGGTTGAACTTGGGCAACCCATCCAGAAATTAGGTTAGTGTAGGTTTTGTTTTGAATCTTTAGTTTTTCCTTTTTTCTAGTAAACTTAACTAGCGTGTGTTTTCTGACTGGCCCCTTTTATTTCTGTCCCTATTTTTTCTTTGGTTTAATTCCCCATCCCTTCCCTCGTTAGGTGGTCAGTGATGTCAGTTCTCTGGTGGACGCGGGGCGCTTTTCGTTTCTTTTTCGTCTG
Organism: Acanthosepion esculentum; assembly: GCA_964036315.1. Taxonomy (NCBI): domain Eukaryota; kingdom Metazoa; phylum Mollusca; class Cephalopoda; order Sepiida; family Sepiidae; genus Acanthosepion; species Acanthosepion esculentum. The sequence continues at coordinate 12,647,397 of OZ038487.1, read as the reverse complement.
TGTGTGTTTTTCGTTTTTGTTGTTGTGTGTGGATGAGTGCGTGTCTGTGTGGATGCTAAGGATGAATGAATTAATTTTATATTCTTATAGGCCCGCATTGATTTCGTCCAGTGAACTGATATTTCTGCCACATTTAAGTATTGTGGGTTTTTTATTATTAATAATGATTTTGTTTAGTTTCTTGTAAATAGATTAATTCATATTGTATATACTCATTGGGGATCTTTTTAATTAGTTGTTTTATCCCCCAACATGCGATGATTTGTACATATGGGGACTATTTAGGATTTTCATTGAGACAATGAGGTATTATGGTGGATGGAGTAAGAAAGGTTAGTAATAATGTGTTGCTTTGGTGTTAGGAATATTGTTAATATGTCAGTGCTTGCGGCTAAGTTTAAAATTAGGACAGATGGAGACCGTCCTCTTCCCCATCCCCTTTTTAGGCCTTGTGCCACATCTTCTGTAATTTCACAGAAATAAATATTCTGCAGTCGGAGATTCGTCTCCAGCTGTGCTGTTCAAACTCTCTGCCTCCCGACAGAGAGGATCCCTAGACGAGGCTATGTCGAAGGGCAGAGTCTTGCCTTGGGAAACAGGCTACTCGACCCCGTTTTATACGGAGTCTACGGGAAATTTTTGGCCGAGCCTACGGGCTCGGATACCCCACATTAAATTCGGCCTTGTGTCACATCTGACCACGTGGGGCGGTTGGTAGATATCCTGCAGTTGGAGATTCATTGTGGAATTCACTTGACCCACTTCTAGTAGTTGACTATATATTCTAGGCGCCGCTGGCGAATCTTATATGTGTTGTTCTTGTCCTACGTATTATCATTCATTACCAAACTTCGTTTAACTATTCTATTCATTAACCTTCCCTAGGTTACAACAGATTCCCAATGTGAGGGCATGGTAATATTTTGGTGGGGCATGCGTATTATGTGCACTCCTTCGACTTAGTATACCAACGTGAATTCAAATTTCATTTTGCATTATTATTTCATTATTAAAATGTTTAAAATATATTACAGAATAAACTTTCATTCAAATAGTTTATATTTCTGCCTTTCTGTTCTCTATTATATGTTTTGCAACTATATATATATATAGATTTAACTGTCTTTTTGGGTTTTTTTAATTTTTCTCTTTCGTGGATGTCATGATCTTTGGAGGCTTGTTTAGAGACCAAGTTAATGGCCTTTTAATCTTCCTTCCCATGAATTGCAGTAAATTTTTAATATGTAAGAATTAAATGTAACAGTGGGGGTGGGGGCACCGGAATTTTAGAAATATCAAAGTGGGGCATGGCCCAAAATTGATTGGGAAAAACTGTTATAAAGTGACGTGATTCTGGGAGAATTAAAATTTCTACCAGGACTCATTTTTGGCGACGACGATTTCAACAAGTTATGTAGATCAGACAATGTTTATATCAAACACAGAAATAAAATTAAAGGAACACGTACAGAAGGTAGTGAAGATACGTCGAAAAAAAGGGCTAAACATCAGATGCAATAAGAGAGGGTGTATGGTTGTCAGTATAAGGGAGAGTTGAAGATGCAAATTACAAATTGGAGATACCAAATACAAACAAGCAGAACAGTTTAAATATCTGGGAAGAGATTTAACACATAGCGGAAAGTGCGACCCTCAAATTCCAAGACTCACTAGGTTAGAGAAAGATGCTTTCCAAAAGCTAAACAAATTATTAAGAATCAGGAAAATGTCATTAAAAACTGAACTGTTATGTAATATCAGTACTCCTATATGTCAGTGAATGCCGGACAATCTCTTCACCGGTGAAGATACCTAAAGAAAGAGATTTGGTTTTACAGAAGGATGTGGAGAATACCATCGACAGAACGTGTGAGCAACGATTAAGATTTACATAAAATGGAAACAAAAAGACATACTTTACAGAAGAAGAAGAAGAAGAAGAAGAAGAAGAAGAGAAAGAAGAGGAAGCAGCAGCAGCAAAAGAAGAAAAAGAACAAGAAGAAGAAGAAGAAAAAAAGAAGAAGAAGAGGAAGAGAAAGAGGAGGAAACAGCAGCAGCAGCAAAAGAAGAAGAAAAAGAACAGGAAGAGGAAGAAGAAGCAACAAAAGAAGAAGCATCAGAAGAAGAAAAACAGGAAGCATCAGAAGAAGAAGAAGAAGAAGAAGAAGAAGAAGAAGAAGAAGAAGAAGAAGAAGTAGACAAAGAGAAAGAGGAAGAAACAGCAGCAGCAAAAAAAGAAGAAAAAGAAGAGGAAGAGGAAGAAGAAGCAACAAAAGAAGATGCATCAGAAGAAGAAGAATAAGAGGAAGCATCAGAAGAAGAACAGGAAGAGGAAGAAGAAGCAGCAGCTGCAGAAGAAGAAGAAGAAGAAGAAGAAGAAGAAGAAGAAGAGGAAGAGAAAGAGGAAGAAACAGCAACAGAAAAAGAAGATGAACAGGAAGAGGAAGAAGAGGAAGCAGCAACAAAAGAAAAAGAAGAAGAAGAAGAAGAAGGAGGAGGAGGAGGAGGAGGAGCAACATCAGCAACAAAACAAGAAGAAGAAAGAAAAAAAGGAGCAACAGAAGAAAAAAAAAAGAAAAAAAGAAAAGGAATATGGATGAAATTATGACGTCCAGTTTTGTTGGAGTTTTTTTTTTTCTTTCATTTATTTTTGTTTTTTTCGATTTTTTATCCTCATTTTTAATTCGCCTACCCACACATCGTAAACTTCTTGGATTATCCGCCTTGCTTCAAAAGTTCTCAAATAGTTGAAATTGAAACTCTAAATTTTAGGGTACCTTCTCAAATGATTTGGCAATTATTCGGTTCTTCTGTTAACTCATTCAATTGATCATTTGCCATTGTGATAGGATGACCTCTGCCCTCTTTATCTTTGAGAGACATATCTCTATTTCAGAACTTCAGAAGCCAACGATGTACTGTCCTTTCAGCCCAAACTTGATTAGCGTTAATGACAGTCTGAGTAGCATTGTAGCCAAATTTAAACTCGTGCAAAATAATGAGTAATTCTTCAGTTATCCCCTTAACTGAATTATAGAAATATCGAAAATCTATAGAACAATAATTAATCATAGAAAATATGTATGTACATTAAAGAAACATTGATTATACAGTATATTAGATGACTAAGCGGACACTTCGGTGTGGTGTAATGGTTAACAAGCTTGTCTCGCTAAAAACAATTACTAGTGAGTTCGATCCTCATTGTATGCCCATACTTTCGGTCTTGTGCTACATCTAAGCTACGCTTAGAAAATCACCTTCGAGCATCTCGATGCGGTGTAATGGTTAACAAGCTTGTCTCGCTAGAACAATTACGACTGTGTATTGAATTCGATTCTCGCTTGGGTTACCCTATACTTTCGGCCTTGTGCCACAGTTACGCTTGGCAAATTACTATTAAACGACTAAGAAAGTTTCCAGCGCTAATTATTTGGAGAACAGGTTATTGAAGACCGTTTTTTTTTGTTGTTTTTTTTTTACTAAAATAACCATTTTATATACCGTGTATATTGACGATCGTGGCCCTCCACATCTTCCCATCCCCTGTAGCTTTCAATGATTTTTGTCTTTTTGTTATTTCTCACAAACCCCGGTCTACCATCCATTTACTCAAGCTCATCAAGTATGTCATGTGCTTCTTTCACCTGTCTCACTTTCTGTATCTGTGCTATGTGTCCTCAAGGCGTAAGTTAGATCCAGTGACATGACCCAAAGAGTGTGAGTTCAATACCTGGTTAAGGCGGTAGAGTACTTGGAGAGGGGAATTAACTGGAGATAACTGACATCCATTAGACATGGCACATGGAATTAGAACAGTCTACCCCAGTGAGCAAAATAAAGAGTTCAGTTCGACATTCCAACCAACTGAAGAAGGCTGAAACAGCCGAAACGTTGTAATAAATATGGCGACAAAGATGAGGCCAATAGTCGGAATAATGTAAATAGTGTCTCACTTTCCCTCTATCTGTCTTGTGAGTATCAGATTTTCCAAGCCCTCCTTCCTCATTACGTACCCCAGAAATTACAACTGTCTCTTCTTAATGTTAAGCATAAGTTTCCTTTCTGTTGCTATTTTCTCTAAAATCTCGTCCTTGCTCAAAATCGGCCATAACTTTCTGAAAATACATTTTCTTTTCCTCCACATGAGTTTTTGTTAAAATACATTGCGCTCTCTCTCTCTCTCTATTTCTCACGTTCTCTCTCTCTCTCTTTCTCTTTGTTTCATTTCTTTTCCCTTTTTACGCTTCCTCTCTCTTTTTTTCATTCTATTTCTCTTTCTCTCTCTTTCTCTTTCTTATTTCTTTATTCTTTCTAACTCTCATTATATCTCTAGCTTTTTCTCTGTCATTTACTGTCTTATACACTTTCCCTCTCCCCTTCTCTTTCCGTGTTTCCGCCTCACCTTCTTTTTCGCCCTTCTCTCACTCTCTTTCTCTCTCCCTCTTTCTCTCTATCCTCTCTCTCTCTTCCTCTCTCTCTCTCTCTCTCTCTCTGTATTTATCTCATACACTCATTTTCTTTTTTCTTTCCCCTTCTATTTCTTTCTCCCTTTTACCATTTTACTCTTTCCCTCTCTTTTTCCTCTTTTCATCTCTCCAGCCAAAACACACTACATCATTAGACCAACAACAGAACTCTACCGAATGCCTTCACCTAAAGAAGGTAAGAAAACTGACTGGTCAAATTATTTAGAAAAAAAAAAGAGAACGTAAGAAAGACACTGACAATCTTAAATTTGACGCATTCGGAGATTGATTTATGTTCGTTGACAATTTTAAATCAGTTTTTCTTCATCTTATTGTTGCTTTTTATCACCACTTTTAGCTTTAGTGAAATCAGAATTAAAAGTTGCTTCCGACGAAGCCAGAGCGTGTATCACACATCCCGAGAGTCTTTTCTGCATAGTGTCCTTAACAATCTAATTATATTCTCTTGCTATTCATCTTTAGCTTAGGTCTTAAATAATTCAAAAAGGTAATTTACTTACCCAAAAATAAAGATATGCACAGAAACCATAACCTGAATGTAGGTTTGAATTTCCCTTCTTAATTTAATGGACTGAACATCGGAGCAAAGGAGAAGTTCTACAGAAAATAGAAACAAAAAGGACATTTATACTTAGGAAGAGACAGTTGAAATATTTAGAATAAATAACGAGGAAAGAAGGATTGGAAAATTTAATACTCACAGGACGGATTGAAGTCAAGGGAGACATAGGAAAACAACGCATAACATAGTGAGTTGAGTAAATGGATGACGGATCAAGGTAACAAAAAGACAAAAATTATTAAAAGCTACAAAAGAAAGGAAATTGTGGAGAGTCATGATCGCCAACATCCTGAAAGGACACGGCACATAAAAAAGGAGAATAATATGTCCAAGGATTATGAATTACGATTAAATTTAAAAATTGTTTCCGGTCAGTGCACACATGTTTTTCGTCGAACCACGAGTCCTGGGTAAGACGATAAACTACATCCGCGTCCTGGGTAACACGATAAACTACATCCGCGTCCTGGGTAACACGATAAACTACATCCGCGTCCTGGGTAACACGATAAACTACATCCGCGTCCTGGGTAACACGATAAACTACATCCGCGTCCTGGGTAAAACGATAAACTACATCCGCGTCCTGGGTAACACGATAAACTACATCCGCGTCCTGGATAAGAGGATAAACTACATCGGCGTCCTGGGTAACACGATAAACTACATCCGCGTCCTGGATAAGAGGATAAACTACATCCTCGTCCTGGGTAAAACAATAAACTACGTCCACGCCCTGGGTAAGACGATAAACTACGTCCGCGTCCTGGGTAACACGATAAACTACGACCGCGTCCTGGGTAACACGATAAACTACATCCGCGTCCTGGATAAGACGATAAACTACATCCTCGTCCTGGGTAAAACAATAAACTACGTCCACGCCCTGGGTAAGACGATAAACTACGTCCGCGTCCTGGGTAACACGATAAACTACGTCCGCGTCCTGGGTAACACGATAAACTACATCCGCGTCCTGGGTAACACGATAAACTACATCCACGTCCTGGATAAGACGATAAACTACATCCTCGTCCTGGGTAAAACGATAAACAACGTCCGCGCCCTGGGTAAGACGATAAACTACGTCCGCGTCCTGGGTAAGACGATAAACTACATCCGCGTCCTGGGTAACACGATAAACTACATCCAACATCAACGCTTCTGATCAGGAGGGTTTTAGGCGTGTGGAACTCCTTTCAATTGCTGATAATCTCAGGTCCACCCTGACCCGGGGTGGTAGCACCTGTTATGGTCCAAGCTATGGGTAAATAGTTAACCCCCAAACTGGGATCAAAACACTATGAAAGTGTAAAAAACAGGTTTTAATACCAGAAATACTTTGTAGAAATTATTACCAGCAATAAATCTTTGAAGAAAAAATATTACCTGCAATACATTTTAAAAAAAGAATATTACCAGAAATACATTTTTGAAAAAAACTATATTTCCAGCAAGAAAAATCTGTCTATATTTCTGAGATGAGGTATTATATACATTATTTACATTATTCGGACTATTGTCCTCATCTTTGTCGCCATATTTATTACGTTTCAAGGACACATGGCACAGTGGATAAAGTCGTTAATTAGATCCAGTGACAAGACCCAAATTGTGTGAGTTCAATATCTTGTTAAAGCAGTGGAGAACTTGGAGAGAGGAATTAACAGGAGATAACTGATAACTGACATCCATTAGACATGGCACGTGGAACTAGTACAGCCTACCCCAGTGAGCGAAATAAAGGGTTCAGTTCGACATTCTAACCACCTGAAAAAGGCCGGAGCGAACAACGGCCGAAACGTTGTAATAACTAATAAATATGGCGACAGAGATGAAGACAATAGTCCGAATAATATAAATAATAACCAATTGAGTTTGATATGCTGTAAACAAAAACAAACCAATTGTCGAACGTCAATCTACCATGGTTAAGATTTAAGCATCTGAAAATAATAAAAATTTATGTAACTAAGAAATCTGGTTTCATTTTTTTTTCATACGTTAAATTATTTAAAATCTATTCAGTAATTTTGACTAGTTTTTTATTTATTTTATTATTGTTGCTTTTTAATGCATTGCTATCATTTAACCCCAACCATTAAGTTTGTCATAAAAACTAACATGGAAGAAATGCTTTACCATTTCAAACTATGGCTTCTTACTTTTGATAGAAAAAAAAACAAAAAACAATGTAGCGTGAAAATTTAATACCGGACTCGCAATATAGTACACCTTTCGACACTGATTAACTTCAAGCTTTCTGCGACCAAAACAATTATGGTGTTGACCCTGAAGGGTGGTTACCCAAAATATGAATTCGAATCTGATCAATAGATACATTTTATTTGGCCGTCACGCTACTTATGTAAATGGCATGATTTGAGATATGAGTAAGTGTAGATAAATAGGAGTAAACTAGGAATTAAGATCAAAGTTATAGATAGATAGATAGATAGATAGATAGATAGATAGATAGATAGATAGATAGATAGGAGAAGAATGAGATAGATAGATAGATAGATAGATAGATAGATAGATAGATAGATAGGAGAAGAATGAGATAGATAGATAGATAGATAGATAGGAAAAGAATGTGACAGATAGATAGATAGATAGATAGATAGATAGGAGAAGAATGCGATAGATAGATAGATAGATAGATAGATAGATAGATAGATAGATAGATAGATAGATAGATAGGAGAAGAATGCGATAGATAGATAGATAGATAGATAGATAGATAGATAGATAGATAGATAGATAGATAGATAGATAGGAGAAGAATGCGATAGATAGATAGATAGATAGATAGATAGATAGATAGATAGATAGATAGATAGATAGATAGGAGAAGAATGAGATAGATAGATAGATAGATAGATAGATAGATAGATAGATAGATAGATAGATAGATAGATAGATAGGAAAAGAATGTGACAGATAGATAGATAGATAGATAGATAGATAGATAGATAGATAGATAGGAAAAGAATGAGATAGATAGATAGATAGATAGATAGATAGATAGATAGGAGAAGAATGAGATAGATAGATAGATAGATAGATAGATAGATAGATAGATAGATAGATAGATAGATAGATAGGAAAAGAATGTGATAGATAGATAGATAGATAGATAGATAGATAGATAGATAGATAGGAAAAAATGCGATAGATAGATAGATAGATAGATAGATAGATAGATAGATAGATAGATAAGAATAAGTAGACAATAGAATGATAGTACACAGAGGTGCGCTAAAATATAGTTAGGAGGCTGATATGAGATAGCAGATAGATAGGAGTATGTAGATAGGCGTATGTTATCTTTAGGTAGATATGAATATGCGAATAAATAGGAATATAATAGATAGGAGTAATATAGTAAACATATGAGAGTAAGATAGTAAATTAGTAGATAGGATTAAGGCAGGAGAAAAGGAGTAACATAGTAGATAAGATGATAGTAGACAGCAGTAAGGAGTATCATAGGAGTAATGTCAGTATATCGATAACATTATGATAGATAGATAGATAGATAGATAGATAGATAGATAGATAGATAGATAGATAGATAGAAGTCAAATATTTACTCGATGGTAAGTAAATATATAGGAGTATGATAGGCAACAGGAGTAAAATAAGAGTTTGATAGCAGTTAGATACAGATAGGAGAAATATAGGAATATAGTACTAAGCAGGAGGAGTAAGATAAGCAATATATAAGTGTTTGATAGTATATAGGATAATGATAGAACTGTGATAGGAGTAAGGTCGGAGACAGGAGTATGATAGATAATAAAATTAAGAGCAGTATGATAGTAGTTTAGAAGTAAGTTGTAAATAGACAAGAGTTTGATAGTATATATGATTAACATAGGAGTATGGTAGGAGTAATAAGGAGACAGGAGTATGATAGATAATAAAATTAAGAGCAGTATGATAGTAGTTTAGAAGTAAGTTGTAAATAGACAAGAGTTTGATAGTATATATGATTAACATAGGAGTATGGTAGGAGTAATAAGGAGACAGGAGTATGATAGATGATAAAATTAAGATAGGAGTATGATAGTAGATAGGAGTAAATTATAAATTGATAAGAGTTTCATAGTAAACAGGATAAACATAGGAGTATGATAATCAGGAGTATAGGAGGATATTGGTGTATGATATTAGATAAAATTAAGATAGGTGTACAATACGAGTAAGATAATAGATAGGAATAAAATAATTGCTATGGAAGATTGGAAACGTGAGTATGATAGTAGGAGTAAAATGGTTGATATACTGGAGTGTATGATAAGACGATCAGAAGTTATTTGACTGAGAACGTTATGCTTTATAGCAATAATGATATAAATAAAAACTGGTAAAAAATAGATAATAAAGGCAAAGATAGTGCCAATATTAATGAATATTAAGAATACATTATTCCAAAATATCAGACAAGGACTTTTTTATTATCAAGAGGTTACTTCTAATATATTGTGATTGATTTTTTGTCAATTACACATTATATATACAATGATTAATGTGTTTTTTTTATTCAATCATTTCATGACAGTTGCATCGGCGTTTGCAATGCATTTCCTTTCGAAGTAAATGGCTTGGTCTTTTTCCTTTTTGCAGCCAGTGTTTAATGGCCGATGTATCATGTGACCCAAATCAAATATGGCCGCTGTTTTTGCGGTCAGTACGACGGACTGTTGATGTTCTTGTGATATTTTTTCAATCAGAAAGTTTTGTTTTTTTTTCGTTTATCTCCAAGCGACTAACCGAATCTGATTTAGTGCAATTTAGAAAACGATTTGACAAAGGATCTCTCTCTTTCTTTTTCTTTTTTTTTTTCATTCTCGCTTTCCCTTTCTCTCCTACTCTGTCTGTGTGTCTATCTATACGAATCGACAAAGGATCTCAGTCTCCGTACTTTCTCTCCCTCTCTCTTTTCTCTCTCTCTCTCTCTTCTTTCCTCTCTTTTCCTCTTTCTCTTTCTCTCTTTCTCTTACCCTTTTTTCTCTCTATCTCATTCATTCTTTCTCTTTATCTCCCTATTTCTGATTTAGTTTGTTTCATAAGCATTAGATCGATAATCAGATTATGACAAATCGAATTCCTTCTTAAGAACTCGTTAGCTTTTTTCTTTTTCCCTCTCCCTGTCTCTCTGTCTTCCCCCTCTCTCTTTCTTTCTTTCTTTCTATCTCTCTCTTTCTTTCTCTCTCTGTCTTTCTCCATCTCTCTCTTTCTTTCTCTCTCTGTCTTTCTCCCTATTTCTCTCTCTTTCTCTCCCCCCTCTCTCTCTCTCTCTAAATATATATATATCATTCACTCATTTCCTTATCTCCCTCTCACTATTTTTTATTTAGTTTGTTTCATAAGCATCAGATTAATTAGATTATGACGAATCGAATTCCTTCTTAAGAACTCGTTAGCTTTCTCCTTTTTTCCTCTCTCCCTGTCTATCTATGTCTTTCTCCTTCACTCTCTCTCTCCTTCTTTCTCACCCTTACTCTCTCGCCCCTCTCCTCCCTCTCTCTTTCATATATATATATATATTTTTTTTTTATCTATTTTTCCTCTGTCTTTCTATTTTCTTTTCTTTCTATCTTTCTTTCTATTTGCTTTTTTAATGTTTCTTTCTCTTGTGATATTTTTTTACATTTGATTCGGGAGCCTTCTGATTTGATTTTTTTCTTCTTCTTTGTCTACTTTCTTTCTACTTCCATTCTTTCCTATTTTTTCTTTTTCTTTTTTTTTCTCCTTCTCTTTTTTTCTCCTTCTCTTTTGATTTTCTCCTGGACTTTCCCTTAATTTTTTCTTTCTTTTTCTCTTTTCCATTTCCCTGTTTCTTTTTCTTTCTGTCTTTCCAATATTGTCCTTCCGGTTTTATTCATTTTTTTTTCTATTTCACGCTTTTTTATAAAGATACATATTTTCTATAATCTCTCGTCGTAATCAATCCCTCATTCTTTCTTCTTTATTTTCCGTCTTTTTTCTTCTGATGTTTTTCTTTCTTTCTATTTTATCCTGTACTCTTTCATCCCTTCCTTTCTTTCCCTATTTTCACCCCATCTCTTCCTTTTTCCCCTCTCTGTACATGTGAGAACTCATAAGCCAGCCCTTCAATACACAAATCAGCTTTCTGGCAATGATACAGGTATTCAAGTACTTACACACAGGGTAATTATGACGCTTGCTTGAATAGATAACCCTACACATGTAAATAGATTATACGGCAATGTTCGGCCATTTTGAATGCATACTAAAGTTTTTCATTTGCAATAGTAATCAAACAGTCAGTGCATACCACCAAGTTTCAGACACATAAATACGTCCATACTAGCAAGTAAAGTTGCTTTCGTAAGGTCTGAGGGCATAAATGCATAACTGTTGGAAATTATTTGACGGGTAATCCTCTACAACGAGGCTGTCCTAAGGACGCTGGAGAACCTAGTAGGATTTATTATCGGTTTTGGCTCGATTGGTTTGAGTTGTTTTCACGTATATCAACACCTCAATGGGTTATTTAATGATGACAAGATTTCTACAATAGATTCATCTGAATAGAATAAGTATTCTTTGTAAAAATCAGTTTTTTTTAGTTTTGGTTTATTGACGTATTTTTGTAAAGAGAGTTTCATTAATGTATTCTTTTCAGATATACGGTTTGAAGAGACGTTGATTTTACATGTGGCATTCACATTTGGCTTATTTTTTGTTAAAGGCCTAATGCTTTAAGAAATTATATTCTGTCATCCATTTTTGCTTTCTCAAAGATCCCATAGATGTTTATATTAAGACATTTTTGTCTTGAAAGAGCAAAGTCAGAAAATGTGGTTCATATATGTTTAATAGTATATTTTTTAATAGTATATCTTCTTTCACATGTTTGGGAAATAAGTCTTAACCTTAGTCATTAATTGGGTTCATTATACAATGGTATAGTATATGATTTATGATGTGGGTTGGCTTCTTTTACGGCATATCAACACCTCAATGGGTTATTTAATGGCGACAAGATTTTTATTGCTATTAATATTTCTTTTTAAAAATGTATTGCTGGTAAAATTCCTTGCTGGTAATAATTGTTTACAAAAATGTATTTCTGGTAAAATTCCTTGCTGGTAATAATTGTTTACAAAAATGTATTGCTGGTAAAATTCCTTGCTCGTAATAATTGTTTACAAAAATGTATTTCTGGTAAAATTCCTTGCTGGTAATAATTGTTTACAAAAATGTATTGCTGGTAAAATTCCTTGCTGGTAATAATTGTTTACAAAAATGTATTTCTGGTAAAATTCCTTGCTGGTAATAATTGTTTACAAAAATGTATTTCTGGTAAAATTCCTTGCTGCTAATAATTGTTTACAAAAATGTATTGCTGGTAAAATTCCTTGCTGGTAATAATTGTTTACAAAAATGTATTGCTGGTAAAATTCCTTGCTGGTAATAATTGTTTACAAAAATGTATTTCTGGTAAAATTCCTTGCTGGTAATAATTGTTTACAAAAATGTATTTCTGGTAAAATTCCTTGCTGGTAATAATTGTATACAAAAATGTATTGCTGGTAAAATTCCTTGCTGGTAATAATTGTTTACAAAAATGTATTTCTGGTAAAATTCCTTGCTGGTAATAATTGTTTATAAAAATGTATTTCTGGTAAAATTCCTTGCTGGAAATAATTGTATACAAAAATGTATTGCTGGTAAAATTCATTGCTGGTAATAATTGTTTACAAAAATGTATTTCTGGTAAAATTCCTTGCTGGTAATAATTGTTTATAAAAATGTATTTCTGGTAAAATTCCTTGCTGGTAATAATTGTTTATAAAAATGTATTTCTGGTAAAATTCCTTGCTGGTAATAATTGTATACAAAAATGTATTGCTAGTAAAATTCCTTGCTGGTAATAATTGTTTACAAAAATGTATTGCTGGTATTAAAACCTATTTTTACACTTTCATAGAGTTTTAACCCCACATTGATGGTTAACTATTTGCCCATAGCTGTGACCCTAACAGGTGCTACCACTCCGGGTCAGGGTGGACCTGGGAATACCAGCAATTAAGAGATGGTTCCACGTTACTCAAAGGCTTCTGATCAAGTTGCTTTATTGTTGTTTCTTTATTTTTCAGATGGTCAACTTGCCATAAACTTAATCAAAAGGTTTTTCATTAGATATGGCTTTTGTAGAGAAATTAGAAATATGTTTATTTCTGTTAGTTGAAGCTGAGAAACAATGTTTGGTTTGTTTTATTTTACGTCATAGCAACTTCAATAGCTTATTTAATTGCTATTATTAAAAACCTATTTTTACACTTAAATTTACTGCTGGTAATATTTTTTTAAATGTGTTTATGGTAATATTTATTTTCAAAACCGTAATGCTGGAATTAAAACCTATGTTTACAGTTTTTCCTAGTGTTCTGAACCCAGTTTTGGGGGTTAGCTATTTGCCCATAGCTGAGACCATAACAGGTGCTACCACCCCGCGTCAGGGTGGACCTGGGAACACCAGCAATTAAGGGGTCGTTCCACGTTCCTCAAAACCTCCTGATCAAAGGTCTTTCTGTTGGATGGAGTTTATTGACTTACACAACACGCGGATGTACTTTATCTTCATTTCCAGGACGGTTTATTATCGGTGGGTGAAATCTTAACAATGTAAGACGCGCAGATGGCACTGTGTTGGTGACTCGGTAAGAAAACTACATGATCTCCAAGACAGGACGGTAGAAAAAAAGACAAACCATCAACTGCGAGAATACAGAATGTGTTAATGATACAAATTGGAGACATAAGCATGAAGGAATGCAGAAATTCAAATAACTGGGAAGCGCTTTAACAGAAGATGAAAAATCTGATACTGAGATCAGAACGTGCATTGGACTTCCAAGAAAGAAGTAAATTAAAGAAACAGTAACATTTCGCACTATTTATATTATTCGGACTATTGTCTTCATCTTTGTCGCCATATTTATTACAACGTTTTGGCATTTCAGTATCTGTCTATATTTCAGAGATGAGATATTATGGACATTATTTATATTATGCGGACTATTGTCTTCATCTTTGTCGCCATATTTATTACAACGTTTCGGCCTTTCAGTATCTGTTTATATTTCTGAGATAAGGTATTATGTACACTATTTACATTATTCGGACTATTGTCCTCATCTTTGTCGCCAAATTTATTACAACGTTTCGGCATTTCAGTATCTGTCTATATTTCTGAGATGAGGTATTATGTACACTATTTACATTGTACGCTCAGGCCTTCTTCGGGTGGTTGGAATGTCGAACTGGACCCTTTATTTCGCTCACTGGGGTAGACTGTTCTAGTTCCACGTGCCATGTTTAATTGATGTCAGTTATCAGTTATCTCCTATTAATTCATCTCTCCAAATTCACCACTGCCTTAACCGGGTATTGAACTCACACTCTTTGGGTCCTGTCACTTTATCTAACCAACGCCTTTATCCACTGTGCCATGTGTCCTTGAGGCAAAGATGAGTACAATAATCCGAATAATGTAAATTTCCTACATAATTCCTAATTTCAGAAATATAGACAGTAACATTTCGCTAAAAAAATTTAAAAAATGCAGTTGATGGTAAAGAGAAGACCGGGGGCAACAGAAATATTGTTCTACAGGAGGATGCTGAGAATTTCATTGATAAAGACAGTAAGCAACAAGAAAGTCTTAAAGGAAAAGGTAACAAAAATCATAATTATACCCCAAATATTCCCAACCACCAGATGAATGAAGGAGTACACAACAGGCAAAATATTGAGATAATACAAACAAAGGTTATGTCAATAGTCCGCATGTAAATCTGTAATTCTTACCCTCGAAATTGATTGTAAATGTGAATTTACTTCCTCGTTTTGCGCAATTAAAAGAACCTCATTCAGTCACGCCCTATCTTGAGCAACTCTTGGTCGTTGAATTTGGCGTAGAATAGAGTAAACATTGTCAGACAATTGAATATTCTTCATCTAGTAGGCATTTGTAAAATACAGTAAATTTTCTTTGAATTTACTAATAAGAACCTTCTGTAAATTAATTGAAAAAAGACAAATAATTCCATTTTTATTTACTTTTTTCGTATTTTTCCAGTGAAACATTATCCAATGTACATGTTATTACTTCGTATGTCCATTCCACGAAGACGTTCCTTGAAGATTACATGAAGGTTTCCCGCATCGACAAACACCTGATGAAGGCTGGAATGCACAACGTCCGAAACGTTGTGATAATAACAACACAGACGTAAATAATAAACTCTAATATAATTCTTTTAACATGAAATGAAGAGGACTCAATGAGAATGATGGCATTCAAACTGTGTGTCAGAATGTGTACTTCTTCGTCTCAAAATGGACCAGAAATATTAATTTGTTTAGAATGACAAATTTAAAAGGTTTCATCAGAGTAGATATCTCTTTATACAAATAGGTTGGATCAAATAATGATAGTGTTATGTATGGTAGTGAATGCTGGACAATCTCACCAAAGATAAAGAGGAGACTGGAGGCAAC
>OZ038487.1:12574303-12626803 GCA_964036315.1 Acanthosepion esculentum | reverse complement strand
AGGAACGTTTTATATCAATGCCAATGTTGTGTGTAGTCGTTTAAACTAGTTTAAACATTTTTTTCTGAATATAATTATTTTCTTTCTTTTTTTTTTCTTGTTTAATATCTGGAACATAATACTTCGACGGAAAAAATATTTTTTTCAGAGTATCTTTTTTTCTTTTGCTTCCCTCGGAATAATGGCAACAATGTCCCTCTGTTGTTCGGCTTATTCGTGTAAAAACAAGCCGATCTTCTTCCATCGTAAAAATGTCAAGTTCCGTTACCCATAGGCCCACTAAATATATATATATATATATATATATATATATATATATATATATATATATATATATATACAGGGTGTCCATAAAGTTCGTGTGCACTTTAAAAAAACTTATAATTTTATATTTATTTGCGATAGAAATAATTTGTAAAAAGGATTAAAAAGAAGTAAAGCTATATTTTTTAAGGTTTTATTGAAGTTTTATTTAAGTTTCCACATAACCCCCATCATTAGCAATACAAAGGGTAATACGATTTTGCAGTTCACGAAAAACATTTGCCAACTGATTTACAGTAATGCCTGAAATCACATTAGTTATTTTAGCTATACTTAAAATTAGGTACATTAGACTTTATAACATTTTTTACAGATTATTTCTATCGCAAATACAAATAAAGTTATAAATTTTTTAAAAGTTCACACGAACTTTATGGACACCCTGTATATATATATATATATATATATATATATATATATATATATATATGAAAATCCTCTATGCATTGAAATTATTTATGAAAGCTTTCAGTCTGCCCTACAAATATAATCTCCAACTATTTAAGTGTAACGTCAATCGACATCTCCAGTTGCCTTGATCTGCAATCCCTTCCTTTTACACAGGGTCATTTTAAATGAAAATTAGAAACAGTAAGCTAATCATTCCTTATTGGGTAAACAAAAGTTCTGTTCATAGACAATCAATGTTTAAAATGCGCCAAGAAGTGCACAAAAGTAATATTATTTATAATTCTTGGTGTTCTTTACGGCCCATTTTATATATATATATATATATATATATATATATATATATATATATATATATATATATATATATATATATAGGCATCAATCCTTCGTTTATGCATGTTTCATTAGACGACGATTGAGCTTTTTATTTAATGTTTCTTGTGTTCGAACAAGAGCTTTCTTTACAGGACAAAGGGTGTGTAAGAACTGTCCAAGTGTTTTATATTTCCGAGCGTTTTCGGCTATACCTTTAGCCATTATCAAGGATGATTCGATTTTTCAGGTTAATTGAGTGTGTGCATTATGTGTATGTCTTAGTGTGTAGTAGGATTGTTTTATTTTCCGAATACAGTTAGCACATTGGGACTTTGTTCGTAGTTAATATTGTTATGGGTAGGCTTTTTCTTTTTTATTATTAAAGCCTCCATTATTTTTAATCTTTTTTACAGGTGGATGATGTTAATATGTTTGTGTTTTCTACTAGTATGTTTCTAATGGAGTCCGGTAAATTTGTGTGCGTGTTTAAATGCGTTCTAATGGAGCTAATGTGTGGTCAGATAGGTGTATCGTAAGACATACTAGTAGTTATTACTTAAAGACACAAAAATTGAAATTATTTAAAACGAATGTAACAACATTCGAAAGTGCTCTGGGAAAAATATTTCGTAAATTTACTGATAGTATAAAACAACTCATTCGAAAAGAAGTAAAGGTTAACAAAAATTTGATAGACAGAACTGGTCGATATTATTCACGTAAAGACGTTTTAAAGAAGGCTTACTGTCTAAATACGGCTTATATATATATATATAGAGAGAGAGAGACAGAGAGAGAGAGATATACACACACACACATATATACATATAGACATATATATATATACACACATATATATATAGATAGATAGATAGATAGATAGTTTACATATATATATACACACACGTACACATATATATATACACGCACATATATGTATATATAGATAGATATATATATATACAAACACACATATATATATAGATAGATAGATATACATATATATATACACACATATATGTATAGATAGATAGATAGATAGATATACATATATATATACACACACACATATATGTATATATATATATATATATATATATATAGATAGATAGATAGATAGATAGATAGATAGATAGATAGATAGATAGATAGATAGATACACACACACACAGACATATATATATATATATATATATATATATATATATATATATATATATATATATATATATATATATCAAATATGTGGTGATCGACCTGAATCTGTTGGATGCTTATCTTTTTAATTGCTTTCCTGGCAAAATTATACAATATCTTAGTGAATAGTACATTCTAGATTTTTTTACTCACGACTCAATCAGATATGTGGCAAATGAATGTGAATAATTTTAATGTAATATTGTCCCAAGCGAGCTAAGTCCGACATTGATTTTGCCAGAGATGATTTCTTCGTCAAAAATCTATGAATTTTAATGAATTCACTGATGATGTTTGCAGTTTGAACTCGTTCATGTCAGTGATAGTGATTTTTTCATTGTTTTCTGGGTTCCAAACTAAAGTTCTCTATTATTCTTTCATTTTTCTTCATACCGTCGTTTTATTAAAACCAATTGGCCACAGAAACCTCTGGTTTAACGAGGCACACATCTTGACACATATGTCGTACAGTCATTATTAGATGAATAACCGTTTACTCTACCCTAAGTTGCATTTCAAATCCTTTTTTTTTTACTTCAGTGCATTTTATTTGTTTTCTTTTTCTTATAATGCCATACTTCTCGTTGATTGGATCTTAACACGTCCTTGGTAAGACGATAGACTACATCCGGCAGCAAAGACTCTGATGAGAAGGTTTTGAGGAGCGTGGAACCACCTCTTAATTGCTGGAGTTCTCAGGTCCACCCTGACCCTATGTGGTAAGACCTGTCAGAGCCCCTGCTATAGGCAAATAGCTAACCCACCAAAAGAGGTCAAAACATTATGAAAATGTAAAAATAATTTTAATACCAGCAGTATATTATTATCAGAAATACTAGAAAGTAAAATATTACCAGACATACTTTTTAACAAAAAAAAATATATATATATATTACCAGCAATAAAAATCTTGTCGGTATTAAATAACCCATTGAGGTTGATATGCCGTAAACCAAACCAAACCAAACCAATAGATAGATAGATAGATAGATAGATAGATAGATAGATAGATAGATAGATAGATAGATAGATAGATTTAAAAATATTAGCAACAATAAAAATCTTGTCGGCATTAAATAACCCTCTGAGGTTGATATGCCGTAAACCAACCAATCGAAACCAAGATAGATAGATAGATAGATAGATAGATAGATAGATAGATAGATAGATAGATAGATAGATAGATAGATAGATAGATAGATACAAAATATTAGCAGCAATAAAAATCTTGTCGGCATTAAATAACCCTCTGAGGTTGATATGCCGTAAACCAAACCAATCGAAACCAAGATAGATAGATAGATAGATAGATAGATAGATAGATAGATACAAAATATTAGCAGCAATAAAAATCTTGTCGGCATTAAATAACCCTCTGAGGTTGATATGCCGTAAACCAAACCAATCGAAACCAAGATAGATAGATAGATAGATAGATAGATAGATAGATAGATAGATAGATACAAAATATTAGCAGCAATAAAAATCTTGTCGGCATTAAATAACCCTCTGAGGTTGATATGCCGTAAACCAAACCAATCGAAACCAAGATAGATAGATAGATAGATAGATAGATAGATAGATAGATAGATAGATAGATAGATAGATAGATAGATACAAAATATTAGCAGCAATAAAAATCTTGTCGGCATTAAATAACCCTCTGAGGTTGATATGCCGTAAACCAAACCAATCGAAACCAAGATAGATAGATAGATAGATAGATAGATAGATAGATAGATAGATAGATAGATAGATAGATAGATACAAAATATTAGCAGCAATAAAAATCTTGTCGGCATTAAATAACCCTCTGAGGTTGATATGCCGTAAACCAAACCAATCGAAACCAAGATAGATAGATAGATAGATAGATAGATAGATAGATAGATAGATAGATAGATAGATAGATAGATAGATAGATACAAAATATTAGCAGCAATAAAAATCTTGTCGGCATTAAATAACCCACTCAGGTTGATATTCCGTAAACCAAAACAAACCAGTTGACCACTGAGACCTGTGGTTTAACGAGGCACACATCTTGACACATATGTCGTACAGTCATTATAAGATGAATAAACGTTTACTCTACCCTAAGTTGCATTTCAAACTCTTTTTTTTTTTGCTTCAGAGCATTTTTATTATCCTATTTTTAAGTTTTATTTTTGTTTTTCATTTCTCATAACGACATATTCCTCGTTGATTAGATCTTAACATGGCTAACGAAGAAAAATAACAGTCTTTCTCTTTCTTGCTCTGTTTCTCTTCTCCCTCCTCTCTGACCCTCTCTTTCTTTCTGTATATGTGTACGTGACGTGACTTTTCAGGACGATCGGTAATCATAGTTCTCCACAGCTTCCCTTTTTCTTGCTCTATCGATTACTTGCTACTAAAATGAATAGCCTATGTAACTCGAAGAGAATATATTGACATAATCAAGATGTTGACATTCCACAATACTCCAAACAAAAGGTTAGGAAGGAAACTTCCATCAATACTAGAAAGAGCGATAACAGTTACGGGAGTTGATAAACCTGTTTTCTTAAAAAAAAAATTTAAGAGAAAGATTATATAAATTTCAATCGAAAGCAGTACTGGTCGTTAGGTCAATGAATGTCAAATGTTTCCTTATAGGGAAACGGCTAATAATACCATTACTATTACAGGTCTTCTATTCCTTTGTGCTACATGTTCCTGCATTCACTTGCCTAAGTAGTTTCTCTTTTGCTTTCTGCATGCTATATCGTCCCAAGACAATTGGTATCATGGTTCTTCACAGCTTCCTTTCTTTTCTTTCTTTAGGCAGTACTTGATTTTTTGGTGGGGGTAATTTTTCCCGTGGTTTATACTGAAACTATGTTACAGTTTCTGGGAAAGAGCGTGTTATCTATCGTGATCAACAATTTTAACAAGGCCATCACGCTCAGCCACGATGACTTGTGACTTCGTGCTAGCACGGCTATCGACGCCCCTAAAGGTTCTGTCTACCCAATTTCACTCACAACCCTTGGACCAACCCAGTGGTATGTATTTCAGGCACTTTCCAAAGTTGCCACACGATGGGATCCATCCCCTCCTGTCCGATAAATCTCCTTCCATGGTGAGATTCGAACCCGGGTCTCATGGTCAGAATGCGAACGTTCTAACCACTCGGCCACGTGCTCATAACATACATACATACATACATACATACATACATACATACATACATACATACATACATACATACATACATACATACATACATACATACATACATATTTAAAAACAACAGTACCAACAAAACCAAATCAAATGTGTTGGGAAAACGAATGATTTTAACTGAACTGTACTTCTCAACCGGTCGTACGCAAGAAAATCTTAATTTAAAATTTAGCCTCCGTGCTTCACTCAATGAATATCCATGGGTTAAATTTTTTCTGCGTGAAAAACTCAATGATATTCCTCTACTTTGGACACACTTTCATATCAGATGGCATTTAACCAAACGACCGTTAAGTTTCTCTCTATAAAAAGGCACAAACAATATATTATTAGCTATTTAGCTTAGCCTTTAATACGAAAAATCTACCTCTTCATTTGGGGGCTAATACAATAATGAAGGAGAGGTTTTACTTTCGAAGAAACTCACGGCTGCTTTACATTTCTGCAAGTTTTACAGTTCTTATGACGACTTCATTCAAAAAACGTCATCGACCAAGTCTCGATATTAGAATCATTTTTGTACGAATCAAGTCTCAGACAGTGTCCCTTAAAGTAAAGTTCCAATAATTTGCCCAAGGAGGACCGCCGCTTCGAAATAATAGATTTCTCACTTAAACTGAAGTATTCTTTGATTGACACTAACTTTGTGGCCAGAAACTGGTGAAAATGTATCTCATGTCTATTCTGGTTGCAACCAAAGATTGATTCAATCTCACCACGCCCGCGGTTTTGAATATATATATATATATATATATATATATATATATATATATATATATATATATAAGGCAGGATGTGTGTGTGTGTGTAACGAATGCACGGCCGAAATTTTCGACGGATTTGCACCAAAATTTACATGCACATGCTCCTAGTTAGCGGAAACGACTTTGCATTTTCCATTTCCCATAGATAGTGGAAATAATTGATTTTTTCATGCTTCTACGGTATTCATGTAATTTGCTGCCATTTTCTACTGGCCAGAGTGAGAGCCTATAGCTGGCTACCACGAATAGGGAGGAAGATTCTATTAGCCAGCCCGAGAGCCAACAGCTGACTGACACGAATGTTAACTAGCATGCTAGCATGTAAAAAAATCGATAGCTGCATTCGTCACAAGTGGGAAAAATTTAAATCTGCATGGCACTTTACTCCAACTGGCTCATTTGCTTGCTTAAACTCAACGTTGATTCTGATTCCGCAGAACTGGGTTGTGTGTGAAAAAGTATTTGTTGTTAACATTCTTTTTTCATTCGGTTTTTCCAGTTACGAGTCCTTTTTTAAAGCTGATCGTTTTGTGTTCATTTTTTTTAGTTCTATTTTCGTAACAGGTTTAATGTTTAGTATAGAGCTTAGAAAAATTCGCAGCGTGAGATAGGCAAGAAGTAAGGCATGTAGCAACATCAGCACGGCAAAGGGCACTCCTTTAAAGTCAAAGAAGGGCAAACATATTTTAAGTCAAGTGATAGTGATTGCTGTATGAGTCGTACGAATTTTTAATCAGGCAGGGGCAACGCCGGCCCATGCTGCTAGTATATACATATATATATATATATATATATATATATATATATATATATATGCAAAACCACGGGCGTGGTGAGATCGAATGCATCTTTGGTTAGAACCAGAATAGACAAATTAAAAATAGACACGAGATAAAGTCCCACCAGTTTCTGCCCACAAAGTTAGTGTCAATGAAAGAATACTTCAGTTTGAGTGGGAAACCTATTTTCAAGCGGCGGTTGTTCTTGAGCAAACTATTGGAACTTTTCATTAAGGGACACTGTATGAAACTTGATCGTACAAAAGTTATTCTAATATATATATATATATATATATATATATATATATATATATATACATTACAATGAATCATTCATACAAAAAGTAGATTAGTAAAGTTAATGATATAAAATGGCGAAATCCTTTCACAAACAAAATTTTAAAGGTGCATTAACCTACGAACCACTCGAGGAATGTTATGATCCTTGTTTTTAATAAATACAAGCTGTATAAGGTCTTTTTTTAATCTGCTAGTACTTTCAACTGTACATACAGCCATCCACAGGCATGGAAATTATTTTGTTTTTAATAAAATCCAGGTAGCATCAGAGACGAAAAATTAAATGTGAATCGAAATATGTATTTTAGAAATGTGTTATTGTTAACGGATACAAACTTGTGGAGCGTGCAATCGCAACGCTAAGGTTGAATTTTATTTTAAATTTAAGAGATTGCGTTTTTTACTAATATTGTAATTTGAGATTTTTGTTGTTGTAGGAGTTTATCAGTCAATGTGGCATGAACTAAATTTTTCAATAAATAGAGTAATGTCTCAGCTGTTATCCCGAAATTTTTCACGTTGGATCAGTTCTTTCAAATCAAATATGTTCAATTTATATTACAAATATATATATACTAGCAGCATGGCCCGGCGTTGCCCCTGCTTGATTCAAAAATCGTACGTTTAGGAAGTTTCCTCTTACTTTTCAACGAATATCTGTCAACTGATTTGCAGTACAAACGGTAGTTATGCTCACCAAGCATTTCATGTGACAAAACATACTGCCTCAGTTGAGATTGACTGGAAAGCCTCAAAGAGGCCTTTACCTCGGTTTCCTTCTCCCGCTTTCTCTTTGCCGCAGAGTCGGTCAACGCTCCGGCACTCAGAAGAGTGCAAAGCAGAGGTTGAATTAGACGCCAGCCGCTTCTCCCCCAAGGAGGCGCATTCAATAGAATCCTGCTCCCGTTTCCCCTTAGCCGGTGAGGCTTTTTTAGAACGCCTGCTAAGGTTGCCTCGCCTGGGTGTTTTTGCAGCCTTTGCAGAGCTGCCGGGTTTGTCATCACCACGGCACGCATTAGTTCAATGTTTTTTGCTACATTGCGTTTCAATGCACGTCGGTCCCTGTCAGTAAGTTTGCAAGTCCTGCCCGAATTGCTACGGTTGATAGAGGTCTTGCTCTGTTTCTCGAATTGCGTCATATTTCTTGATATGGTAGCTCTTGAAAAACCAAACAGTTCAGCAACTTTAGTGATCGAGGCTCCTGCCATGCGAGCTCCAATAATTTGTCCTTTTTCAAACTCGGAGAGGTCACACATTTAGCTTAGATTTTACTAAATTCTAAAAATAAATAAGACAAAGGCAGTAAATTAGATAAATAAACGCATTTACCTAACCTGCAATTACGAAGTTTTAGTTAAAGTTCTTAATATAATAGGATCTTTGAATTATAGGAGTGGAATTTGCACCTGTTCCAATTATTTTTTCCAACCCATATATATATATATATATATATTTAAAGAAATCCTTTCCATTTTCCTTTTAGTGCCTATTTATAACCAAGCTTTTTCACTCATATTTCTCTCTTCCCACATATAATTTCATCAGTAAGAAGGACATTTCTTCAGTCTGACGAAGTTCTTTTTTAGAACAAAACCTCTCACATAAAAAAATTCAGGACTGAATCAATCCTCCCATTTCCCTAATTTTTCTTCATTATTAAAGAAAAGGAACAGAATTAAATTACTTCTTCAATTCGCCTGTTTCAATCATATATAAACGAGCGGAGCTATATTTTACGGCACCTGCAACAACTGGATTTTCCGCGCCAAACATCTCTCCTTTTATTTCACTGCGACTTAAGTTCACGCCATTTTGTCGTTGCGCAAATATCAGAGGTCACACATTCCTTTATGCAAAGAGGTTCTTTTGCTGTCGCCCTTGCAAAAGGTTAAGTAGAGGTAGGCGATGGGAAAATCTGAAAACAAGACATAACCAACCATCGGCCAATTTGAAGAGTTTTGTGCAAGCAAACACTATTGTTTTTCTTTAGCAGAAATTGACAGTAGTTATTTGTGTCGATATTATTTGAATTTCTCGACTCTAATTCTCCTGCCAAGTGAAGTGAACACGCCTCAAGTGTCGTTTCCTCGCAGTCTTTGTTGTCAGAAATAAGATCTTTCTGAATATTAAAGTTATTTGCAAAAGTATTTTTACATCAAGACTTCTGTATTAATCTCACCTGTTATTTATCTTTTATTAAAATTAACTTTAAAAACGTGTTTCAATAAATACGACATACACGGAATCTTACATATAAAGTACAGTGTATGTGTGTGCGTCCAAGCAACTCCTCCGCTCCCATTGGTCTGATTTCAATGATTCGTAACTCATTCAAAAGCCCAAGATAAGTTACGCTCAGGAAACAAATTTTCGTTGAGCTCAGATTCAGGATTGCCAGATTATGCGAGGTTAAAATATATATATTAATATATTATACTAGCCATTATCGTTGCTTTCATGTTTCAAGGGGAGTAATTCTTATTTTCCTTTTAAATCCAAAATTGCAGCTAGCTTAAAATTTTAAGCTAGCTAAAATTTTAATTTAGCTTAAAAGCTGCTCTATTGGGCGGCATTTAAGCTAGCCCCTGTGGAGGACTCTTGGTTTGGCCATCAGCTAGGGAGGAGTAGATAAGATAGGATCAATAAACAACAGAACTCAAAATTTATCGCTGCCTTAATGTATTGAATTAATGTTTAAGCTTACCTTTTAAAATTCAACGATATGTCTTCTGCTACCACTTAATTTAAAGACGATTTGATGTACGTAAATCGTTATTTTCCGTATAAACAATTATTTTTATCTCATGAGTGATAGAACAGAGGTAAATTCATAAGATAAAATTAATATAGTGTAAAGATGGGAAAATAGAAATTATAATTAGTTATACATTCAACATTTGAAGAGTTAGTGAAACACAATAGCTAATTAAGTAAAACCTATATTATGGAATTTATATGAATGAATGCGAAATTGGAGCTCAATTCTTGCACGAATTCTGAGACTAAAAAACCAGGACTACTTATAGTAATTTACACACAAAGGCTCAATATCTGTATTATATATTGTCTACTTCTGGGCAATTTTTAAAAAGTTTATTTCATTAATTAACTTCCCTTCATTACTGTTCTTTTATTCAAGGGTTGTTTTGACTTTCCTATTAAAAATAGTTTTTAGGAACATCGGCTTATATAGTGCAGAAAAGTGTTTGAAATTGGCATTTTACTTAGCCTTCAACAAGTTGGCATCTATCTGTAAAACTTTCCTCAACTATAAGAAGCCAATTTATGAATGAAATATAATATATAAATATTTCAAGTAGCGATAGCGAGCGGGCGAAACTTGCTAGTATCTTACAAATTTTAAAAGTTTTTTTTCTGATTTTCTTATAGCTTTCTTTTTAGAAGAACGAAGGAAGTGTAGAACTGGTGATTATTGTCTCGAGCGATTTCGGCCATTCATTGACCATTTACAAGGGATCCGTTGTTTATGCTATTCCAGTGTTCATGCTATAAGATTTATTGTGTAGAAGTAATAATAATCTTAGGCTGAGCAAGAGCATGCGGTATGACTTTGTGTTGCAGTGTTTTCTTAGAAGACCGCCAACACATCGAACTATCTGTCTATATTTCTGGAATGAGGTATTGTAAGTATTTACACTATTTACATTTTCGAACGGATGTCCTCATCTTCATTTTCATACCCACGACGTTTTGGTCGTTGTACGCTTCGTCCTTCTTCAGGTGATATACGTTTCAATTTTGATTCGAACCCTTTATTTAGTCCGCGAGGGAAGATTGTTCTTTGTCTTTGTGCTAAGGCTCGATAACTTTTAGTCACCGTCAGCAGACAGATATCTTTAGAATAATGTTATCAATAAGAAGTTTTCTTTTCTAATTCTTCCTAAAGCCGTTGTTTGTGGGTTTCAAGTCTCTTTTTATGGCACTAATCTCACTTAAATGGCTTGTGATCCGTCAGGAGAGGGTCGTTGTTATGTGTTCAATGTAGATAATCGGTGATATGACAAGAAACACAGTCTTTGACTGGGCAAATGATGTACTAGTTTGTTCGTTTTTAGTTTGGATTTTACGGGAGTGTTATGTCCTGAGTTCACATTCGAGCTGAAGTATATTCTGTTTACTTTGCAATAGCTAAAGGATATTTCGAATCAGAAAGAGAATTAAAATTCTGGGACACATAATGAGGAAGGAGGAATTAAAAAATTTGACATCCAAAGCAACTCTCAAAGACAAAAATGGAGACGGATAACTGCATTGACCCAGGATTTTAAACGAACAATTAAGTCACGGGAAACAATGACTTCATTTTATATACACACACACACACACACATATACATATATATATATATATAATTAAGTAATTCATTGAGTCTGAAAGAAACCTAAACAGAATGCAGAAAGCACTGGACGGCCGTTTCGTCCTATATTTGGCACTCATCAGCAGTGCGCATCCACTACCGAGAATTGAAACCCTGGCAGTTAAGTTATCAAGCAACGTCATACCAACTGTTCCAACGGGCCTCAGCGACGAAGAGGTAGACTCAATACAGCGCCGCTCGCTCACATATTCCGTGGTGGAACTCAACGGAAAATTCTCTGTAACCATAGGACTGTGCCCCCCGGAGCCACGACTACTCTCACCAAGCCGCTCAAACTGAAGCATTATTAGCCGGATCAAGCAATGATATACACATGATAGAAATTGTTAGGAGGATTTGATAATTATAATTAAGTAATTCATTGAGTCTGAAAGAAACCGCATCAGAATGCAGAAAGCACTGGACGGCCGTTTCGTCCTATATATATATATATATATATATATATATATATATATATATATATGATTTATTCAAAAATTATAACATAAATATGCTATAAAATCACTATAAAAATAGCTATTTTGTTTCAACACTTCTGGTGTCTTATCAAGCGATGGCGTTTAATGTAGAATAAAGGGTTTTAAAACGTTCAAATCGATCAAACACCCCTTGATAGGAGAAACGCTGTTACACACACCGCAATGACCAAACAAAATACAAGTATATGAGAATACAAAGATTTGACAACGGATCTTCTTATAATAATTAATGTTTTAATGTTAGGGTTAGACTAAAATAACAATCATTCTAATTAATATTAAATTTTACTGTAAAATTGAAAATGAAATATTACCAATTTTAAATTTTAAATTTAATCTGCATTAAGTTTATTATAAAATTATTTAAAGAAGAAAATACATATGTTTTGTTGTTTATTTTAATTGAAAGGCCAAAAATTCAGTTAAAATCTAATAAAGTCTCATATATATATATAATTAAGTAATTCATTGAGCCTGAAAGAAACCTCAACAGAATGCACTTGACGGGCGTTTCGTCCTATATTTGGGACTCATCAGCAGTGCGCATCCACTACTGAGAATTGAAACCATGACAGTTGAATTATCAAGCAAACGCCATACCAACTGCCCCAACGGTGACGAAGAGGTAGCAAATCAGACTCAATATAGCGCTGCTCACTCACATATTCCGTGGTGGAACTCTACTGAGATTCTCTCTAACCATAGGACTGTGCCCCTTGTGCTCCCTCCAGAGCATTAGAAGCTGGGTGAATCTCAGTAGAGTTCCACCACGGAATATGTGAGTGAGCGGCACTATATTGAGTCTGATTTGCTACCCCTTCGTCACCGAGGCCCGTTGGAGCAGTTGCTATGTCGTTTGCTTGATAATTCAACTGTCAGGGTTTCAATTCTCGGTAGTGGATGCGCACTGCTGATGAGTCCCAAATATAGGATGAAACGCCCATCCAGTGCTTTCTGCATTCTGTTTAGGTTTCTTTCAGACTCAATGAATTATTTAATTATAATTATCACATCCTCCTAACAATTTCTATCATGTATATAGATATATATAGGGAATTGCTTTTGAATTGTTACCATAGTGTTCCGATAATTTATTAAACTAATATATCTTTTCCCCATCACGAAGTAGCCTCTGATTTGTTGCAGAAACAACCATCATTTTATTGAAGAAACACCAGTCATTTTGTTGCTTAAATAGAAATCATTTTGTTGACTAACTGACCGCCATTTTGTTGATGAAGAATCTGCCATTTTCTTTATGAAACCGCAGCTATTATATAGATGAAGCAGCTTCTATTTTATTAGCGAAAAAGCTTCCATTTTGTTTACGTAGTACTTGTTTCGTTAATGAAACAGTCACCACTTTGTTTACTTACTTTTGTTGATATAACCGCCATATTTAAATAAAAGAGTCCCCTCTCCATTTTGTTGATGAAGAAACCGCTACTTTCTTGAAACTTTCATTTTGTTAATGAAATGATCACCATTTTGTTGACGAATTTGCCTCCATTTTGTTGATGCATCAGCAATTTTGTGAATGAAACTACGGCCATTTTTAGACGAAGCAGGGTTTATTTTGTGCATTAAACAGTTACAATTTCGTTGATGAAGGACAAACCATTTTACGACGAAGCAACTGCTATTTTGTTAACGAAACAGCCATATTGTTATAAAGCAGTCATTTAGTTGGACAGTATCCATTTAATTGGAAAGAAACCCGGTTTTTGAGTGAAGTATTGTGCTGCCAACCACAATATTTCAAACCAACGAAGACAAACCCAACGCATGCTAAAAGCATTTATAATATTCGGTAGTTTTACTTCTATTTAGTAAATACTATTAATTCTGCAAGAGTTTAAACGGCACACTTCACCTATTTTGGAATAACGTTTTTCTCCGAAGAGTTTCAATTAAAGTCCCTTCCACGAACACTTGAACCAAATCTGGCAGTTTCAAGAGACAACATGAAAAAGGAAATTGAACTCCGAGCTCAAAGTTATCGGAATTGTCCTTCGGCAAACCCAATAGTCTCTATCATGATCAAAACGCGATCGGTTTTACAAAACTGAAAAACTTTTATCGATACCTTTTACTCCATTATGAAATAGTTTCGTTATCTTCTCCGGCGACAAATATTTGAACGCAGACGACAATTCTTCTGGTCCGCGTTAACCATACAGACATTTCCCGCCCGTCGACCTCTCTTCTTTTCTCATCAATATTTGCGCAGTCGAAGATAGTTAAATGTCTTGCGCACGATACACGTAAACTTTTCGCGGTCGGACGTGACTGTGGGCGCCTCGCTTCTGCGACTAAAAACAGCCGATGTCGAAAACATGGCGATTCGCAATGGCTTCACCACCATCGTCTGCCACTGATGTTACTTTTTAAAAAATCCGGTAGGGTTGATATAGATAAATGTTTTATATTAATAGCCATGAATATTCTGTTGAATTTGCGGGAATTTGTTATTTTCCAACAAATCATATATATATATATATATATATATATATATATATATATATATATATATATATATAATGACATATATGTGCGCATATGTGTGTGCGTGTTAGAGCGGTGTGTGAAGGTATCATTTTTATCTATTGTACCAAAATATGTGTTCCAAGAGAAATTGGATGGAACGTAAGCGCAGGTCATATTTTTGCGAAAGATATAATCATTCATAGTGGATACGATTATGATAAATATGTTTTCCATATTTAAATATATCTGTTTATGGCTATATTTATTTAAAGCGTGATGGCGTTGGAAGTTTTAAGCGGTTTTAAGCGTGGTTGTAATAAGATCAGTGATTCATTCAACTGAGAAAAAACAAGTTTCGATTCCAAGCTCCTTGTAAATTGTACGTCATAAAAGAAAATTATGACAAAAATATTTCCAAATGTTACATTTGACTGAATCTATTTAATAAAGGTAAAACTGGCGTACCGCCCAATCGATGCGCGTGGACGGCCGCCAAACGTGCCTCTGCGAATGAGGTAGTCCCCCACCCGGAACCCAACAGTACACCGCGGTGATTGTTTGGAGTTAGCCATAGTTTGTACAACACTGTCTGATCTTCCGACACCAGAATGCTTTGATCGAGTGCTAAGAAGAAGGCAAGATGACTGAATTCGGCCAGTGCTGTAGACGATTCGAGTAGCCCACTCATTAATGCCTGAATCAGTATATATATATATATATATATATATATATATATATATATATATATATATATATATATATATATATATAATTATAAAAGTGAATATTGAAGTCAACACTTAGAGGCGACAGTCTGTTTCATGCTAGACGCAATCGTCAGGACCGACGATTGCGTCTAGTATGAAACAGCCTGTGGCCCCTACGTTTGACTTCTATGTTCACTTTTATATTTACACACGTATTATCTCTGATATTGAGCACTTTATCCCATAAAAATAGCACACCTCAAGAGTATATTTCTTCATATATATATATATATATAACTATTAACCTAAAGAGCCAGGTAAACCTACCTAGGTTTCACGTCAGGTACACTGGTGTCAGTGTACCCCGACGATCCGCGTAGGTGAAACCTAGGTAGGTTTGCCTGTCGCTTTAGGTACATAGTTAGATTTGCTCTACTTAGTGTATTGAGAACTTTACATAATTACCTTTGCTTTACTCGTTTTGGAGGTTTTTTTCTTTGGGCTCTGAGCTGGG
Organism: Acanthosepion esculentum; assembly: GCA_964036315.1. NCBI lineage: Eukaryota > Metazoa > Mollusca > Cephalopoda > Sepiida > Sepiidae > Acanthosepion > Acanthosepion esculentum. The sequence continues at coordinate 12,610,920 of OZ038487.1, read as the reverse complement.
ATTCTGGACGTTTGTGTTCGCCTCAATTACATGTTCTTAGTTCTTTCTTTTTTTATCCCTTATTTTCCCTAGGGTATTGGTTTATTCATTGACAAGCCAAAATACCTAAGGTTTTTCCAGGGTGTATAATTACTTATATATATATATATATATATATATATATATATATATATATATATATATATATATATATATATATATATATGGCATTCACAGACAGTACTGTTTCGCTGTATCTGCAGTGCAACTATAATGCCTCAAGCCCGAATCGAAACCCTACCGATTTAGTGTCAGTCAGAGCTTTTACCACTGAGCCATCTTCACTCGACAAAGAGTCAACCAAATCTAACGTATTGTTTTTACAAACGTAAACAAATGCCAAGCAGTCATAGTGCTCCATTCATTTTAATGAAGAGCTTCGCATTTACGCAGGTGACCGTTGTTTTTAGAATTAGCTTGGCATTCAACAGTGCTCAATTGAAATATATTTTCAAGAGCTAAATTATGTCATTCGCAGACAGTACTGTTTCGCTGTATCACAGCTCCTCAGTGTGACTAGACAACCGAATGCCTCAAATGTAAAAAGTGAAAGAATTTAATCAACAATAGCAGTAGAAAAGCAAAGCAAATTAATATCCTCATACTTTTTCAAACAAAAAGAAACAACTCTCAACCCCAAAAATACAGAAATCTTCACAGACATCCAATTAATGTACCAATACTAATAAAGGACAAAATTAAAAAGCCTATTACAAAAATACCGCAAAAAGTAAACAACTAAAGTCACTAAAAAAGACACTGATGAATGTAAAAATGCAGACCACAATTAAAGTGTCATAGGTGAAAAGATGCAACCACCTCACTGCGGAGTATGCAACTACCTATTAGAATGTCACGAATTTCCCTTCAAAGACGGACCCAAATTCATAATTCAAAATTATTTCTCGTGCAATTCAGAGAGCTTAATAGTTTACCTTATAACATGTAAAGTTTGCCACGAAAATTACATGGGTCAAACCGGCCAGAAACTCCGACAAAGGATGACAGTTCAACGCAAACAAATTACGAATCCTTGATAAAATAATCCTTAGCCGACATATAGAGGAATGCGGAGGATGAAATCTACCAAAGTTTAATGTATTCCTATTCTAGAAATGCGCTTACAAAACCAGCGAACAAAAGAACATTAACAAAGAAATATTTTAACAGTGAATTTATACCAAAATGCAATTCATTACAAAAACCAGAAGAACGTCCATCAAAATAGATTATATTATATTTTCTTTAGTTAAGCAACAGATAAAGCTAGTTACGCCCCTTGATTTTTTTCCTTTTATTCCGGATTTAAGCAGTAGCATGTGCTAATCGAATAAACATTTACAATTTTTGAAAATCTAAAAGCAAAACCGGTTAAAGTAAATCGATTTTTTCTGAAAGCCCACAAACAATCTGAATAATTCTCTGTAAACAAACATGTATTATAAATATTACATATAAATATATAAAATAATTAGACGTTTTTCCAAATCTTCATTTTCTTTTCTTTCTCTCTCCTTCTCCCTCAATCTCCCTCTCTCTCTCTCTCTCACTCTCTGTATGCATGTATATATATATATATATATATATATATATATATAGAGAGAGAGAGAGAGAGAGAGAGAGATATAGATAGATAGATAGATAGATAGATAGATTTTTGGTGTATTTTTATAACACTTTTTCCGAATCTTCTCATTTTCTTTCTCACTTCCTCCTTCTCCTTCCCTCTCCCTATCTCTCTCTCAATATATATATATATATATATATATATATATATATATATACAGAGAGAGATAGAAATAACCAATTTTAGGTAAACCAATTTTCGTTTATACAAGTTTGGCTAAAGGACAACGAAGTTCCTTGGTTAAGAATGGTTTCGGTGATTTCTGGGTTCAGCTGAAAATATGAATCTACATTAACCAATCTCTGAGTACTTCCGACTTTCAGAAAGCAATATCAACGAAAACGAGGAAAAATATCCCAATTTTAGAAAAAATAAACACATAAATCATTAACAAAGAATATTCATTGGTCCTTAACCATACTTGCATCAACACCATATATATGGTGTTGATGCAAGTAACCTGAACAAAATAAACTATGAAATCTCCACAAATATTCTTCAATGCCTATAATTGATAACAGAAGCCATTGGTTTATATCAATGGCTTCCCATACTTAACACTTCTCGTTTTCACTCTCGCGTGATCATGTGTGACGTCTTGAGCCGCGGTGCGATTTTCGCTTCCAACATCTCGTATGCATGAGTTTGTAGTTGTTTGGAAATATTCCATCTTCAATCAAAACAGATTGTCATGTCCATGTATTGTTAATATATTGTAATGTTATTGTCAATCTTTGGTAATGGCTTATGTAAGCCGAAAGCTTAGATAGGATTAAAAATATGTAACAATATGGTGATTTTCTTTCGTCTTTCAATGATAATGTTATTAAGCTTATCAGACGATATGAAAGGAATTTGCATAAAATAAATAGACAAAACTTGTCTATATTTTATCTATTTTTAAATTTTAAGATTGTGCGTTTTTGTACTAATATGGTAATAAAAATTCAACCTCAGCGTTGCGATCGCACGCTTCAAAATTTCTTACAATTAACAATAACACATTTCTAAAAACATATTTCGGATTACATCTATTCTTTCGTTGTCCTGTTATTACCTGGATGTAAAAAAACTAATATATATATACATATAGATATATATATGTATATATATTTAAATTCCAAGATTCATTTTGTGGACAAAATCTAAGATTTTTCCAAATGTCATTTTATACCATAATACAATATATTAATATATATATAATATAATATATAATAATATAATATTGAGAAAAATATTAAGAATATTTCTGGTTTCTTGTTCTTTGACGAGTAAAAATTGAATTAATATGTCTTTTTAGAATAACAATGATTTATCAAGATACATCTCTTAGTATTTAACAACATAAGATATTGTAACTAACTCGATAGAAATTCGAACTCGGTTTTCTCATTCGTAGCCTCTATCCATTACACCATCCACACATTTTTAACTTCTACCATATCTGGTAATAAGTGGAACTTTAGCAAAGTAAAATACTTTTTAAATATGTCTTTTGCTATTTAGTATTCCATTGATTTTTATCGGCTTTCTTACGTGCGCGCTTCTGTTTTTGCTTTACCAAAGAATTTCAGTCTCCATAGTATATCTGCGATTGTTTCTTTTACCGTTTAATCTTTGAATATACACTCTTGCATTAGAATCTAGAGTCATTTTGATTTCCTCATCAGTACAAAGCGGTTGTTCTTTTGCCAAATCTTTTTTGTAATGACGCGAAAAATTTGACAAGAATCAAGGAAATAATGAGAAGTGAAAACAAAATTACATTTCTAAAACCTCACTTACCATTCCAGGATGACAGAGCGACTTGTGAACAAAAAGCTGTAGAAAAATTGATTCAATGTTGTGCTAGACAATTTTTCTCATCAGAATCCATCTTAAACATTTATAAGTCTACCATTCCTCCATACACTGAATATTGCTGCCCCACCTTGTATAGTGCATTTGCCATGTATTTAGAGCAGTGCTTCGCAACTAAATTTGAGTCATACCCCACTTCGGCATTTCTAAAATTCTGATGCCCCTCGCCATAATATTTAATTCCGACATATTCAAAATTTTACTGTAATTTTAGGCCATTAACTTGGTCTCTAAACAAACCTCCAAAGATCATGGCGTCCATGAAAGAGAAAATTAAGAAAACAAAAAAATAGTTAAATATACATGGTTTCAAAAGATAGAGAACTGAAAGGCAGAAATATAAACTATTTGAATGAAAGCTTATTCTGTAATATACTTTGATCATTTTAATCATGAAATAATAAAGCAAGATGAAATTTGAGATCACTTGAAACCAATTCACTGTTAATAACTCATTCTCGAAATGTCCCTTTATTTTGTTGGTATAGTAAGCCGAAGAGTGCACATTCTACGCACGCCCCACCAAAATATTACCATGTCCCACCATTGGGGGATGCGCCCCAACTTGGGAATTATTGATTTAGAGATTAGAAATAAAATGCGAAGAATATGCAATGTTATTGGTCCTTACATGGCATCTCGGCTTCAATGACTTTCCCAACGCCGTAACCTAGCTTCCCTGTGTCTTTTCTATAAATATTTTCATGGTAATTGTTTTTCCTCTTTCATATGTAGATTTTTAAGTACAGTAGAAGATTGGCAACAATGTTTCACCATTCTAAAGTTGAAATGGTTAGATGTAACCGTAAGGTCTATGCAAAAAGCTTCTTCATTCGCATTTCTCCTTTGTGGAACTCTCATTCGGCTTCTAATCTTTCAGTCAACATCGATCTTCAAAATATAAATGCAATGTCAATGGTTATCTTCTGTTTTATTAATTCCAGTTCTTTTATTGTCCTCTCTCCTTAATAGTATTTTCTTTCTCATATTCTCTAACACTTAGTAACCTCTTGCGTCCTAGTGGCTTTATTGCCTTTGATCTTCAAATATTTAAATGCAATGTCAATCGTTACCTTCTGTCTTCTTAATTCCAGTTCTTGTATTGTTCTCGCACTCTCTGTCTGTCTGTCTCCCTCTCTCTTACTAATGTTTCCTTCTCATTTTCTCTCACATTCTGTGATCGATTTTAATTGTGAAACTTTGAATAACCTATGAATACATCAATAGAAATATTCTTGTAGCCACTCTTTATAAAATCGAACACTAAATGCCGCTTGATCATGAATAATTTTTATGTTTCAAAAAAAGATTTCTCTGGAGAAATAAAATCAATTTAATGTTTGTGGTAAATAACTCTGTTGCAATCGAAATCCCAAATCAGAAAATTTAAATCGGCGAAATGAAGTCAAATGTTTTGCTTTGATTAACAATTTTTTTGTGTTATTTGTTAAATTATTTTAAGCTTATGGCATCTGAAAAGAAAAAAATCACATTAAATTATTTTTTAAGATTTTTATAATATTTAAGTAAAGTCTGATAAGTTTGTTTTTAAATGTTTCAAAATTCTTTATTTCTTCCCGCCCTTGATCGCGCCAAAAATGCTGTCGTTCAAAAATAAATTTGTAATAAACGAGAAACCAATATATTTATCAATAATAATTAAAGGCTATATCTTTTTAAAGATAAGTATGACTTTAGTTTGTATGGAAGCCTCTTTGAGTAATGAATGGACCTTTTTTTCTTGTATGGGCAAAAGCATTTGTATAGCATATTTTAATGTATGTAGGATAATTTTCCAGTGTTGGCAGATAGTTTATGTCTGTTTAAATGTCATCACTTTGTATCTCATAAGAATATCTATCTACGATTATTCAGTGCATGTATGTATGTATGTTGTATTTTATGTTCGTAATGGTCTTGGTGTTAATTTCCTTTAGAATGTTGCCACAGAATTCGATCTAACGTGCAATAAGACCAGGAATGCTCACAATGTGGATACGATACTGCCAGTGTCACAAGGTGCCTTCCAACCTAATAGTGCAATATGATTTTCAAAGCGTGGCAAATCCAAGAATAGTCGTTTGAACAAAGACAACAAGGCTCTTTCAGCCCTTTGTAGATAATGCCGAGGCCTTCGACGTTCTAAACAGAGAACTTCTTTGGAAGATCCTAAGAGGTTTGCACTGTTTTCGCCATTTTGTAAATATCATCTAGTTGTTTCTTGATGATATGGAGGTTGTAGAATAAATGGCCATGGTTAAATATAGATGGCAGAACTGCTCAACAAACAGAATTGGCATAGCTTGCAATTTGCAAGAAAAAGAAAACAAAAAGGGTAAAATATTATATAAAGTAAGCAAAAATGTGTAGCCGACAATGAACGTATGCTCAGTGAGTATCAATCCACTCTAGCCAAATTACTCATATATAATTTTTCTTTTGTTCTGTTTGGTTTTTCTTAACCCTCGTTCTATTCATAGAGCTTGCTAACCATATTTTCTATTTATTTAATTTTTTTTTTAATATACGTCAATGGGACTAACATATCTTAGTCCACAGAATGGACAGTCTCTGAGATTTTAGTTTGTGTGTCGTCACTATTTTCCCGTGATCTAGCAGGCCTTTTGTCTGCATGCTTGATTAAAATATTTTTTCAACGGGAATTGGCTGACCGTTTCTTTCTCCTGTTGATTTGAATATTTTTTTACTAAAAGCATGCAGACCCGGGCTCGCTGCTGGTGGTGGTTGGTAGTGAGGAATGGCCGTGTGACCCCCCCCCCCCAGCACAGCGTTCATTGTAACTTGAAGCTTGGCGTTAAAAGGCATGCCGAAAACTTTCTCTAGTGTCTTTCTGTGAAATGTGTAGCCGACAACGAACATATCCTCAGTGAGTATGAATCCACTCTAGCCAAATTAGTCATATATAATTTTTCTTTTGTTCTGTTTGTTTTTGCTTAACCGTCGTTCTATTCACAAAGCTTGCTAACCATATCGTCTATTTATTTATTTATTTTTAATATACGTCAATGGGACTTTAACTAAGTTACCCATGCCCGATTTCCCTCCCAGAACCGAGGCCCTTTTGAACGGATTGCACATATCCACATCATTGGTATTGGGTATTTAGATCACCACAAGGCTACTGGTCGTGATGGGATACAAGCCACTCTCCTGAAGAAATGCGCGCCTGAACTGGCACCTGCCCTCTCTAAATTATACAACCACTGCCTCAAGGAGTCTTGTTTTCCTGACTGATGGAAGTCCTCAACCATTGTTCCTGTCTTTAAGAATTCTGGTGACCCCTCCGACCCTTCTAATTACCGTCCTATCAGTCTCCTACCCCTCTTCGGCAAAGTCTTCGTGGCCATTATCAACACCGAAGTGATTAATCACCTGATATCCCATGATCTGCTCTCAGACAAGCAGCATGGTTTCCGCTTTGGCCGATCTACAGCCGATGTGCTTACGGCCAACACTGGATTTGTCTCCCAAGCTATTCATAATAACGGTGAATCTCGTGCCGTGGCCCTAGATATCTCCAAAGCGCTTGATAGAGTTTGACATGCCGGCCTTCTTCGCAAGCTCCATGGTTATGGTATCACAGGTCGATTGTTTGACCTAATACAATCATTCCTGTCAGACCGTGAATTGAAGGTTGTTCTCAATGGATTCATCTCCAGCTCCTATCCCACTAACACAGGTGTTCCTCAAGGCTCTATCCTAGACCCTACTCTTTTCCTCATATTCATAAACGACCTTCCTGACGCCATAGACACCCAAGTCGGCATCTATGCGGACGACACCACAATTTACTCCTGCCTCAAACACAAATCTAGTGATGCTGACAAAGTTAACCTGGCAGTTCAAATAGAAAAGTACCTCCAATCGGTTGTGAACTAGGGCAAGAAATGGATGGTTAACTTTAAGGCCTCTAAAACAAAACTGCTCTCTATTAACCACCACAAGGATCCATCCCTGCATTCCATTAGAATGTCTGAAGACCAACTTCTCGAGAGCTCCTCTCTGCTGCTGCTCGGTCTCACGCTGTCCGCTGATGTGAGATGGAACAAATACATCGAGTCAATTGCATCATCCACCGCAAGGAAAGTTGGCTCCCTGTGCCGAGCCAGGAAATTTTTCTCCCCGGAATCGATCCCCCAAATCTATAAATCGACCATTCGCCCTTGCATGGAGTATTGCTGGCAGATATAGTCTGGAGCCCCTGCTGTTTGCCTCAGGGTTCTTGATAAGATCCAGAGACGAATATGCAACGTAATTGGCTCTGATCTGTCATCTCGTCTGCAGTCGCTCTCTCACAGACGCGACGTTGCCTCACTCTGTCTTTTTTACAAATACTTTCACGGTAATTGCTCCGAGCAGCTGCTTTCGCTGGTTCCTAGGCCTCATGAATTTAAACGTCCTACGAGGCTGGCATCCCGTTCACACCCCTTCACCGTTGAAACTATGAGATGTAGACGTCTCTTCTACTCCAATACTTCATGTCTCGCACATCTCGCCTGTGGAACTCCCTTCCTTATTCCTGTTTCCCTGACAAATATAATCTCCAGCTATTTAAGTGTAACGTCAATCGACATCTTCAGTTTCCTTGATCTGTCCACTTTCCTTCTCCACATCCTTTCACCTTTCATTCTCTCGCTCCTAATCTTCTGTAACCCCCTTGCCTTGATCAATCCACTATCTTTCTCCACATCCTCTCCTTTACCACTCCTATCTGCTCTTCCTCCAAACCTTCTGTAACCCCTTGCGTGCTAGTGGCCTCCAGCCTTGCTTGGGGTGATAAGCTTAAAAAAAAACAATATACGCAAGGAAAATTAATAGGAATAAGGCAAAGCAAAAGCAATATGGCAAAAAGTTCACAAACTAAGAATTGGGGTTGACACACAAAGGCAAATTTGGATAAGCGAACGTAGCCTTCTAACTTCAAGACTAGATAGACTGGGACTGAGTAAGATGAAACTGAGAACTGGCCTATTTTATTGCCTAGGAAGCAATCCCAGCATGCATTTGCCTACATTATTCTTCATTTTATTTTCTGCCCTTCTTCATGCATTTAAGGACTGTGACTAGGATATAAACAGGGTGATTGAAAAGTGACTACCCATTTTAAAATACTTATAATTTATTTATTAACGATAATTTTTAGAGGAAATGCATATGAGGGGAAAGCTTTTAGCATGAGTTTTTATTTAAAGTTCAATATGGGCACTAGATTTCGCTACCAGATTCTCGAACCGTCCAGGAATCGCGTCAACTGATTTCATCATTTGTGGTATGGAAGACATAACTTCTTGTATTCGCACTACAAGGTCTTCTAAAGAATTGGTTTAATATAGTAGACTTACCTTTAATGAACCCCCAAAAAGAACGTCACAGAGTCTTACGTCAGTACTTCCGGTTGTCAAATCATATATAAAATAGGGAGTTACTTTTTAATCACCTTGTATATAAGGAATAAAGTACAATTTGTAAAGTATTCAACATCCGACGCTTTTCTCACAAATCTAAACATTGCAATTTCTTGTCCGAGATTTTCTATATGCTGATGACTGTGACTGACTTAGTACAACAAACAGAAGAGGATGTGAAAGCTCTGAAGGATAATTATCTCCATTCATAAAAAGATTTCGGTCTCACTATTAATCTGGACAGGACAAGTGTCATGGTTAATCTAGGCGGTGCAGACCTTTCCTCGAATCATCAATATTTGTGGACAAAAGCAAAATGAAGACGGTAGACAAATTTACATACCTTGGGAGCTCAATAAATAGATGTTGAACAATTGATGATGAAATATCTCCTTGGGTGAAGAAGGCAACTGATTTTTTGTAGCTTGAAATGATCGAGGCTATTATAAGTGAATATAAGTGCAGAATATATTATATATATATATATATACAATATTTGTGTGTATATATATATATATATATATATATATATATATATATATATATATATATATATATATATATATATATATATATATACAATATTTACAATATTTGTATGTATGTTATACAGTATGTTCGATAAAAGTGACTCAGCTGATTTTTTTTACTTAAAATTTTTTTCGCCAATTGTTCTAGGGGTCAAACTAATTTTTAATCTTACTAATATAAACACCCCTTCCCGACCACCTAGTAAAAAATTTACTCACCCTAAGGCATTCTATTGATAATTATAATTGTGGATATAAATGAGATTTAGGGAAAAACTCTGTGCAAAAAAGTGATTCACTTAATTCCTGCAACAAGTAATCAATAGAAACATAACCGAACAAGAATAATAGAGGCATAATTTATTTATAATAGGTAATATAGTTCAAAATATTTAATAATCTATGGGTCCTTCTTTATTTTGAATAACATTTTCAACCCTTTTTGGCATTGACTTTATTAGGTTCTGGCAAATCTCATCTCCAAGCATTGTATATATATATATACAATATTTGTGTGCGAACGTGAGTGTTGTGTGGCTGTGAGACATGGGTTCCGTACAGCAGACAACTGAACGCCCTGGAGAGATTCCACCAACGATTTTTAAGGTCGATTGTTATCCACTGAGTGTCACACACTCCAGATACTGTCGCCCTCGAAAATACGAATGCAACAATCACTGAAGTGCAGATTTATCGCCACAGGCTTCGCTGTGTAAGCCATGTTATTAACCTTGATGAATATGCAGACAGTTTCTTAACAACGAGTTACTCAACGACATTCGACTTCAGTAAATAACAAAAAAAATCCTCCACGGGGGCTTCAAATTAGTATGTTGCATAGGATCGATATTAGCCGTACAATCAATGAAGTAACTAAGATCTTCGAATAAAATGTAATGAGTCGAGCAAATATCAAGCGTGCAGCTAAGAAAGGGGAAAGGAATGCATCAATTTACATGTGATGAATGTGGCAGAGTATGTGTCGCCAATGCAAGCCTCGTTATCCCCAAGAAGACTCGCATTGGAAGACCTATCACAAACTACGATCAGTACAATGCGGAAAATTACTTAGCATGCAGGGTATGTCATAAAACATGTAGAAAACGGGTCATGCACACTAGTCACATGAAAACCAACGATCAAGCTGAACAGAATTTACAAAACAGGCCAAGCTCTGTACAAACAAATTATTTTTCACATATGAATTAAGCGCTGCAAGTTACCTGCACATTTAAAAAGACATTGTTGTTCTTACGAGAAACAAAACATTGGCCGGACTTGTCAGAGATGGTCATACTAGTTTAATAAATCGATTTTAATCTATCTATCTATCTATCTATCTATCTATCTATCTATCTATCTATCTATCTTATTCTGTTCATATTTGTCTATATATCTATGTTTCTTCAGAGTTATTAATGTCATCCGCTTATCTATCTATCTTAGTATGTTCATATCAGTTTATATATTTATCTATCTTAGTCTGTTCATGTCTATCTATCTTATTCTGTTCATATTTGTCTATCTATATATCTGTCTATGTTTCTTCACATTTATTAATGTCATCCTCTGATCTATCTATCTATTTATCTTAGTCTGTTCATGTCTATTGCAAGTGATGATCATACTCGTTTCAGGAGTCGACTGCAATTTGTCTGTCTATATCTAGCTATATGTGTGTGTGCGTCTCTCTCTCTCTCTCTCTCTCTCTCTCTCTCTTCATATCTATCCATCGATGTCACTTTCTGATGTATCTATGTCATTCTGTTCATCTCTATCCATCTCGCTATCTCGATTTGTTCATATCTATCTATCTATCTATCTATCTATCTATCTATCTATCTATCTATCTATCTATCGATCCCATTCTCTTTCTAGCTATATTTATTCTATATATTCAGATCTTTCTATCTAGCTAGATTTTATTCTATTTATTTTGTCTCTTTATATTTCAGTCTGTTTCTCGCGTACCAACCCCCCCTCCGATCAGTAATTTGCAGAGAATTACTTTATATCACGCACATATGTGGTAATTCTCCTAAACAACAGATGCCACTGCGTGTGTCCACCACATGTTAACTTTTTGAAGGTAGACATTGTACTTTGATTTCGCAAGAGTAGCACAAAAGGAATTACATAAATGAACAATCGCAACTGGTCGACAAGAACTGACCATTAAACGTGCGCCATTACGCCAAATGTGGTATTATCTGCTCCCCGAAAAACCTAAATGGTAGAGAATTCTTATCTCAACTTTTTTTCCTTTTTTTTTTCTTTTTTTGGTGATAGTTTGTTTTTTGCTGATTTTTTTGTTTTTGCTGTTTTTCCGTTTTTTGCTGTTTTTTTTGTTTTTTTGTTTTTACTTTTTTTTTTAGATTGATTGAAGATAGAGAATAATGGTTTGAACTTGAGAAATGAAACGTTAAGAATTTAATTTTTGGTTGTTTGAAAACATATCAACGAGACAAATGGAATAGAAAGAAGTTATTGTCTGAGAAGTAACTCAATTATCTCTGCCAGTAAAATCTACCATTTACCAAAATAATCAGTTTATTGAAGCACCAATCGTCTCTTATGATCAACCCGGTCTCTTTGGGTGCGGGCGGCAACACGACAGCATGATTTTGCGGGCGAAATACTTTACTTTCATCATTTGCGGGGGAAAAATGATGGCGCGTTAAAATTTATGTGAGAATTCGTGTGTTGTAGATGTTGTTCGCCAAAATATACAAAAGTAATTCCGTTGTGTGCATATGTGTAGTGATATATATGCGTAAGTGTGTGAATTTGAGTGAGTGTGTATAGATATAGTTATATTTCTGTATATGCGTATAAGATCGAGTAATAAATTAAGTATGTCTCAATAAGTCCGTGGCATGTTATATAGATGCCATATAAGAAGAAACTGAGTAACTACAAGCACCTAAATTCGATCGTGATACTCTGCATTTATGACTATATGTTTTCCACTAGGTGTATAAATAACGGTGTCAGGCTACTGACTGCAGTGATTATTCAGTGACTATTGAATGGAACTATCCAGTCGAATTAGTGTGAATTATTGTGTGTTGATGATGTGGGTTTTGACTTAGGATTTACCGGACGTTAAGCCGAGCCGCGCTACTAACAAGGTATTCACTGAAATGGTTAATTATCTTTGGTTGACTTTTACTTCTTTGTTCTTGTTAAGTATTTATTTGCGGTTGTAATTAAATAGCGTTTTAACTTAACATTGAAGTCATGAGTTATACCACCGTGCGTCACAAAAAATAACTTTCAACTGAATTGTGACATGACTGATTTTTATGATTAATATCCACAATTGAATTAAGTGCATTAACAAGAAAATATCTAGCATTGAAAAAAAAGAGATATTTCTTGCGTCAGATAAATATTTCTACATTACCAGTCTACAAACCTAAATTATATAACTTGGACCGATTTTAAATGTGGATTAAGTTTAAGCATCTAATGATTTTTTTCTTTTTCTTTCAGATTTAAAAAATTAAGTCTTTGGCAATTTCAACCATGGAAAGATGAACAATCAAACAACGAGTTAAAGTTATCGAAGCCTATTACAAAAATGGACGTTCAAATTTATAAATACACGGCCCAATGATTCCGCTAGCAAAAAATGCACACCAAACAGTTTTCTTTTGTGGATGCAGGGGCTTTTCAACAATCTTCTTTAGATTTTCATCAGCCCAATTACGACAATTCTGCTTATTAACGAATCCACCAAGATGAAAATGGGCTTCATCACTAAAGAGGATTTTTGGTAAAAATCTTTAGCAACTCGTCTTTGCTCGTGAACCCAACTGACGAATGTACGGCGCTTCAAATGGTCATCAGGTTTCAGTTCTTGTGTCAATTGAATTTTGTAAGCGTGTAGAGGCAAATCTTTTGTCAAAATTCGATGTAACGTTGTTGTGCAGAGGTTCAATTCCTGCGCGCGATGACGAACAGAGGTGTCTGTCTTTTTGGCCACATTCTCGTGCACTGAAGCAATGTTTTCAGCCGAACGGCGTAAACAAGCCCGCAATGGTTTTTTTTTTTTTTTATATCTTCCACTAACCCAGTTGGTTTGAATTTACGAACAATTTTTCCAATTGCACTCTCGGTTGGTCGATTATGTTGACCAGAAAAAAATCACGAAGCGCGAAATGCCTTTCTGTTTGAACGTCCATTTTCGTAATAGGCTTCGATAACTTTAACACGTTCTTTGATTGTTAATCTTTCAATGTCTGAAATTGCCAGACTTAAGTTTTTAAATCTGAAAGAAAAAGAAAAAAGTCATGTGACGCTTAAACTTAATTCACATTTAAAATCGATCCAAGTTATTGGAACACATTTCCTATTGATTCTTGTTTCTTTTCATTTATTTACTATAACGCAAAGAAGACATTTAGATGTTTCAATTTTAATGTATACTAAAGTATATATACTATATATTACTATCTAAAATATATTGTTGAACAGGTATATTGACCATGACTTGTCTATAAATATGTATACTGTTTGCACACTGAATGATTTTAAAACACTACGTCAGCACATAGCAAAAGGTTGCCGACCCCTCCTCTAAAGTATAAAGTCAAACATTAAAAAAATATGTGACAATATGAAACAGAAGCATTGTTTTCACTGAATGTTAAAAAAAATTCATTTGCTTAATTTCTTTTCTACTATTTGTGGATAATGCTTTAAAGGTTTTATATTTGGACTTTACTGTCGGTAATCGTAAAACATGGTTCAGACAAAATCGTTTAGGCCTCATTTCGTGTGTATCCTAGACCTGGGGTCGGCAAACTACGCCATGAAATTTCCTATGGCACGCAGCCGCAAATGATATCACAAAGTCCGAACCAATAACTACTACAACACAAAGAAGATATTTAGATGTTTCAATAATAAAGTATATATACTATATATTACAATTTAAAATATATTGTAGATCAGGCATATTGACCTTGGCTTGTATAAAAATACGTATTCTTTTGGCACACTGAATGATTTTAAAACCCTAGGTCGGCAAATAGTTAGCAAAGGTTGCCGAGCTCTGTCCTAGACAATCAAGCGGGACCTGCTGTATCACACTATAAGAACTTAAATGGGTAAGACAATTCGAAGAAAGCAAACAATAATAGACATTATCAGTTCATATTTTCGGACAGCGATTTATTCTTTATTTGTTTTAATATAACATTCTACTGAACTATTCTTTCTGAATTATTTAAGTTTTGAATATTTTTCTCATTTTGCTGGTTAATGGAGATGATGAAAACTGGGAAATTCTCATTCAAATTCTGTTTGAACGTCCATTTTCATAATAGGCTTCTATTATTTGAACACGTTGTTTGATTGATTCCATGGTTAAAATTACCAAAGATTAAGTTGTTAAATCTGAAAGAAAAACAAAAAAATCATTAGATGCTTAAACTTACTTCACATTTAAAATCGGTCCAAGTTATTGGAACATCCTATATTTAAGTATGTCTATGTGTCTGTGTGTGCATAAACTAACGTTCTGGGGGAAGTTTTCATCATTTGGAAATGCCACTAAACAGAATATAAATTAATTTTACAAAAAAGGTCGTTTTCAAGAGCGTTAAAAAATAGGGTTTTTTTTTCATATGAAAGTTATTTTCTTTCTTTTGGTTGTATCTGTAAAGAGATGAGAAATTTGAAAATATAATATTGACTGAATTTATTAACTAAAGTCTATAGAAAGATAGATTAATGTATAGTTGGGCAGCAACCTTTCTTTAAAAACATCTTTCATTAAATATGAAATCAATCTACCTCTATCTATCACTGTTCATACCTATCTTTCTAAACATCTTTCGTTAAATATGGCAGACAAGGAAGATGTAATTAATTTTTTATTTATTTTTCCCTGCATGCTTGCGTTTATCCGTTTTGTAGGAGCAGGGGAGTACAGAAATTTTCCATCATTTTCATTCTCCCAAGCATTTTCGGCCACATCTTTTGACATTTTCCATGGTATTTTGTACGGAAATTAAGGACCTACGTACATCAAATTGTCTTTCAAGTGTCAAAAGAAGAATTATTATTGAACACTTAAAAGGTAAGCTTAAATATTAATGCAGTGATCAATTTTGAGTTATTCTGTAGTTTATTGTTGCCTATCGCATCTACTCCTCCCTGCCTATTGTGATGAAGGCTCAATCAAGAGCCCTCTGCAAGTACTGCCCAATAGGGGAGCTCTAAGCTAGTACATATATATATATATATATATATATATATATATATATATATATATATATATATATATATATATATCCTAAGAGTGTGTAAATACAGGGTGACCCCAAAAAACGGGAATTTCTGAAGTGCGTATTGCCAGACATGAGCAAGTGGCAACACTGCCAGACAGTGACCTTGAGCAAGTAAAGATTTCGTCATTTTAGTAACGAGAATGAAATTCACAGTATCCCAGCTGAGATGTTTCAGCAGTCAATGAGGAATCTCACCAGCAGATTTCAAGAATGCATTCGTACAGGAGGACGCCATCTACAGGACGTCATTTTAAAAAAATGAAAATTCCATCATTGTTTCTTAAATGGCATGTTTTAAGGTTTCAATTACTATGAATTAAATATTTTTCTTCAATCACTCTTGGTTTTATTAGATTGTTAAAACGTTCCCGTTTTTTGGAGTCACCCTATATATGCTAGCTACCATAGTTTTTTTAGGGACAATAAGTATTTTTTTGCGAGAGGTAAAGAAGATTATGTTTCATATTTCTTTGAACTATTTTCATAAACATGCACACTGTTAGGTACACTCGTGTACACGACGACTCTAGTTTGTATGCATTTTCCCTTTTTATTATCATTAGTATTTTTTTTATTTACGTTTATTTTTCGTATCCGCCATTTTCTGACAATGATTCTCCAGAATTCTTTATCATTTTTTTTTTTTTTGCTATTCCTTTCTTCTCTTTTTTTCTCTTTCCTTTTTCATTTTATTTTTATTGCCTTTTTCCCTCTGTTCCCACACTGTTATACTATCAGGCCAAATCTCTCATACTTACATCTTCCCCACCCAAATCCTATAACACTTTCCAGCAATATCTCACCCCCCTGCTACCCACCACGATAAACACAATACAGCCTAATACATTCATACCAATTCCAATTTTTAAATCTAAATTTATTTTCACCAAAAGTTTCACGCAGCAACGAATCAAACGGAAATCGGATTTTTACTAATAATACCATCTTCACCAGGATTCTCACCAGCCTCAAGACTGTTGGTGTGTCTGCCTCGTCTCTCTGTTTATTTCTCGCATCAGCTGATGAAGGACACATGTGTGCCCGAAAATTCCGAACTTGGAACCTTAATTTCCCTGCTTTATTTTTGTTATGTAGTTAATAATTAATAAATGTTTTTCGTACTGATCACATCGGTTCCCTCCCGTTTGCCTTTGTTTTATTAGCCAACATATCTATTCAATTGTGTGTGTATATATATATATATATATAATATATATATATATATATATATATATATATATATATATATATATATATATATATATATATATATATATATATATATATATATATCCAAGGATAGGATTAGTGTATACGGAATAAATTCCAATAACCAAAAAATACATTAAAAATTCTTTAAAGAGTGCTCAATGTAGAGTAGAGCAAATATAATTATTTATTCGAAAATTATAACAAAAATATGTTACAAAATCACTACAAAAATTGCCATTTTGTTTCAACAAAATGTCTATTTTTGTAGTGATTTTATATATATATATATATATATATATATATATATATATATATATATATATATATATATATATATATACACGTTCTCACAAACACACTCACAAACACATTTGCGCATCAACCTTTCTTTTAAACATCTTTTGTTAAATATGGCAGACAAGGAAGATTTAATTAATTTTTTATTTATTTTTTCCAGCATCCTTATGTTTTTTGCGTTTTGTAGGATTAAGGGAGTACAGAAATTTTCCATAACTTTCCTTGTCCCAAGCACTTTCGGCCACTTCTTTAACAACTAACAGACCAACTTTGAAAATGATTACACAAGTGGCAGGAGGAGTCTACTACTTTCCGGAGCAGTACAAGGAACCTGTCATTTTTCCGGCGTTTTTAGCGATGGATCTTGCACTTGAAGTCTGGTGTGAACTTAAGTCCCAAACAACGCCCATAACATCGGTCTTAAATGAAGAGAAAATATCATTCATCGTAAGTGGAAATTTATCATACAAGTATATCTCACCCTACGTCGTTAATAGGTGCTAGATGTCACGATTTAGGTGGAAAACGACTTAAGTAGAAATAACCACACTATAAACCGCAAATAAGCACAACTCATTGCCTATTACAATATTTAGGATATGGACGTACAGCCTTACGCTTAGCATTAGCACTTGCACTGGAACTTTTTTTCGCGGACATAGGCAAAAATGTATTCTAAATCATAATTGAAATGTAACTGAAAGAACGTCAACGACAGAGCACAGATGTAAACACGTCTGAAATCGGTGATGGAGCAGAAAACAATCTATCTTTGAAAATGACTTAACTCGAAACGACTTAAACCGAGATATCATTGTGTAAATATAAATCTCTCCTGAAATTTACATATGGTCTATTGTTGTTATCGTAAAGTTTCGCCCATTATATCCCCCAGTCAACATCATGTGTATATGGAACTCTTTAAGCATCAAGAAATTCTGAACTGAACTCTTTATTTATTTAATCTACAGCAGTAGACTGTTCTCGTTCCCATGTCTAAGATGATCTCGTCTAGTTCTTATCTTTAGTACTGGTCAGCTTTTGCTACCAGGCCTAAGGCTTAACTTGCAAATATATCACTGATTTTTAATCTACTTAGACAGGGGTGGCCAAATTTGCATCACATAAGAGACAAGTACGATAAAGTAAAGCTGTTTGAGAACCGCAAGACATGAACAAAATTTACACGTACATTTTTTTTGACATGCACATTAAACATACGTTTTAATCCAATGGGGACTCAATTTATAAACAATAAGTAATTGTAAACCATGAACGTTTTCTTATTTACTTTTTATATTAACTGTGATAAAAAAAGAAGCTCAACCAACATATTTCCACCCGCCGCATATTAAAGGTGAAAGAGCCACGTGTGGCTCACGAACCGTGTTTTGGTCAACCACTAGGCTATTGTCCGGTGGGGGATTGTCTATGTAGTGAGGTTGAATTTTTTCTTATTTACTTTTTATATTAACTGTGATGAAAAATAATCTCAGGCAACATATTTTCGCCCGCCGCATATTAAAGGTCAAAGAGCCACGCCTGGCTCACGAACCGTGTTTTGGTCAAACACTAGGCTATTGTCCGGTGGGGGATTGTCTATGTAGTGAGGTTGAATTTTTTCTTATTTACTTTTTATATTAACTGTGATGAAAAATAATCTCAGGCAACATATTTTCGCCAGCCGCATATTAAAGGCCAAAGAGCCACGTCTGGCTCACGAACCGTGTTTTGGTCAACCACTAGGCTATTGTCCGGTGGGGGATTGTCTATGTAGTGAGGTTGATTTTTTTCTTATTTACTTTTTATATTAACTGTGATGAAAAATAATCTCAGGCAACATATTTTCGCCCGCCGCATATTAAAGGTCAAAGAGCCACGCCTGGCTCACGAACCGTGTTTTGGTCAAACACTAGGCTATTGTCCGGTGGGGGATTGTCTATGTAGTGAGGTTGAATTTTTTCTTATTTACTTTTTATATTAACTGTGATGAAAAATAATCTCAGGCAACATATTTTCGCCAGCCGCATATTAAAGGCCAAAGAGCCACGTCTGGCTCACGAACCGTGTTTTGGTCAACCACTAGGCTATTGTCCGGTGGGGGATTGTCTATGTAGTGAGGTTGATTTTTTTCTTATTTACTTTTTATATTAACTGTGATGAAAAATAATCTCAGGCAACATATTTTCGCCCGCCGCATATTAAAGGTCAAAGAGCCACGCCTGGCTCACGAACCGTGTTTTGGTCAAACACTAGGCTATTGTCCGGTGGGGGATTGTCTATGTAGTGAGGTTGAATTTTTTCTTATTTACTTTTTATATTAACTGTGATGAAAAATAATCTCAGGCAACATATTTTCGCCAGCCGCATATTAAAGGCCAAAGAGCCATTTATGTCTCTCGATCCGCGTTTGGCTAACCACTAGGTTAGTCCGGTGGTGGATTGTCTATGTAATTAACTTGGGGCCTTAAACCAAATCGGCTACTGCCGCCTTTGAGTGTTGCTATTGAAATCTTGCTATGATTTCGTTTTTTCTTTCTTTATTATTGAATTCCATGTTGTCTTTAATTCTATGCAAGGCCAACTAAAAAATATCGACTTGCATAAAATAAAATAGAACCGGGAGAGATGTGAACAGACTGAGATAGAGAGATAACTGCAATCTAAATCAAAATCTAACAAGACGACGAAGCAAATGACTTCCAAACAGGACAAGAGATGGAGATTATAATTTTAGTCTCCAATTACGGAGGCTTTGCAAAATTTTATGGCTCACGAGAGCGAATAACTTGATGTGAGCGTAAAAGGCAAATGAGATTTCATCTGTGGGTAAACAAAACTTAAAGAGTTTGAAAATGTCAACAGCTGTTGGGGGCCAATTTAATCGCGCTGAGATAGTCGAGATAATTAGCATGTACAAAGCCAGAGGAAGAGCCTATACGTTAACAAAAAACCTATGGTATTCCCAAATTTACACTGACATCTGGTCTTAGAAAAGAGGACGACTGTCTGCATGAATTTATATGTGAATCGAGATAAACTGAACATATATATATATACACACATATATATATATATATATATAGAGAGAGAGAGAGAGAGAGATGCACACACACACACACACACATATATATATATATATATATATATATATATATATATATATATATATATATATATATATATATATATATATATATATATATATATATGCTAGACTCTCCCATCGTATTCGTCGGATGAGAGTCAAGTAACTCAGTTCATAGCAACCGGCAGCTAGACACCTGCACAAATGATTTGATTTTAGTGGAGAAGGCTTTGGGCTTTGGGCAGAACCAACAACTTTTTTTGAAGAGACGAATACAGAGATCTGATGTTCTACAAGCCACAAGGTTCCCAAACGACCATTCGCAGAATTTGAATTCAAAGCTATCCTTCGCCTAGATCAGTTGCCATTCAACGTTATAGAACCCAGTCTATCCTGTTATTTACCCTGGAGGAGAGAGAAGAAGTGAATTCATACCTCCATACATATATATATATATATATATATATATATATATATATTAAGATATTTTTATGTTTAACATACTTTTTATTGATACAAATATTTAAGTAATTGGTCTGTTTATAATAAGCAGTATTAAATCACATCAACTGGGCTGTATGTTCTGTGGCCGAATCGATAAAAAGGCACGTCAGGCTATATGACGGTTCCGTAGAGGGTACAGGTTCGAATCCTGTCGGAGGACGAAAATTTTCTATGAAGATTTCTCGATCATTTAATACTGTTTTTTTATACACAGAGCATTTAATTAAATATTTGTATCTATAAAAAGAATGTTAAACATAAAAAATGTCTTAAAACAATTGTCGGAATTGTCCATTTCATAATATATATTAATATTTACAGATTGTATCAAAAAATATTTTACAAAGTTTGGGATAAAAACAAGAACAAATTACAAAATCATTCGAAATATATTTCCAAGGGTCCACCAGTCAATGATCCGACGTGTGAATGCATGTGTGGAAGCAAGAGGAGTTCATTTTGAACATTTGCTATGAGTTGCTGTGTTGAGGTACAACTATGACCTTTTGGACATATGTTTACAGGGACATTTTATCTTGGTTTAGTTTCAGATTTTAAAATATTATTGGATTGTACATTTAACAGTGCCTTCATAAATCTTAATAACTCAAAAAGGAAGTATTTGCAGACATATACTTATGTTAACTTTTGTCCTTGTTTTCGTGTGAGAAATCCGCCCCGAAAGTTTGTAAAAGTATTTTTGATACACTTTGTATATATGGGTATAAACGTATATATCCATGTGTACATGTATTAATAAAAAGAAAGAAATGAGAGGGAACATTTTTATGTCAAACCGTTTCCTTCCTTAAGGAAACTTCATCAAGGTAATTGTGGAAATTTTATTTAGTACCATTACCATCATGATAGCTATTTCAACTTTAAGGATCACTGCAAATTACTGTGATTTTCATCTTCAGCAACTGTGCAAAGATCCCTCTGGGTGTTGACTTCAATGTCCACTTTTACATAGGCTCTATCTTTGATATTGAGCATTTTAAGCCATAAATATAGCATACCATAAAAGTATATTTTATAAATATTTTATAATATATATATACATATATATATATATATGCATATATATATATATATATATATATATATATATATATATATATATATATGTATATATATATAAAATATAATATAATATAATATAATTATATATAGTAAAGGTAATGAATCCGTTATCCCCTATATATATATATATATATATATATATATATATATATATATATATATATATATATATATATATATATATATATATATATATATATAATTATTTATTTAAATATTATAACATAAATATGTTATAAAATCACTACAAAAATAGCCATTTTGTTTCAACACCCCCGGTGTCTTATCAAGTGATGATGTTGAATGTCGAATAAATGGTTTTAAAAAGTTCCAAATTCGTTCACGATCCTTCGCTAGGGGTAAACGCTGTAACTTAAGTCAGAGTGACCAATCAACATACAAGTATATGGTGATTCAGAAAACCCGACAACGAAGCAAGGTTATCAATGGGGGGTGAAGGGGGTAGAGAGATATGATTGAGCTAGACGCAACACTTCGACTCCCACCACCTTAAATATTTTTTGAGGATTGCCAGGCACCGACACACCAAATCTGTTAACGGAATTTGTGGGAGGGGGATAGGTAAAAAAACACAAAGAGAGAGAGAGGGGTAAAGAAATTGTGATAAAGTGTCATTATTTTCTTTTGAATGGACGCTGTTTTTTCCTTTACTTTGGGAGTTTATAAGTACCACTATTTTTTATATAAGTTTGAATGTTTGAACGGCTCAAGGAATTTAATTATATGTTAGTTAGAGTTTTAAAGAAAAAAAAACCTTTATTACCAAAAATCCGGTATGAAATAGTTGATTAGGGAAATAGTCATAGAATTTACATTAATACACTACAAATTTTATTCTCAAATATAAGTTTACTTCGAGTTGTAATTGATTATCAAGGCCTGAACCTCATGCACATATATACAAATACATACATACGTACCCATACACATACGTATGACATATACATACCTACGTACACAAACACATATGTATATAAATCAAACATATAAACAGACATTTACATTTACACGCATATACATTAAAAATCAAACCAACGTAAATTAAACCTATTTAAATATACATACATGTATATACATACCCACGCATACATATATACACACATACATACGCACAAACACATACCTACACACACACACACACACACACACACACATATATATATATATATATATATATATATATATATATATATATATATTTCAAACAAATCACTCCGAGGTTACACACAATAAAACGCTCCACCTTCTCCCCTCCAAAGGACAGTGGGTCATCGAACCCCATTTCCAGCGGCCGAAACTAGAAATGAAATCAACCCCACCCATTCATGACTGGCAGCAATAAGTAAACTAACTGGGTGGGGGAGTGAATGAGTGAAAGGGGGTGACGGGGGTAGGGAGACACGACCGAGTTATATATAACACCCCCATTTTGTCAACCCCAAACTCTTAGAGGAAAACCAGGCATTGACACCCCAAATCTGTTAACGGAAGTTGTGGGAGGGGGATAGGTCAAAAAGGCACAAAGCGAAAGGGAGAGAAAGAAGTTATGATAAAGTGTTATTAGTTTTCTTTTTGAAATGGACGCTGTTTTTTGCTTCACTTTGAGAGTTCATAAATATTATAATTTTAAACGGTCTAAGGAATCCAACCATATGTCAGTTAAGGTTTTTTAAAAAAAAACCTTTGGTATGAAATGGTCGATTAGAAAAATATTCATAGAATTTACCTTAAATCACTAAACATTTTTTATTTTCCAATTATAAGTTTACCTTTAGTTTTAATTGACCATCAAGGCGACATCCCCATCGGCCTGAACCCCATTCATGAGTTCAATCCGCGACCATTGCCATATTGGTAATTTCTCCTACCCAAAATCTAGCCTTAAGTCAATATGGAGTTTTGAAAGTTTTTTCTATTTTTATTTCTTCTTTGGGTAAATACTGTGGGCTGCAGATTCTTAGTGCTCTTAAACAGAATCCTATCATTTTTATAGCATTGGGGATGAAATAATAAGGATTTTGGAGGTTTTTGAAAGTGTTTTTTATGCATATTTCTTCTTTGGGTAAGTATTAGGGGCTGCAGATTCTTAGTGTTATTTAGTTTGTTGACAAGATTGTGTAATATTATGTCTTGTGAATATATTAACAGAGAATCTATCTGAAATAAGAAGAATTTTGTGGTAAAATACTCATGAAAGGATCACTTTCCAGAAATTCCCAAAATAGATAAGCGAAAATACTACTAAGAGGGGAAACACTTCGATAAAACAAATTCATATCTATAAAAATTGTTATCGAAGATGAAAAAACATTGATTGATCATTAAATGGCACATTTTTATGATTTTATGTAGGATTACGTAATTTTAACTTTGTTTTATTTAAGTGGGTTATTCGTAAATTTAAACATTTCTTTACAGGAAGGTTTGTGCATAAAGATTTTATATCTAAACTAGTCATAGATTTGTGTTTTGTTGCCTTTTTTATTTAAAAGATCAGAGATTATTAAATGCGAGGAGCTAATTGTACCAAGAAGAGTTAAAATATGTATATAGTGTATGAGTTTATCTTAGTATTGTGAATGAAATAATAAGTATATTGGAGGGTTTTCAGAGTGTTTTCTATTTTTATTTCTTCTTTTGGTAAGTACTGGGGGCTGCTTAGTGCTCTTAAACAGAATCCTATAATTATTCCAGATTTGATCTTGTTATAGTAGTTGAAATAAAATTGACCATGTCATTCTTGTTAGGAGTTTTTCTGCAAACTACAAACTGAAGCCGGTTATTATTTCTATGCAACATGATATCTAGGAAAGTTATAGTGTTGTTTGACTCAGATTCAAAGATAAAGTCTACTGTGGGACCAACGTTATTTAGTTTGTTGACAAGATCATGTCATATTATGTTTTGTGAATATATTAACAGAGAATCTTCTATATATCTGAAATAAGAAGAATTTTGTGGTAGAATATTTTTGAAAGGATTACTTTCCAGAAATTCCGATAAGCCAAAATACTATTAAGAGGAGACCCCCATCTCTAAACCAAATGTCTGTCTATAAAGTGTTATCGAAGGTGAAAAAACATTGATTGATGATTAAATGGCACATTTTATGTAGGAACAGGTCATTTTTCTTTTGTTTAATTTAAGTGAGTTTTAAATAAATTTAGACATTTCTTTACAGAAACGTTTGTGCATAAAAGATTTTATATCTAAACTAGTCATAGATTTCTCTTTTGATGCCTATGTTTTTCATTTATTCAAAACAGGGGTCGGCAACCTTTTGCTATGTCCCGACTTAGGGTTTTAAAATCATTCAGTGTGTTAATAGCATACGTATTTTTATACAAGTCAAGGACAATATACCTGTTCTACAATATATTTTATATAATAATATATAGTATATATACTTTAGTATATATTACAATTGAAACCAGCAAATCAGAATTAAGGATACAACATCTGGCCAATCAAACGGAAGATCGAAAATCTTAAATTTTGATCAATGTGAGCTTATCTCTACTAGCAGAGGAGAATTAGCATTTAGACAGCTGTATAGTGAGAAATGGAGAAAGCAATCTCTGTTTTTATTCATGTTTTTGTATTTAGAGGCGTTGTAATAGTTATTGGTTGGGATTTCGTGATGTCATTTGTGGCAGTGTGCCATGGAAATTGCTTGGCGTGCCGCATGTGGCACGCATGCCTTGGATTTCTGACCGCTGGTCTAGGATACACACGGAGTGAGGCCTAAATGGTTTTGTATGGGCCTTGTTTTACGACTACCGACAGTCAAGTCTTAAATATGAAACCTTTAAAACATTATCCACAAATAGGAGAAAATAAATTAAGCAAATCAATTTTTGGAACATACAATGAGAACAATGCTTCTGTTTCATATTATCACATTTTTTTAATGTTTGGCTTTATGCTTTAGAGGAGGGGTCGGCAACCTTTTGCTAACGATGTGCCGATTTAGGATTTTAAAATCATTCAGTGTGCCAACAGAATACGTATCTTTATACAAGTAAAGGACAATATATCTGTTCTATAATTTATTTTATCTATTAATGTATAGTATATATACTTTACTATATATTAAAATTGAAACAGCTAAATATCTTCATTGCGTTGTAGCTTTTATTGTACTCGGGATAACACGAAGTCACAAGTACACTACAACCCTTGATTTCATTGTACTTGCCTTAACCTAATATATAAAGGAATAGGCTGGGGTCATCAACCTTTTTCTATGTGCCGACTTAGTGTTTTAAAATCATTCAGTGTGCCAACAGCATATGTATTTTTATACAAGTCAAGATCAATATACCTGTTCTATAATATATTTTAGATAGTAATATATAGTATATATACTTTAGTATTTTTTTAAAAATGAAACAGCTAAATATCTTCTTTGCGTTGTAGTAGTTATTGGTTCAGACTTTGTGACGTCATTGTGGCTGCGTGCCATTGCAAATCAGAGATTTTTTATATGCAATTATACCAAGAAGTGGGGTTAAAATTTTGTTTAATGTGCTGTTTAGTTTACTGGGGCGTTGCCTATTCTTAATATAATGGGTCTCATCGGGATGGCTGGTTTATGTATTTTTGGTATGAAAAGTGTGGGTGCTTTCAGATTGTGTTTTATGAGTTCTTGCCAGGAACTGTCTTCATTTTCTAATCATTTCTTGGCATCGATTTAAATCTTTGTGTCTCTTTTATGACCTTGTGTTCACTTACTTTTTCCGAAATATTATTCTCATCAAATAGATGTCTCATTCTTTTATTGATAAATTTGTCCATAATTATTACTCCAACGTCTTTGTCCTGAGAAGATATATGGATGCTTCTGTTGTTTAATATTTCTTTCAGGCCTTTTATATATCTACAGGGAAGCGTGGTTTCATTTCTTTTTAAGAGTATGGCTGTAATTACACCCGGGGTATATACTTTGTTGTAATGATTGCGTGTGTTTAGTCATTGCTTTGGTATTTTTTTAATCATGAAATCAGTAATATCACTTTTCGGGAATCAGGTGGCAAATATTAGACCGAAGCTCAGAGCTTTCAATTGTGTATCCGATGGTTTGAATTTGGATAAATTTGTATTTTTTTCCAAATTCAAAACATTAAATTAATATGGAATTAAAACTTTAAACATTAAAATAAACACTAAAAACAAATTCAAGAACGTCAATTACTTTCGTTTATTTGACATTGAATTCAGTCACTTTGCGTCCTCCATAACTTTGCCTGACATACCTGCTAAATTGATGAATATTTATGAGCGTTCGTAAATTTCAAAATTTTGAAACACTGATAACATTTTTGCTCTTGTATAGAAATACTTGTTATAAAATAAAATCGAAACGCGTCGGTTAGGACAACTTTTTCTTTTGTTTTTATTCATCTTGTCTTTTTACAGATATATTCTGCCTGAAGGGTTTATACATAGACCGATAGGTAGATGGATAGATGGATAGGAAAAGGCTGTAATGGTCAGATAGATAGATAGATAGATAGATAGATAGATAGATAGATAGATAGATAGATAGATAGATAGATAGATAGATACTGAATAGACTGAGATAGATAAGAAAATGAGAGAAATGATCAGATATATAGATATGAAATGCATGAGATAGCTAGATAGACAGACAGATATTAACAGAATGAGATACAGCGGTTGAACAAAATAATTGAAATACTCGTTAAATTCAAAGAAAATTTATTTAATATGGAGTTGGTCCTCCTTTAGCCTCACATACAGCTTTAATACGTCTAGCAATGGAATCATACAGCTTTCTAACTTCATCCAGAGGAATTTTCAGCCATTCTTCCATTAATACTGGCTCCAGCTCTTTAAGACACGGTGGTGGAGGATAGCGACTCTTAACTTTTAGCTACAAAATGCACCACAAATATTCAATAATATTGATATCTGGAGATTGGGGAGGCCACTCCATATGTTCTCGCTCACTTTCATGCTCTTCATACCAATTCTTAACCACTTGAGCAGTATGTATTGAAGCATTATCGTCTTGGAAGATGCAGTGACCATCAGAGAATAAAGTCTGGGCCATTGGATGAACATGATCTCCCAAAATGTTCAGGTAATCTTTGCTGTTGATTCTACCATGCAGAGCAACTATTGGACTGAGACATTTCCATGATATGGCGGCCCAAACTATCAGTGATCCACCTCGATGCTTCCCTCTATGAAGAAGGCAGTCAGTGTTGTAAGCTTCTTTGGGATGCCTCCACACATAAACTCACCCTGAAGTTGGGAAAAGAGAAAAACTGGACTCGTCTGAGAATATGACTTGCTTCCATTGGTCTGCAGACCAGGCATTGTGATCTCTGCACCACTTCAACCTATTCTGTATGTTGCGAGTGGAGAGAAGAGGTTTCCTTACGGCGACTCTTCCGTGATATCCAGCCTTATGGAGCTCACGACGAACAGTTTTAGTAGAAACTGGACTATTCAGATAATTATTCAACTCAGCACTCACTTTGGCTGCAATAGTCCAATGATTTTTTTTGCCACATTGAATTTCAATGCACATCGGTTCCTGTCAATAAGTTTGCAAGTCGGGCCCGAATTGCTACGGTTGCTAGAGGTTTTGCCTGTTTCTCGAATTGCGTCATAGTTCTTGATATGGTAGCTCTTGAAAAAACGAACAGTTCAGCAACCTTAGTGATCGAGGCTCCTGCCATGCGAGCTCCAACAATTTGCCCTTTTTCGAACTCAGAGTGGTCACGCATTTAGCTTAAAATTTACTAAATTTTAAAAATAAATAAGACAAAGACAGGAAATTAGATAAATAAACGTATTTACAATAGATATAACCTTCAATTACGAAACTTTAGCTAAAGTTCTTAATATAATAGGTCTTTGATATATAGGAGTGGAATTTGCACCTGTTCCAATTATTTTGTCCAACTCCTGTAGATAGATAGATAGATAGATAATGTTTATGCTGTTGTATAAAAATACTTCTGATGAAATAAAACTCTTGCATTTACCGTAATAAAGTCCCTCAGACGACGAAAATATTTTTTTAAAGATTTTTTCTTTTGACTTGATTCATATTGTCCTTTTACAGACATAGTATATCTGAAATGTTTACACATAGATCGATAGGCAGATAGATTGATGGATAGATAAGATAAGAAATGACTGAAATGTTCAGATAGATAGATAGATAGATAGATAGATAGATAGATAGATAGATAGATAGATAACATTTTTGCTCTTGTAATATGTTGTGGATTCCGGGATGAATCCGATATCAATGAATAACAAACGCCAGGAATGGATAAGGAAAATAAATGTATTAACGTAATAATACAAACTGGTAATACGGGTTAGTAGATCCAGGAATGCGGGTTAGTAGCACTAATATATATATAGTCTTGGTATTGAAGTATCGCGGTATGACTCCTTACTGAGTCTACGTGCTCGCTAACTGTGACGCTTGCCGCCGTCTCTGTGTGTGACTTACTCTACTACTACTGAACTCTACTACTCTTCTGTCATTTCGTCTCGACTCCCACTTGACTGGTAGTAGTATATGTATACCTTGGGTGAGTCCATTTGTGTGAAAAGAGGAGACCCCTCGATACCCCCTCCTTAAATCCCTTTTGGGGGTAGTTAATATATTTTCCTTTCTCTTATGGTCGACAATTAGAGGCACTGTAAATTTTCTCTTCCTGCTAGTCCTTCCAATTTCTGTTTCTTCTTGTGGTCTTTGAATCTCAAAAACTTCAAAGATCGCCTCAATAAACTCGTCATTTTCTGCGGGTGACGAGCTTGGCTCTTCAACCCATCTTTTTTGTATTTGGTCAATATGTTTTCTGTGGCTAAATCTTTCGCCTTTTGTGTACATCACGTTTCCTATTCTGTTAATTATTGTATTTTGTTCCTCATAAGCCATATTGTTACTGAAATAGACCCATTCTTGTTTGAATTATCTCTTGAGTACTGTAGATTTATACCGGTTTTTATCTATTTTTTTCCTTCGTCCTCTGAATAAATTCATCCTTTTTCGCTTCTTTTCTTATCTCTCGCAAGGTCACGGATAGTTCATTTACTGCCTTGTATAACTCTTTACTATTTTCATCTGTGGTAGGACATTTTCTTTCACTTCAATTCTAGCTGCACCCTTACAAAATGTGCTGATAGGTGAATTCCATAGTCGAACTTTTGCATCCAGTCTGTACCCACTAGTTTTTCTGTATCTTTCATTACGTATATCTTAAGTTTTTTTGTTTTCACATGAAATTTAACGTTTACGATTTTTTCTCCTTCTTATTTTATACGCTTTCCGTTCACCGACTTAGCAATTTATTGTGTATGTAACATAGTTGGTCTGTTAAGCTTTTCTCATGTCTGTAGGTTAATTATCGTTAGATCGGAACCCGAGTCTAGTTGCAATTTTATTTTTTTATTTAAGATTTCATGTTCCACATATTTCCTTTTGTTGGTATTGTCTTCGTCATGAATCCCAGTAGCTCTTATCCTACTAGTAGCTTTTCTGTTCCTACATTGCGATTCCTTGTGCCCCATTTTTCCACACACAAGACAGTTTTTATATTTAAAACGGCAATCCTTATTCCAGTGTAGTCCTCCACATCGATAACATGCAGAAATAAGAGATAAGAAAACTGGTACCATCCTTGATCTTCCCAATTGTATCTGAGAAAGAATCAGGAAAAACCGAATATGCATTTTAATATGCAAAGTCTAAAGAAATAAATCAAATTGAGAATATCTCGGTCTTGTTCTTTCATTTGCTGGAGGAAAAACAAAAGTTTGAACGGAATCTAAGTTGACATGAAAAATTACTGTTGAATGGAGTTGAGGTATGTACCTAAAAATTCACCTTCATTTTTGTTTTGTTTTTAAGTTCTTTTTTCGAGAGAGTTCGTTGAAAATTTTGCTGCAATCAGTTTTTGTTCCTCCGAGAATTTTTTTTCGGAAATGTCTTTATGTTGCACACTTTTGCTACTCCAGTTCTATTCTTTCATTGCTTTTTTCCCATTTCCAATAAGTGTATTTCAAAGTCAATTTCGAACTGCTTTTCTTTAAACCAACTTGAAGTCTTTAGCACAGTTGGAAGCTGTATTCTTCCTTTTTATTTTACACTTTTCCTTCTTCCCGAAAATATCTTTCTTACACACACACTATCTCGCTCCCTCTCAACTTCTTTATTTATCTGTCTCTCTCTCTTTATATACATATATATATATATATATATATATATATATATATATATATATATATATATATATATATATATATATATATATTATAATAAAAAGTAAGAAGAGTAAGATATATAATCCGGTGTTCTTATTGATATTTTTATTTTTATTTTTATAAAACAGTGTTCAATGCAAATTTAAAGAGCATAAATATTATAAATTAATTGATTTAAAATATGGTTTCTTTGCTACACAGGAATTACCATGTTTCAAAATCCGAAGCTAAAAACTTCAAATTTAATTACATAATTAAATTAATAGCATTAGTTCTGTTTCATCTTCAAGCTAATTTTGGAGTCCAAAATTCACTTGAAGATGAAACGGAACTAATGCTTTTAATTTAATTATATAATTAAATTTGAAATTTTTAGCTTCGGCTTTTGAAACATGGTATTTCCTGTGTAGTGAAGAAACCATATATCTATATATATATATATTTATATATATATATATATATATATATATATATATATATATATATATATATATATTGCGTGTGTGTATTTAGGTAGCATATTTTCATTGATGCATGTTTCGTTAAATAAGATAGATAAGTGTTGTCTATTTATTTTATGCAAATTCTTTTCATATCGTGTGATACGCTTAATACCATTATTAAAGATGAAAGAAAATCGCCATATTGATATATGTTTTCAATCCTATCTAAGCTTTCGGATTACATAAGCCATTATCAAAGGTGACAATAACATTACAATATATTAAACAATACATGGACATGGCAATAATGATAGTCTGTTTTTTTTGTTTGCATAGAAGATTTCCAAGCAACGACAAAGTCGTGCATACGAGACGCTGGAAGCGAAAATCGCACCGCGGCTCATGACGTCACACATGATCACGCGAGAGTGAAAACGAGAAGTTTTAATTATGGGAAGCCGTTGGTATAAACCAATGGCTTCTGTTATTTATTATAGACATTCTTGAAGCTTGATTAAAAAATATGTATCAATATTGTGATTTTCATTCGTCTTTCACTGATAATGTTAATAACCTTATCAGACAATATGAAAGGAATTTACATAAAATAGTCAAAACTTGTCTATATTATTTAATGAAACATGCATCAATATATATATATATATATATATATATATATATATATATATATGCTGTTTCATGCTAAACAGCCCACATGATGATTGCGTTTAGCATGAAACAGATTTTAGCCTCTGAGTGTTCACTTCAATGTTAACTTTTATATTTAAATTTATACACGCGTTGTCTGTGATTCTGAGCACCTTATCCCATAAATATAGCACACCTTTTAACTATATACCTCAATATGTATATATATATATATATATATATTGTGTATATTTTTCATTAATGCATGTTTCATTATATAATAATATAGAAGTGTTTTGTCTATTTATTTCAATGGCTTATGTAAGCCGAAAGCTTAGATTAGATTCAAACATGTGTCAATATGGTGTTTTCCTTTCGTCTTTCAACGATAATGTGATTAAGCTTATCAGACAATACCAAAGGAACTTACTTAAAATAAATAGACAAAACTTGTCTATATTATTTAATGAAACATGCATTAGTAATATATATATATATATATATATATATATATATATATATATATGATAGAAATTGAATTACTTAATTATATATATATATATATATATATATATATATATATATATATATATATATATATATATATGAAGAAATATACTCTTAAGTTGTGCTATATTTATGGGATAAAGTGCTCAATATCAGAGATAGAATGTGTGTAAATATAAAAATGAACATTGATTTCAACACTTAGAAGCGACAGGCGGTTTCATGATAGACGCAATTGTCAGGCCACGACTGTTGATGCTTTTTCTTGGCTCTTTATATAAGTTTCAGTTCTATTTTGGCGGTTATTTTGCCCGAGGTCGTTTATTTGTTTACTTATTTGGGTTAGATGATTTTGCACGTTTTTATTTATTTTTTATTTTTATTTCTTATCTTATATATTTATTTATTTTTATTTTAATCGGTGTTTTTCTTAATGTAGCAAAAATTTGTTTGTATCGCTGATTTGATAGTTTTGTTTTGGTTTGGGAAGATAATTAAAGCTATTTTTTCAATTTTGGAGTTGATTGTTGTAGTTTATTCTAACTATTATTTTGGCGGGAACAGTTTTTAATTTGTTTATTACTTCATGTATTTATTTGGATTGATTATCTTTACTTGTTTTTTCTAACGATTAATTTATCGGGATCGGTTTATTAGTTTGTTTATTTAATTATTTATTTGGATTATTTTAGATTACTTTATTTTACTTGTTTTTTATTATTTATTTACTATATATTTTTATTTACTCTTTTCAGTTGTCAATTTTTAAGTAACGTAGTGTTTTTTATCGTTATATAAAATTTATAGCTATGTTTTTCGTCCGATTTTTTGTTTGATTTTTATAGCCTAACTAATATTTTGGTCATAATGGTTTGCTAATTTGTTTATTATTTGCTTTATTTATTTAGGTTCATTGATTTTGTTTCTTATTTTTTATTTATTCTAGTTTGTCTATTCTAACAGGTGTGATTTGGCAATTTGTTTGGGTTAATTTATTTTACTTATTTTATTGTCATTTTGTTTTTTTGTTTTTTTTTTCAGTTTTCGATTTTTAAGTAACGTAGTAAAAATTTGTTTTCATGTCTGCATTTGCAGATGAGCTCGGATCGTTTATTTAATAGTTTATTTTGATCTGGGAATGTAATGATAGCTATTTTGATTGGTTGTTGTAGGCTGATAATCTTTTCCTTATTTTCCAAATATTTTTAAAATAATAACAAAACTGCCTTAAAAATTAAAAATAATAGCAATGTTTACCTATCATAGTTTTACACAGACCCCGTCATACGTATATACGTGCGTGCGAGGAAATATTATTCAGTGAAAAAATAGAGAAATGGTCTGCGTGTTGACATCGCTACAATCAAAAAATATTCGATACACAATCCATCATTGAATACAGCAATCAAATGCGTACGTATGTACACAACGACACATATATACATGTATATGCTAAGTCCCATACTGTTCACATATGTTTATGTGAGCTCTGGTGTGTGAGTGCATGTGTGTGTGTCTGCATACGTCAATGGGTGTACGGGCGTGTGTATATGTTTGCGTAAGTTGTACGACAATTTTTCTTCCCACTTCCATAAAACCACCAATATATGCAACCCGACATAAATCAAAAATATTTAAAAATTAACCAGTTTGTCTAACGATCGCAAAAGCATGAAACCCAGGGTCACAAACTCACATCAATCCAACTATATATATATATATATATATATATACATAATCATTTATTCGAAAATAATAACATAAAATATATATATATATATAATATCTTCATATATATATATATATATATATATATATATATATATATATATATATATGTGTGTGTGTGTGTGTGTGTAACTCGAGTTTAACGTGATCTTCAAACGAATTGAACGGCGTGCTCAAGTCGTTGTGAAACTCGTGTTACGACTAGAGCCATCCTTTCATAGGATTTAATGTTGGTATGCAATTTTTTGCTTGGTTTTGGCAATCTTTGCTTCCAGCATTTTATTGAATAGTTAAGTTTGCTTTTAGGCCTTTTTACTTTTTTTTTTCAGTCTTCTAATTTTTATTCGAGACTCTATCGATAAGAATTTTAGGTTTAGGCAAGTTTAAGCAATGATTATTGTTTTTCTTTAATACATATATATATATATATATATATATATATATATATATATATATATATATATATATATATATATATACAGGTATAGGATTGGTGTATACGGAATAAATTCCTATAACCAACAAATACTATCCTTAAAAGAGTGCTCAATACAGAGTAGAGCAAATATAATTATTTATTCGAAAATTATAACATAAAAATATTATAAAATCACTACAAACATAGCCATTTTGTTTCAACACTTCTGGTGTCTTATCAAGTGATGGGTTTGAATCCACTTTTGTAGTTATTTTATAACATTTTTGTGTTATTATTTTCGAATAAATGATTATATATATATATATATATATATATATATATAGTGTGTGTTTAAAATAGTGGGAAGAGCGCGTTTTACATATGAACAATGTAGACACATGTGATGTACGAAGTAAACCCGTACAATAGGGATTTATATGTCCGCACAAGATAGATAGATAGATAGATAGATAGATAGATAGATAGGGAAAGACTGGATTAGATAGATAGATAGATAGATAGATAGATAGATAGATAGATAGATAGATAGATAGATAGATAGATAGTCGCCTAAAGCAGTAGTAGTCATTAGGGTTGGAACACTGTGCAACTCCAGCGAAATCTATATTGTCAAAGAAAGATTTTTTTTTTTATCTTCTAAGTTATTGGGAAGACTTTCATAAAATATGCCGCAATGATTTCTCTATTATTTAAGTTGCCTCAACAGAGTCACGTTGTAGTGACCAAAACTATAATTTTTTATGATCACTTTGACGGAGACGGGCCCTTTGAACATATATATATATATATATATGTGTGTGTGTGTGTGTGTGTGTGTGTGTGTGTGTGTGTGTGTGTGTGTGTTTACAAGAGCTCATTACCGAAACACAAGAACCAAAATTCTAACCAAATGAGACTTCAAGTCTGTCAACGCAAATTCCGTTTTTGCTTTTTATGTGAGCCGCTTTGGAAATAGAACCCATTCGCTGGTCATTTTCTGACAGGATTGGCCCACAGCCAATAGAGAGGCATTTATGGAGTGTACAAAAAGGAAAATTTTACATAGGGAATTGGCAATGCTTCGTTGGATTTCTTCTGTTTCCGCCTTGAGACATGCTTGGCCGCTGAGCATCAGCCTCGTTTTCATTGGCGATGCATTTGACATTGCGAAAGTACGAACGAGACTCTGGGCGCCAATTGCTGAAGCGGTTTCTGTCGACAGTAGTTAATGTTCTGAAAATGAAATGCCATGGTGCCGATAAAAATCATAAAAAAAACTGTTCTCGTTCCATAATTTTTTATTTTATTTTTGTCCCATTAGCTACTGTAAATGTACTGTTATCTTCCTCGTTTTGTTGCTTTTATTATGGGTTCATCTATAGAATAACACAGATTGGGATGAACGCAATACACAAACAAAGGAAGCGACAGATGAATGAAGTTTTATCTCGACAATGGGCGGAGAGAGATTATACAGTATAAACCAGTGGTTTCCAAGCGATTTGGGACCATGCCCCACTTTGGTATTTCTAAAATTCTGGTGCCAACCCCCGCCCTGTAATATTTAATTCTTACATATTCAAAATTTTACTGCAATTCACGTAAAGGAAACTTAAAAGGCCATTAACTTGG
>OZ038487.1:12454303-12571803 GCA_964036315.1 Acanthosepion esculentum | reverse complement strand
CTGGATATTATGGTAGAGCCCACTTTTTGTGATTTGGAACTAAGGCATCAGAAATTGAAAACATTTTAGCTTGCACTGATGACGAGTGAGGAGACTATCTCCTACTGCCTGAGCAAGCGTCTGTAATAAGGATTGGCTAGTCGTCCTAGTAAACGGATATCCTCAAATACGAGTGGCCAACTACAGAACGCAAGCCTTTAAAAACTGATCAGGTGAACCGATGCAATTTAGGCATTGAGATCCTGCCCGACTCACCCTTCACCGGACATATACCCATTTTATGAACACATTTTTCTCGGTATTTAATTAGCAAGTAAATATCATTGCGGATCCGGTTTAAAATATCTTCCACCAATTTGTCGATTCCCAGAACCGTATTTTTTTTGTATACTGGAATAGATTTACTGTCGTATTGCTGTCAATATTGTGTTGATTCTTTTAATAATCTGTTCATAATCTGTTACTATGAGCACATGTCAAAAGAGCTACACAATAGTAGTTGTGTTTCGATGCCTATCAATGCATCTCATCAGGTTATTGTAAATTACTGGCGAGTGAGCGATTTATTCATCCACTTTCTTTAGAAGAGTTATCTCAAAATGGTCGATTATGTTACATTCTCAAATGTCAGCCATTATTGAGCTCGAAATTTACGATATAATAAAAACAATTTAAATGTTAAATGAATCTGTATTGTTGCCGTTACGTCAAAAATAATTGCACTCTTACCACCAGATGTATATGTTCAAGTTAAATTCTTTCACGGTCCTAGGTATGACGATAAACTACATCTGGCAACAAGCCTAGTTATGCCATTGTTCTCAGCTCCACTCTGACCCGGGGTGGTAGCAACTGTTAGGGTCCCAGCTATAGGCAAATAGATGACACCCTAAACTGGTGTCAAAACAGGATAAAAGTACAAACAATTATATTGTAAAAATACCAGCAAGAAATTTCCATAGAAAAAAATTACCAGCAATACAGTTTTGTAAGGAAATAAATATTTACATTATTCGGACTGTTATCCTCATCTTCATTGCCATATTGACAAAGTTTCGGTCGTTGAAAGCTCCGGCCTTTAAGTCTATGTCTCTCTATATATCTGTCTATATCTCTGAGATGAGGTATTATGATTACGTGCATTATTTACATTATTCGGACTGTTATCCTCATCTTCATTGCCATATTGACAAAGTTTCGGTCGTTGAAAGTTCCGGCCTTTAAGTCTATGTCTCTCTATATATCTGTCTATATCTCTGAGATGATGTATTATGATTACTTACATTATTTACATTATTCGGACTGTTATCCTCATCTTCATTGGCATATTCACAACGTTTCGGCCTTCTTCAGGTGATTAGAATTTCGAACTGAACTCTTTATTTTGTCCACCGGGGTAGATGGCAGGCCTCTTCCGGAAGTCTCAGTTGTTTCCCTTTAATTAATCTCTCCAAGTTTGGTTTACCACTGCATGATGTGGTTTGGTATTGAACTCACAACTCTTTGTGTCTGATCACGGGATTTAACCAATGTCCTTATCTATATGACCTTGAATAGATATCTGTAAGAATTTTTAGGACTTATAAACCTAATGTTCAGCAATCATTTTTACTAGTGCTCATATTGCAATTTATTCGTTATTATTACTGCATTTTTTGCCAGACCTTATATTGCAATTTTGTTGTTATTCATTGCTTTTCTCTAACACTCATTATTACTGGTTCCCATACTATATTCATATCTATGTATGGTCGGCTCACGATATTATTGTGGCCTAGAATATGTGCTGATTCCTTAAGTTTTCGTATTTTCTAGCGATGCTCTCTGTCTATTATTTCAACCCCATCTCACAGGAGGCAGTGATCACCATTTTCTTTCCATATGTGGCCAGCTACAACCATCAAATAGATACCATACTTGAACATCATTTCTTGAATCGAGGAAATAGCCTTGAACTTCCCTCAAGCTCGGACGGATGGACTAAGTGAGACAGACACTGGAGAAAGCTAAGCCACCCAAATCAAGCATCACGAAACTGGAGAGGTTGGCAATCAGAACCCTACATGGGAATGAAAGCATCATCTTACTACCAGCTGACAAAGGCAATGCAGCTGTAGTGATGGACAAGTCTGAATATACGGAAAAATCAGAAGACCTCATTGCGAATGGTAGCTACAATAAAGTAAAGAAAGATCATATAATGAAAACAGAAGGCAAATTGTCACAGATCCTAATCAAGAACAAGGACCACTTCGCACAGAAGACATACAGGCATGATCCACCAGGATTCCATATTAGCGGCCACAAACATTTAACCGGACATATTCCAAGTATACAGCGTGACAATTATGGGAGAATTAAAACTTCTAGAAGGATTCCTTATAAGCGGCCACAACCTTTTCACCGGTCATATTCAAAGTATACAGCGAGACAATTCTGGGATAATTATGACCTCTCCAAGTATTCCTTAATAGCTGCCACAAACTTTTCACCGGATTATTCAAATTATACATCGAGACAATTCTGGGAGAATGAGGACCCCTACCAATATTTCTTAGTAGGGTCCACAAACGTTTCACAGGACATATTCAAAGTATAGAGCGAGACACTTCTGCGAGAATTAGGAGCTCTTCCATTTTCCTTATTAGCGCCCACAACCTTTTCACCGGACTTATTCAAATTACACACCGAACAATTCTGGGATAATTATGACCTCTACCAATATTTTTTATTAGCGGCCAGAAACTTTTCACCTCACTTGAAATAATTGTCTCACTGTATAATTGTCTCGCTGTATAATTTCAATATGTCCGGTGAAAAGGTTGTGGCCGCTAATAAGTTATCCTGGTAGAAGTTCTAATTCTCACAGAATTGTATCGCTGTAGACTTTGAATCAGTCCGGTGAAACGGTTGTGGCCGCAAATGAATAATCCTGGTAGATGTCCTAATTTTCCCAGAATTGTCTAGCTGTATACTTTGAATAAGTCCGTTGAAAAGGTTGGGGCCTCTAATATCGAATCCTGGTAGAAGTCCTAATCACCCTAGATGATCCTTCATGTCCGTTGAAAATTTTGTGGCGCTAATAAGGAATAATGGTAGAGTACCTAATTATGCCAGAATTGATTTCCTGTATGATTTGAATATGTCCGGTGAAAAGTTTGTTTCCGCTAATAAGGAATCCTGGTAGAGGACCTAATTATCCCAAAATTATCTCGCTGTATAATTTGAATAAGTCCGTTGAATTTGTTGAGGCCTCTAATATCGAATCCTGGTAGAGGTCCTAATCATCCTAGAATTGACTCGCTGTAAACTTTGAATATGTCAGGTGAAAATTTTGTGGCGCTAATAAGGAATCTTCGTAGAGTACCTAATTATGCCAGAATTGTCTTCCTGTATGATTTGAATATGTCCGGTGAAAAGTTTGTGGGCGATAATAAGGAATCCTTGTAGAGGACCTAATTGTCCCAGAATTGACTCGCTGTATACTTTGAATAAATCCGATGAAAATGTTGTGACCGCTAATAAGGAATCCGTAGAGGTCCGAATTGTCCCAGAATTGTCTCGCTGTATAATTTGAATAAGTACGGTGAATAGGATGGGGCATCTAATAAGGTATCCTTGTAGTGGATCGAATTATCACAGAATTGTCTCGCTGTATACTTTGAATAATTCCGGTTAACATGTTGTGGCTGCAAATAAGCAATCCTGGTAGACGCCCTAATTATCCCAGAATTGTCTCGGTGTATACTGTGAATAAGTCCGGTGAAAATGTTGTGGCCGCTAATAAGGAATCCTGGGAGGAATCCTAATTCTACCAGAATAGACTCGCTGTATATTTTGAATAAGTCCGGTGAAAATGATGTTGCCTATAATAAGGAATATTGGTAGAGGACCGAATTATCACAAAACTGAATCGCTGTGTACTTTGAATAAGACCGGTGTAAAGGTTGTGGCCGCTAATAATGAATCCTGGTAGAGGTCCTTATTATCCCAGAATTGTCTCGAAGTATTCTTTGAATTATTCCTGTGAAACGGTTGTGGGCGCTAAAACGGATACTGGTAGAGGTCCTAATTATCCCAGAATTGTCTCGTTGTATAATTTGTAAAAGTCCGCTGAAAAGATTGTGGCCGCTAATAAGGAAGACTAGTTGAGGTCCTAATTATCAAAGCATTGTCTCGCGATATACTTTGAATATGTCCGGTTAAAAGCTTGTAGGCATTAATAAGCAATCCTGTTAAAGGTCCTAATTCTCCCAGAATTGTCTTGCTGTATAATTTGAATATGTCCGGTCAAAAGTCTGTGGCTCCTAATAAGGAATCCTGGTAGAAGTCCGAATTATCCCAGAATTGTCGCCCAATATATTTTGAAAAATCCGGTGAAAATGTTCTGGCCGCTAATTAGGAATCCTGGTAGAGGTAGTAATTCTCCCAGATTTGTCTTCCAGTATGATTTAAATATGTCCGGTGAAAGGTTTGTGGCCGCTAATAAGAAATCCTGGCAGAGGTCCTAATTTTCCCCGAATTGTCTTGCTGTATATTTTGAATAAGTCCGGTGAACAGGTTGTGGTCGCTAATAAGGAATGTTGGTATAGGTCCTACTTCTCCCAGAATTGTCTCGATGTATACTTTGAATATGCCCGGTGAACAGGTTGTGGTCGCTAATAAGGAATGCTGGTAGAGGTCCTAAT
This sequence comes from Acanthosepion esculentum, assembly GCA_964036315.1. Lineage (NCBI taxonomy): Eukaryota > Metazoa > Mollusca > Cephalopoda > Sepiida > Sepiidae > Acanthosepion > Acanthosepion esculentum. The sequence goes on along the minus strand of OZ038487.1, from coordinate 12,567,115 downwards.
TCTCCCAGAACTGTATCGCTGTAGATTTTGAATATGTCCGGTGAGCAGGTTGTGGCCGCTAATAAGGAATGCTGGTAGAGGTCCTAATTCTCCCAGAATTGTCTCGCTGTATACTTTGAATATGTCCGGTGAACAAGTTTTGGAAGCTAATAAGGAATGCTGGTAGAGGTCCTAATTCTCCCAGAAGTGTATCGCTGTAGACTTTCAATATGTCCGGTGAACAGGTAGTGGCCGCTAATAAGGAATGCTGGTAGAGGTCCGAATTCTCCCAGAATTGTCTCGCTGTATACTTTGAATATGCCCGGTGAACAGGTTGTGGCCGCTAATAAGGAATGCTGGTAGAGGTCCTAATTCTCCCAGAACTGTATCGCTGTATACTTTGAATATGTCCGGTGAGCAGGTTGTGGCCGCTAATAAGGAATCCTGATAGAGTTACTAATTCTCCCAGAATTGTATCGATGTAGACTTTCAATATGTCCGGTGAACAGGTAGTGGCCGCTAATAAGGAATGCTGGTAGAGGTCCGAATTCTCCCAGAATTGTCTCGCTGTATACTTTGAATATGCCCGGTGAACAGGTTGTGGCCGCTAATAAGGAATGCTGGTAGAGGTCCTAATTCTCCCAGAACTGTATCGCTGTATACTTTGAATATGTCCGGTGAGCAGGTTGTGGCAGCTAATAAGGAATGCTGGTAGAGGTCCTAATTCTCCCAGAATTGTCTCGCTGTATACTTTCAATATGTCCGGTGAACAGGTTGTGGCCGAAAATAAGGAATGCTGGTAGAGGTCTTAATTCTCCCAGAATTGTCTCGCTGTATAATTTGAATATGGCCGGTGAACAGGTTGTGGCCGCTAATAAGGAATCCTGATAGAGTTACTAATTCTCCCAGAATTGTATCGATGTAGACTTTTAATATGTCCGGTGGACAGGTTGTGGCCGCTAATAAGGAATGCTGGTAGAGGTCCTACTTCTCCCAGAATTGTCTCGATGTATACTTTGAATATGCCCGGTGAACAGGTTGTGGCCGCTAATAAGGAATGCTGGTAGAGGTCCTAATTCTCCCAGAACTGTATCGCTGTAGATTTTGAATATGTCCGGTGAGCAGGTTGTGGCCGCTAATAAGGAATGCTGGTAGAGGTCCTAATTCTCCCAGAATTGTCTCGCTGTATACTTTGAATATGTCCGGTGAACAAGTTTTGGAAGCTAATAAGGAATGCTGGTAGAGGTCCTAATTCTCCCAGAAGTGTATCGCTGTAGACTTTCAATATGTCCGGTGAACAGGTAGTGGCCGCTAATAAGGAATGCTGGTAGAGGTCCGAATTCTCCCAGAATTGTCTCGCTGTATACTTTGAATATGCCCGGTGAACAGGTTGTGGCCGCTAATAAGGAATGCTGGTAGAGGTCCTAATTCTCCCAGAACTGTATCGCTGTATACTTTGAATATGTCCGGTGAGCAGGTTGTGGCCGCTAATAAGGAATCCTGATAGAGTTACTAATTCTCCCAGAATTGTATCGATGTAGACTTTCAATATGTCCGGTGAACAGGTAGTGGCCGCTAATAAGGAATGCTGGTAGAGGTCCGAATTCTCCCAGAATTGTCTCGCTGTATACTTTGAATATGCCCGGTGAACAGGTTGTGGCCGCTAATAAGGAATGCTGGTAGAGGTCCTAATTCTCCCAGAACTGTATCGCTGTATACTTTGAATATGTCCGGTGAGCAGGTTGTGGCAGCTAATAAGGAATGCTGGTAGAGGTCCTAATTCTCCCAGAATTGTCTCGCTGTATACTTTCAATATGTCCGGTGAACAGGTTGTGGCCGAAAATAAGGAATGCTGGTAGAGGTCTTAATTCTCCCAGAATTGTCTCGCTGTATAATTTGAATATGGCCGGTGAACAGGTTGTGGCCGCTAATAAGGAATCCTGATAGAGTTACTAATTCTCCCAGAATTGTATCGATGTAGACTTTTAATATGTCCGGTGGACAGGTTGTGGCCGCTAATAAGGAATGCTGGTAGAGGTCCTAATTCTGCCAGAATTGTCTCGCTGTATACTTTGAATATGTCCGGTGAACAGGTTGTGGCCGCTAATAAGGAATGCTTTCAGAGGCCCTAATTCTCCCAGAATTGGCTCGCTGTATACTTTGAATATGTCCGGTGAACAGGTTGTGGCCGGTAATAAGGAATGCTGGTAGAGGTTCTAATTCTCCCAGAACTGTATCGCTGTAGACTTTGAATATGTCCGGTGAACAGGTTGTGGCCGCTAATAAGGAATGCTGGTAGAGGTCCTAATTCTCCCAGAACTGTATCGCTGTAGACTTTGAATATGTCCGGTGAACAGCTTGTGGCCGCTAATAAGGAATGCTGGTAGAGGTTCTAATTCTCCCAGAATTGTCTCCCTGTAGACTTTCAATATGTCCGGTGAACAGGTAGTGGCCGCTAATAAGGTATGCTGGTAGAGGTCCGAATTCTCCCAGAATTGTCTCGCTGTATACTTTGAATATGTCCGGTGAACAGGTTGTGGCCGCAAATAGGGAATGCTTGTAGAGTTCCTAATTCTCCCAAAATTGTCTCGCTGTATACTTTGAATATGTCCGGTGAACAGGTTGTGGCCGCTAATAAGGAATCCTCGTAGAGGTTCTAATTCTCCAAGAATTGTATCGCTGTATAATTTGAATATGTCCGGTGAAATGGTTGTGGCAGCTAATAAGGAATGCTGGTAGAGGTCCTAATTCTCCCAGAATTGTCTCGCTGTGTACTTTGAATATATCCGGTGAACAAGTTGTGGCCGCTAATAAGGAATCCTGGTAAAGGTTCTAATACTCCCAGAATTGTATCGCGGTAGACTTTAAATATGTCTGGTGAACAGGTTGTGGACGCTAATAAGGAATGCTGGTATAGTCCCTAATTCTCCCAGAATTGTCTCGCTGTATACTTTGAATATATCCGGTGAACAGGTTGTGGCCGCTAATAAGGAATCCTGGTAGAGTTTCTAATTCTCCCAAAATTGTATCGCTGTAGACTTTGAATATGTCCGGTGAACAGATTGTGGCCACTAATAATGAATCCTGGTAGAGGTTCTAATTCGCCAATAATTGTATCGCTGTAGACTTTGAATATGTCCGGTCGACAGGTTGTGGCCGCTAATAAGGAATCCTGGTATAGGTCCTAATACTCCCAGAATTGTATCGCTGTAGACTTTGAATATATCGGGTGAACAGGTTGTGGCCACTAGTAAGGAATCCTGCTAGAGGTTCTAATTCTCGCAGAATTGTATCTCTGTATACTTTGAATATGTCCAGTGAACAGGTTGTGGCCACTGATAAGGAATCCTGGTAGAGGTTCTAATTCTCCCAGAATTGTATCGCTGTAGACTTTGAATATGTCCGGTGAACAGGTTGTGGCCGCTAATAAGGAATGCTGGTAGAGTTCCTAATTCTCCCAGAATTGTCTCGCTGTATACTTTGAATATGTCCGGTGAACAGGTTTTGGAAGCTAATAAGGAATGCTGGTAGAGGTCCTAATTCTCCCAGAACTGTATCGCTGTAGACTTTGAATATGTCCGGTGAACAGGTTGTGGCCGCTAATAAGGAATGCTGGTAGAGGTTCTAATTCTCCCAGAATTGTATCGCTGTAGATTTTGAATATATCCGGTGAACAGGTTGTGGCCGCTAATAAGGAATGCTGGTATAGGTCCTAATTCTCCCAGAATTGTCTCGCTGTATGCTTTGATTATCTCCAGTGAACAGGTTGTGGCCGATAATAAGGAATCCTCGTAGAGGTTCTAATTCTCCCAGTATTGTATCGCTGTAGACTTTGAATATGTCCGGTGAACAGGTTGTGGCCGCTAATAAGGAATACTGGTAGAGGATCTAATTCTCCCAGAATTGTCTCGCTGTATAATTTGTATGTGTCAGGTGAAGAGGTTGTGGCCGCTAATAAGGAATCCTAGTATAGTTCCTAATTCTCCCATATTTGTATCGCTGTAGACTTTGAATATGTCCGGTGAACAGGTTGTGGCCGCTAATAAGGAATGCGGGTAGAGGTCCTAATTCTCCCAGAATAGTCTAGCTGTATACTTTGAATATGTTTGGTGAACAGGTTGTGGCCGCTAATAAGGAATCCTGGTAGATGTTCTAATTCTCCCAGAATTGTCTAGCTGTATACTTTGAATATATCCGGTGAACAGGTTATGGCCGTTAATAAGTTATCCTCGTAGAGGTTCTATTTCTCCCAGAATTGTATCGCTGTAGACTTTGAATATGTCCGGTGAACATGTTGTGGCCGCTAATGAGGAATCCTGGTAGAGGTTCTAATTTTCCCAGAATTGTATCGCTGTAGACTTTTAATATGTCCGGTGAACTGTGTGTGGCCGCTAATAAGGAATCCTGGTAGAGGTTCTAATTCTCCCAGAATTGTATCGTGTAGACTTTGAATATGTCCGGTGAACAGGTTGTGGTGGCTAATAAGGAATGCTGGTAGATGTTCTAATTCTCCCAGAATGGTCTAGCTGTATACTTTAAATATGTCCGGTGGACAGGTTGTGGCCGCTAATAAGGAATCCTGGTAGATGTTCTAATTCTCCCAGAATTGTCTAGCTGTATACTTTGAATATATCCGGTGAACAGGTTATGGCCGTTAATAAGTTATCCTCGTAGAGGTTCTAATACTCCCAGAATTGTATCGCTGTAGACTTTGAATATGTCCCGTGAACAGGTTGTGGCCGCTAATAAGTAATCCTAGTATAGGTCCTAATTCTCCCAGAATTGTATCGCTGTAGACTTTGAATATATCCGGTGAACAGATTGTGGCCGCTAATAAGTAATGCTGGTATAGGTCCTAATTCTCCCAGAATTCTCTCGCTGTATACTTTGAATATGTCCGGTGAACAGGTTGTGGCCGCTAATAAGGATTGCTGGTAGAGGTTCTAATTCTCCCAGAATTGTATCGCTGTAGACTTTGAATATGTCCGGTGAACAGGTTGTGGCCGCTAATAAGGAATCCTGGTATAGGTCCTAATTCTCCCAGAATTGTATCGCTGTAGACTTTGAATATGTCCGGTGAATAGGTACATCCTTGTTTTACACACATTTCTCTTTTCTGGCCTCGTTTTTTATCCATTAGCACACGCTTTGCTGCCATAGAGATCCAAAAATTACCGAAGGAAGAGAAGATCTTACCTGCTCAGTAATATCTCGCTTTCTGCATTGCATTGAGAATTGATAAAATTCGTTATCAATGACAAAAATGCCATTAATATACGTTTGTACTGTCGAATGTAGAAAACATGATGGATAACCTTTAGAACCAATTAAATACTCAGGCGAAAACGACATACAAACTGCTGACAGCGAAAAAGTGACGGCCAACTCACTTACGGCACACGAGGACAGAAGACATAGAGAATTTAACACTCCTGGGACATATCGAAGGCAAAAGAAGCAAAAACAAATACAGAATAACCTTGTTGAAAGTATTAACAATTACATGTTGAAATATATATCACAAAATAAATTTTTGTCCGTCTGGTCATAAACTGAGAAAAAATATATGACGTAATTTGTCGACAAATGAAATGGATTGCGTAACTGGTCATTGTCCGAGTCTTTTAAAAACTATTGACATCACATTCTAGGGAGTAAATCGATCTATTTCTACTTGGAATTGCTTACCACCGGTCGGTTACGAGACACTAGTCATTGTTCTAGTCTTTTCAAAACTATTGACGTCACATTCTAGGGAGTAAATCGATCTATTTCTACTTGGAATTGTTTACCACCCGTTGGGTACGAGACACTGGTCATTGTTCGAGTATTTAAAAAAAATATTGACGTCAAATTCTACATTCGGCGGGACCGGGTGTTAAGATATTTATTTCGTTCAAGGGGACGGCAAGCGAAACTTTCGAACATCCTGGTTCCAGCGAGAAAGAGGAGACCAACACTCTTACGGCACACGAGGAAAAAAGACATAGAGAATTTAGCACTCCCAGGATACATTGAAGGCAAAAGAACCAAAGGAAATTACAGACTAACTGAGTTGAAAAAAATTAACAATTAGATGGCGAAATATATATCACAAAAAAAAACAGAGATGCTGTAAAAAAAACGTTGAAAAAGAGAAGAGAGGATGTTGTGGTGGATCATGATCGCTCACATGCTGAAGAGAGAAAGGATTAATTTGAATTTCAGGAAGAATATTTTGATTATTTACTCTATTTATATCCGGACTATTGTCCTCGTCTTTGTTGTTGTTATCTACCCATTTCGACAGTAATGCTGGATGACAACAGGAATGAGAACGATAGACCGAATATAAATATATAAATCCTGATAACTCCTTCTCTCAGAAATTTAAACAGAGGATGTCTTGAGTTTTCCAGTCGGGTTCGTTACTCACTCACAACTTTTGAGTTATTTTCCACTAGCAAATATTTTAGTATTCACCCCTCCTGCTGTTTCTGGCCTTTTCGCCACTTACTGAATTATGTATTATTTTCGTTTTGGGTAAACCTCTAGTTTTTTCCGTACGTTCCCTTTATCTGGCAATCAATTACGAAGAATACTGGTAATCAAGTATGATTACCAGCAATTCGTTGAACGTACAAGTATGTATTTCAACGAATTCTTGGGGTGTTTGTACGTCAAAAATATCATGCAATATTTGTATAGGTTGTTCCTTTCTTGCGAACATTTCTTCAGTAAACCTTTTCTTTAACTGATTCCAAAGCCTTTTGTGTTTCCATTTTTCCCCTTTACAATATATATCATTTCTCCAGTTCGTGACCTCATTGCGCCATCTTGTCACATTTCTTTTCCATTTTTATATACTCTGAAAAACATCTTTTTAACAATTTCGAAAAAAAAGTGTCCGTTTTATTATCCGTTCTCATTCTTTTTTGACCTGGTAACAACTTGTCAAACACTGATTTAATTTTTCTTGCGAATATCAATTCTGCCGGAGACATGCTTGTCAATATATTAGAATTCGCCATTATCCGGTATACTTTGGAGAAATTTTGTGCTGCTTCTTCGCGCACTTTTTCATCGCTTACATTTTTCCATGCTCTCTTAAAAGTACCCACAAACCGTTCAGCTTGTTCGTTTGGCCTTGCGTGATACCACGGGGTTGTAATATTTTCAATCGAGAACATTTTACAAAATTCTTTAAATTTCGTAAGCAGTGAACTACGTATTTTTATCTGAAACTATGGCACCCGGAATGCGATATCTTGCAAACAGTTCGTGTAAAAATTCACTGTAACCGCGGAAGTTAAATTTTTGTTTGTTTGTTTTGGGGTTCTTTTGGGGGGGGAGGAGGTTGTTTTGTTTCGTTTTTTTTTTTTTTTTTTGCACTTAAAAATTTTAGTCCTCTCAATAAAGCTATCAAGCTATCCACAACCACAAGATAATGTGATCCGTTTATTGGAACTGCGAAATCTTGGTGCAATCTTTGGCCAAGGTTGTAATTTTGTGGTACGTGATTTTGCTGCAAGAACATAACCTCTGCAGACTTCTACTAATTTTTTCATGTCTTGATCCATTTTGGTTCAGAATAGATATCTTCTCACAAGAGATTTCATCTTTGAAATTCCCAGATGTCCACTATAAAATTCATTTAATATCCGCTTTTGTAATATGCTAGGTATTACTACTCTTTGTGCAAACATCAGTACTGTCACATAATGAGTGAGCATTCAAGTCTGGACTGTGTTCTAAAAGTTGTCTTTCTTACGTTCTTTTATTCGTATTTGGGGTGGGGTCGAAATAAACATTTTTACTTTTACTTTTGAAATAAAAGTAAAAGTAAAAATGTTTATAATGTTTACCATGGTAACTGGTAGTTCACGTACTACATTACTTAACATATTTTTTTTTATTTCTATTTCACTTTTTAATATTGCAATAACTGTCCCAAAACGGCTCAGTATTTTTTGGCATCAATCTTCATAAACGATCAGCACGGACGGTTGGTATTCCATCATGAAATCGTAATTTAATAAGTTGGTATTCAAGCGTTGTAATCTATTCACTGTATACGTAGGGATTCTTTTTTTCAAACCATAAATTGATAATAAAGGTCGATGGTCTGTCTGTAAACGAGAACACATTCCGTGTATAAATCTTTCATATGCCCAGTGTGTTGTTCTTTAGATAAACGTATAATTAATATATCATTTGCAAGCATAGCATCCATAGCTTGTTTAAATATAGATGGAGCCAATTTTATCCCAAAAGTAAGTCGGTTGAACTTATATAATCCCTTGTGCGTAGTTATAGTTGTGAACTCCGAGCATTCTTTTCAACCTGTATTTTCAAATACTCCTCAGAAAGATCCAGCTTCAAAAAAATTCTTCCACTGTTTAAATTTGCAGAAATTTCCTCTGGACTTAATAATGGGTAGTTATGTGATTTAAATATTTGTTTAACCCTGTCGAAAAATAAACACAAACATAAATTTTATTATTTTTTCTTTTGATACACGGCTGGCGCTGGCCATTTTGAATGGCCAGTCTTTACAATTACACCTATTTTTACAAGTCTTTATAATTCTTCGTTGACTTGATCCAATGCTGCGAATGGTACACTACGTTTCGCTTTAAACGCTGGCATCGATCATTTTTCGCTTTGACTTTGAATCACCAACCCAAACTCATCTGACAGTGCATCTGAAAAAACTTTTTTTTTCAATTCTTTCTTTAAATTTTCACACTGATTTTTTTTAACTGGCCGCTTGTCCACTTTTTGCTATAAATATTTATAGGTTAATCTCACAACTCAAATAATTCCATCCAGTCAGTACCGAATAAGTTTGTAGTATTTTTAACAAATAAGCCTTAGTGTTTACACACTTGTTACGAAATGAAATATTACAAGTCATTTCACCAATAAAAAATATTCTTTTATCTGACACGTAACATTCGATTTTCAAAATTCTTTTTAAGATTGACCTTCCGTTTGCTTTCCATCTGTCATCTCGTCTGCAGTCGCTCTCTCACAGACTCGAGTTTCCTCGCTCTGTCTTTTTGACAAATACTTTCACGGTAATTGCTCCGATGAGCTGCTTTCGCTGGTTCCTAGGCCTCATGAATTTAAACGTCCTACGAGGCTGGCATCCCGCTCCCACCCCTTCACCGTTGAAACTGTTAGATGTAGACGTCTCTTCTACTCCAATAGCTTCTTGTCTCGCACATCTCACCTGTGGAACTCCCTTCCTTATTCCTGTTTCCCTGACAAATACAATCTCCAACTATTTAAGTGTAACGTCAATCGACATCTCCAGTTGCCTTGATCTATCCACTTCCCTTCTCCACATCTTTTCACCTTTCATTCCTATCTGCTCTCGCCCCAAATCTTCTGTAACCCCCTTGCCTTGATCGATCCACTATCTTTCTCCACATCCTCTCCTTTACCACTCCTATCTGCTCTTCCTCCAAACCTTCTGTAACCCCTTGCGTGCTAGTGGCTTCCAGCCTTGCTTGGGGTGATAAGCTTAAAAAAATGTGGCTTCGCTGGTTATTGTGATATCACTAGCATTGTGTAGTGATATCACAATTACTTATAATCATATTACCTCGATATGATTCATTTTCACATACACAAATTTTCATTGGTTTTCAGTAATTGTTTTTTTTCCGCTGCAACGCTCTGTACAAATTTTTTTATGTCAGAACTTTTCCTTGCATTAGTTTTACAATGTGACATTTTATGTCCTACTTTTCAACACTTGTAGCATTTTGAATTCTTAAAGGAACAATAGTCGCCGTGATGTAACCTTCCACATCAGAAACATAGATTAATTTTTTCCACATTTTTCTTTAGGCTGTATGTATGGGCATTTTTTTCTTCAACTTCTTACGTATTGCCTCTGAGATTTAGGATTCTCTGACATTCGTCCGATGTTTCTTGTAGTGTTAGTTTTTTGATTCTGTTCAAGTTTCGTTATAATTCTGGCACGTATTTCTACATCTTTTTTTCAAAGAAAATTAACCCTTTAAACACATCCAGAGTCATTCCGTTTAATTTGAATCTCTCACACTCATTGTTAACAATTCCAGCATATGTGACATTTCCCTCTTTTTTGCGTCGGATTCATACACTTCCAACGAGTATTAAATAACGAACTTTTCTCACTAAACATTTTAATCGGGTTATTTACTGTTTCTTCAAAGCAAATTTTCTGAGGTTTTTTTTTTCTCGTAGTACAAAAGTTCAATATTTTTCGTGTTCTACCGATGCTAACTTTCTCGACAAAAGTCTCGTTATTCTCTCGTCTTCCCAGTCGCTGCATTCTTCTCGGAAAATTTTCTCGTCTCTTCTAAAATAAGCAGAAAAGGTAATTCCATCATCTGAATTGTATGTGAATTCACTTATGGCATTTGCCACTGCGTCGGGAGTGAAAGAAATTGGGGAATTTTCCTTTTTCTCTCCTATTATTTCAATTAAATTTTGTAGTTGTTTCTGTCGTTGCTGTTAATAATTCTTCCATATTTAAAGAATATATGTTGCGTCTTGCCTAATTTAGTTTTCCTACCGGAGGTTTCTTATTTACTCCACAAACTCAGATGATCTCGATTCTTCCAGGAGCGTCGTTAAAATATCCTTACCGTTTTCATAGATGTTTATTAATTATCTGAGAATGTTCATAGGCCGATCATTAATGAAAACAAAATAGCAAAAAAGCATGGAGTTCCGTAAGCTGATCACTAGCAGCGACATACATAGACTTGCCAGAGATAAAGGATCTGATGATTACGCAAACTCTTCCAGGGATGCCATATCTGCTGCGTTTCTGTAGCAAAACCCTTTGCTTCCCCTTTTATAAAAGACTTTTGATATATCTCAGCGAATCTCACTGATGATAATGTTACCATCGATATCTTCACTGATTTTGTGGGTAATGACAGTTACAGCATCGTCAATGAGGAGTGAAATGTTTCTGGAGAGGATATCAACTCCCTCTTGTATAGAGTAAACTTAAATAGTTTGCTAATGGCATAAGGTTGCTGGTGAGATAAATTCTCACCAACATTCTCGAAAATACAGCTCATAACTCCAACAGAATTGGGAAACAAAATCTTTTTTCCGACAATAGTTAATCAACTTTGCCAAGTCTTAAGATGGCTCGGGATTAAAGTTCTCAAGTACAATAGCAAGGATCTATTCAGGTCAAGTCGCCTTCGAAGTGTCAAGGATTTGAATGCGTCTGGAAACTTCTCGATTCAAGATCATGAGCTCACAAAGTCACAAAGACAGATGGCGGATGATCCCTGTCGTCCAGCGCGTTAATAGTTTTTAAATGCTTACATAGCATCTTAATATTTAATGGCCATCGTGTTCTAGTCTATTATTTTCTTTCCTTTTTTACCCTGCTGTTGCGATTTTCGGGACAGACCCCACCACCACCACCACCACCACCATCAACTACCTGTTTCCACTTCAGTTAAACATGGTATGAACTAAAAGTAATGTGGCTGCAGAGCGACTCTCCAGATATAAATTATCAGGATCTATTGTGTTATAACTTAACTAAACGTCCAGACAAGACCATTTATCTTGTTGTAAAGTTCTTTCAGATGTAGATCTTTTTAATTATTTGTTGAATTTTTAATGCATATCTCGAGTTAAAAATTAGTACCTTTTTTTTTTTAAATAGGATTAGATAAGTTTTCCTATCGCCCAGTTCTTATTCCTTCCGCTTGTCTTCAACAGGCGTAAAGGCTCATCCTTTGTTTTCTGTTTAGAAAGGGCTGATCGGTTCCTTTCCTTTTCTCAGTTATTAATAGTGGTGCTGTCATGAATCATTTTTGTGATATGCGTAGATAGTGGCAACGTCTCTTCATTCTGAAGGTACCGGGTTGGCGGTTTTCTGATTGCTACTTCCGGTTGGTAGTTAGGAGCCCAAACTCTTGCATAGCGTTTAGACAGGCTGCCCTGATCATGTCGCATATGGAATCATGTCCCTGAAAGCACCTCCGGTGGGCAACTCGGAGGCCACACTATGTTGTAGTCTGCACCAGTTCCCTTCCTGCACATGTTATATTAGACGACCGACTGCTACCACTATCCTAAGCCTTTCCTTACCAAAATAAAACACCGTGACTACAAGCAACCAAAGATATAAAACAAAACCAGCTCAACAAAAATCCTCTAAACCCCCTAATCTTTCTTTCTCCAACATTCATGGTATTCGTACCAACTTTCGCAGTGTGAAATCTTTCCTCTTCGAAAAATCTCAGAACAGCCTAGCTCTCTGCGAAACTATTCTTAGCTCTTCAATCCCCTTCCCTAAATTCTCAATTCCTGGTTACCTTCCTCTCTTTAGGAAGGACACTAATGTCCACATGCATGACGTGGAAGTTTAGAAGATTTCTCGCTGGCTAGGGATCTCTTTGTTGAATCTCCAGTCCATTCTTACATGTGTCTCCGTCTCTCTCTACTCAGTCAACTATATCTTTTTTCTCTACCGTTCCCCTTCCTCTCATGACTGTTGCGTGCTAGATAATATTTCTGATAATATAGACAAGACCATCTCCCTACACTCATTTGCAAATGTATTTGTGTTCAGTGACTTTAATACTCACCATGCCAGGTAGCTTAAGCAATCCGTCACTGACCTCGCTGGCATCCAAGTCCTGGACTACTCAATCTCTCACGCAAGTGGTGGAATACTCCGCGCATCTCCCCAGTAATTCTCTTCTCGATTTGTTTTTTTTTTACCTCTAACCCTGACTCATGTCATACCATGCAGCTCTGCCCTTTTGGCAACTCTGATCATGCTGTAATGTCTGTAAACATTTTTTTTTCCGCGTGCCACCAACCAAGAGCCCCCTACCAACAGAATATATTTCTGTTATAAACGTGCGGATTGGGACTCGTTCCGTGATTTCCTTCGTGACATAACTTGAAATGAAGTTTTAAATCTTCCTGTTCAAAAGTGAGCGTCTGAGGTCGCCTCCTGAGTGAAAGCCGGCATTGATGATTTCATTCCATCAAGGAAATAAAAATAGCGTTCGTCTCCTTAGTTCTCATTCGCATTCTCGGTCGCTGTAGCCCACAGGAATCCCTTCTTCCGGCAGTACCAGAGCGACACTTCTGATTGAAACAGACGTCTCTTTGTTTCTGGTTGTAATGAGTCCAAGCGTGTCCTCAAACAAGCGAAGCGGCTGTTTGCTGATAGAATAATCCAACGTATAGCATATCGCAAGTTCGGTTCTAAACATTATTGATGCTTCTGCAAAAGTGTAATGAACAACATAAAAAGGTCAATCCCTCCTCCATTCAATCGATTCGAAGTCCTGACATCTACAGGAAATAAGGCTGAATGCTTTGCTCGGAAATTCTCTTCCAACTCAACACTCATTTGGAATACTCACACCTGATTTGTCCACTAGAACAGACGCTCTACTGAGTGATATGTTCATAACCCCATCACTGTTATCAGATATCATTTCTAATTTAGACTCCCATAAGCCAAGCGTATGTGACTGGATTCCAGCTATCATCCTAAAGAAATGTGCTCCCGAACTGGCCCCAGTTCTCTCCAAACTCTAAAACTATTTCTTAGCTTTTCCCTTCTTTCGAACTTGTTGAAATTCCTCATCTATAGTTCCTGTTTTTAAGAACTATCATTCACTACTGCTTTTCGGCAAAGTATTCGAGGCTTTAATCAATGCTGATGTGGTCAAGCATCTTACCTCTCATGACCTCTACTCTCTGACAAACAATATGGCTTCTGTTTTGCCAGCTCTATAGCTGAGAAGAAAAGTATATTAAGCACATTCAGAGTTCTCAGTCCCTTTTAATTTCTGTTATGGGACATTACCTATAACGACAGAGTGAACTCTTCCTGAAAATACTGCGCCTCTCAAGAGTGAGGGACGAGACGGAATCAAATCGAGCCAATAGTAGTTCACTCCAAACCAGACTGACAGTCATACTAACGCCTTCCACATCTTGTATTATTATTCTGTGTAATATATCTTTGTTATTTCTACTCTTGTGTTCGTGTTGTTCTTCCTTGGTCCTAACCTTGGACCATAACACTTTCAAAACCAGATTTTTTTGTTTTGTTTATACAGGAAACTTTTGCTAGCACTTTATCTATCCTGTAAATAAGTATATAGCTATCTCGAGAGAAAATCTGCACGGAAAATCTGAGGCTAATAATGAATGTTAGCATTGGAGTAATTTTCCTAACTGGAATGGAAATGCTGTCTTCAATTGAGACATTAAGGAACAAACTGATGCCAATCTACTGATTCCAACCGATTTCTGATTTTATCAAATCAACGAAGTCTGTGCAAAGCTTGCAGTCAGCATTAAGTAAGAAAGATATGAAAAATGCTGTCAAAAGGGACAGAATACCCATTTCCACCCTCTTCTCCAGAATTTTACCCCAAAAGGTTTTGAATCACGACAGCAAGTCCTACCATAATGATGGATAGCTGCTTTGAAGAAGCAAAATGGGATTTGGTAACCATTTACATGATCATCAATGAAAGCATCCTTTTAAGAAATTGGTCTATTATAATCTTGAAGATGAAATACTATCCACTGGGTAGAAACCTGCATGTCTGTGTGTATGCATTTATAGATAAGTAATCTACCTATCTTCCACAAGTGTGCGTGTGTAGAAACTTGCATGCCTCTGTGTATGCATTTATAGATAAGTAATCTACCTATCTTCCACAAGTGTGTGTGTGTAGAAACCTGCATGTCTGTGTGTATGCATTTATAGATAAGTAATCTCCCTATCTTCCACAAGTGCGTGCGTGTGTGTGTGTGTGTGTGTGTGTGTGTGTGTGTGTGTGTGTGTGTGTGTGTGTGTGTGTGTGTGTGTGTAGAAACCTGCATGTCTGTGTGTATGCATTTATAGATAAGTAATCTATCTTCCACAAGTGTGTCTGTGGGTGTGTATTATATATATATATATATATATATATATATATATATATATATATATATATATTGTGTATATTTCGGCAGTAATTTTTCATTAATGCATGTTTCATTAAATAATATAGACAGGTTCCTTTCATATAGTCTGATAAGCTTAATCACATTATCGTTGAACATTAGGTTAATCATATACTACACTATATCTGGTATATCCAACTTAACTATTCGCAATGATTCTTCCCCCCTCCCCGTTAGCGATTTGCAAAAAAAACAACATAGTTTACAAATTCAAGTGTCCTTTGGGAGATTGTATCTCCAATGGATTAAATACTATTTATGCTGGTCACACCACAAACTCGCTTTCACGGCGCTTAACTCTACATTTAAATGATAACTCTAACATTTTTAGACATTTAAAACAACATGCCCGCCCGCGTACTCAATTCCGGAAATTCCTTGTTGACAACACAATTATACTTAAACATGAAAACGATAAACAAAAATTAAAAATCATTGAAACTATATACATAAAACAGTTGAAAACCTAACCTGAACAAAATAAACTATGAAATCTCCACAAATATTCTTAAATGCCTATAATTGATAACAGAAGCCATTGGTTTATACCAACGGCTTCCCATACTTAATACTTCTCGTTTTTCACTCTCGCGTAATCATGTGTGCCGTCACGAGCTGCGACGCGATTTTCGCTTCCTCGTCTCGTATATACGAGTTTGTCGTCACTTTGAGCTTATTCAAGCAGCAAGGGCGAACTATTATTGTACTTTCGTCTGTGTGTTGTTTGATTTATTGAAATTGTCATCTTTGATAATGGCTTATGTAAGCCGAAAGCTTAGATTGGATTTAAACATGTAACAATATGGTGTTTACCTTTCGATAATGTGATTAAACTTATCAGACAATATGAAAGCAACTTACTTAAAATAAATAGAAAAAACTTGTCTATATTATTTAATGAAACATACATTAAAATATATATATATATATATATATATATATATATATATATATATATATATATATTAATGCATGTTTCATATATATATATATATTAATGCATGTTTCATTAAATAATATAGACAAGTTTTGTCTATTTATTTCAAGTATATATATGTGTGTGTATATATATATGTATGTATATCAGTTTCTATTTTTAATCTGGAGAACCTTCTGACCACTCTATTGCCCTATTAATTTCCTACCACTTTTCAGCAAAGTATTCGAGGCTTTAATCAATGCTGAAATGGTTAAGCATCTTACCTCTCACGACCTACTCTCTGACAAACAATATGGCTTCTGTTTTGCCAGTTCGACCGCTGATGGCTCTAGATATCTCGTAAGCGTTTGACGAGGCGCTCTTATCTTCTACGTAAGCTCCAGGGCTACGGTATTACTTTACGATTGTTTGATTTTATCCAGTCATTCCTATCAAATCGTGTTTTGAAGTTCGTTTTGAACGCGCTCGCTTGGAGATCCTTTCATGCGAATGCGGGTGTCCCCAAGGGTTCTACGCTGGGTTCTACGCTGGTTTCGATCTTTAGCAAGGATCTCTTGATGTCATCTGTTCCCAAATCAGCATTTATGCTCTGATGATACTAGCATTTACGCCTGTCTCAATAGTAAATACGTCGCAGCGGACAAAGTTAACCTGGCCACTGCTCTTAAAAATGACCTCCAATCAGTGGTTAACTGGGGCAGGAAATGGCTCCTAAATTTTAATGTCTCCAAAACTAAATTGCTCTCATTTAACTACCATAAAGAAACTTACCTGCCCGCCATCAATATGGGTGACGCTAGACTCATGGAGATCAACAATCTGCGCCTTCTTACGTTTTCAACTCACTTGAAGTGGAACGACTACATCGAATCAATAGCTGCATCTACTGCAAGAAAAGTTGGGTCACTGTGTCCTACCAGACGGTTTTTCACGTCAGAGTCCATCTTGCACATTTACAAATCAACCATTCGTCCGTGCATTGAATACTGTTGCCTCATCTGCTATTCATCTCGAAGTTCTTGACAAAATCTGCAATGTAATCGATCCTGACTTGGCATATCGACATCTGTATCTCTTTCACAGGCATGACTCGGCTTCCCTGTCTTGTCTACAAATATTTTAATGGCAACTCCGCTGACGAGCTTTTTTACCCTGGTGCCCGAACTATGTGAGTTTAAACGTCCGTGCATTGAATACTGTTGTCATATCTGGTCTGGTGCTCCCGCTGTATATCTAGAGATTCTTGACAAAATACAAAGAAAGATCTGCAATCTGACCAAGCATCTCAACATCAGCCACTTTCTCACCGACGTGACGTGGCCTCCCTCTGCCTTTTCTATAAATAATTTCATGGAAACTGCTCTGACAAGCTTTTTCACCTGATGCCGCGAATACTGGAATTCAAACGTACTACTAGATTGGCATATAGGTCCCTCCTTTTTAACTGTTGAAATGGCTAAATGCAACCCGCCAATTCTACTCTTTATTTTCTCGCATTTTCTAGCTGTGGGAATCCTTTCTGTTTCCTTGCTTTCCTGATGACTGAAATCTTCAAAAACTTAAATGCAACATCAATCGCCTTCTTTCTTTCTTGAATCCTATTAGTTTTTTACTTTTCCTCAATCTTCCCTATTCTCAATCTCTCTCTTTCACTTTCACTCCATGTAACCCCCCCTCTGCGTATTAGTGGCATTACCACCTTGCTTGGGGCGAAATGATTAAAAAATTAAAATAAATACATACATAAATAATTTATCAAAATAAAATAAAATAATAAATAATAATCTCTATCTCTAAAAAGCAGGAGGTGTGTGTGTGTGTGTGTGTGTGTGTGTGTGTGTGTGTGTGTGTGTGTGTGTGTGTGTGTGTGTGTGCGTGTGTGTGTAACGAATGCACGGCCGCAATTTCAGATGGATTTCCACCAAAGGGAAGGCCAAGACCGACTTACGGTAGTTTTCATGTAGTTTGCGTCCATTTTCTACTAGCCAGAGTGAGAGCCTATAGCTGGCTGCGACAAATAGGCAGGAAGATTCTATTGGCCAGCGTGAGAGCCAACAGCTGACTGACACGAATGTTATCTAGCATGCAAAAAAAATCGATAGCTGCATTCGTCACAAGTGGGAAAAATTTAAATCTGTATGGCACTTTACTCCAACTGGCTCATTCGCTTGCTTAAACTCAACGTTGATTCTGATTCCGCAGAACTGGGTTGGATGTGAAAATATATTTGTTGTTAACATTCTTTTTCATTTAGTTTTTCCAGTTACGAGTCCTTTTTTAAAGCTGATCGTTTTGTGTTCATTTTGTTTAGTTCTTTTTTCGTAACAGATTTAATGTTTAGTATAGAGCTTAGAAAAAATTCACAGTGTGAGATAGGCAAGAAGTAAGGCATGTGGCAACATCAGCACGGCAAAGGGCACTCATTTAAAGGCAAGGAAGGGCAAAAATATTTTAAGTCAAGTGATAGCGATTGCTGTATGAGTCGTACGATTTTTGAATCAAGCACGGGCAACGCCGGGCCATGCTGCTAGTTATAATAACAAAAAAGTAAATAAATATATATAAATAAATATAAATAAATTATCCACATTATCAATACATCTTACACCAATTTTGGTCTTGGTATATAGGAATGTATATATTGTCATCACATAAAAAAATAAGAAAATGAAAAATTCGACAATATATATATACATATATCTATATATATACATATATATATGTGTGTGTGTGTGTGTGTGTGTGTGTGTGTGTGTGTGTGTATGTAGGCAGAAAATTCTATTTTAGTTTGTTTTATTAAATAAACTGCAAACATTATGTCTGCTTATTTTTAGCATAATCCTTTCATATTCACGAATATTTGTCCGTGTAATACAATCAAATTCTTGACTCATTTGATTGTAATACACGGAAAATATTCGTGAATACGAAAGGATTATGCTAAAAATAAGCAGACATAATATTTTTAATGTATTTAATCAAACGCACAAACATATTTAAGAGGTCAAAGTGTCTGGCCTCTTGACTGAGTACACTTGAACCTACGTAACTTATTAAAGATGGTTTAAACACAACCCTATCCTTATCTTCCATTTCTAATTTAGATCATTCACCCTTTGTCACCTATTATCAATCTAAAACTATCCCTCAAAAACTTTATTATAAAAATTAAAGAAACCAAATTCCTTTGTAACTAGAGATGTGACCTCATGAACCAGGAACAATATTTTTTCTGGGGAAATAAATTCGTTATGGAACCTTAAGCTTGTCTCTTTCTTCATTATTTAATTAATATATATATATATATATATATATATATATATATATATATATATATATATATTGTCATCCACAGACAGACTGTTTCGTTGTATCACAGTTCATCAGTGTGACTAGACGTCCGGTTGCCTCTGGCTAGAATCGAAACCCGATTGAATTGACGTCAGGCGGGGGATTCTACCACTAAGTCGTTGGCGCACGGCAGGGGTAAAGGTGAATTTAAACATATTTATTTTTAGATAAACACACAGTGACTGAGAGAACTCGATTCGATTTACCGAAGAGTCTTGCATTATTAGCCGTAATAATTACTCTTTACAAACCCACATTTCCTCCCCAGAAAGCTCGACTGAAATAAATATTTCAGGAGCATATATATTGTCATCCACAGACAGACTGTTTCGCTGTATCACAGCTCATCAGTGACTGAGAGAACTCGATTCGATTTACCGAAGAGTCTTACATATGCGTGTGTGTGTGTGTGTGTGTGTGTGTGTGTGTGTGTGTCTGTTATAATGAAATTGATTAAGTCCGAAAATTAGTTAATATATTTCCTGTTTATACGTTATTTTTTAATATTTCTTCAACAAAAAGTGGACGCGATAAGGTGCTTTCTGGGACGAGTTAAAGGAAACAATCAGTTTCTTGGCATTGTTAACGATTGGTTGTATGTGTGAGTTCCACTTCGACTCGAGTACAAATAAACGTTCAAGGCAACGAGATTCATTGAAAGTACCAATACTCCTCATGACTGAAGAATATCTACAGTCTGCTCGTTGATAATGAAACGTTACCAGCTTGCCTTTAGAGGTACTGAATGGTACGGTTCACTTTTTACCCATTTAGCTGTTAGATCTAAATCAGATGAGAGATCAGCTTCCTGGCTTTGGTGATGTAGATTTTCACAGATTCACACATGATTCATCTGCATGGATATTTACTGATGATCTGAGAATGATCCATGGCAGATCGTTAATATAAAATGGAAGTAACGGAGAACCGATGCGAGTCCCTTGGAGGATACCGAGCTTAATAGTTATGAACGCCAATCTTCCTAATCTACTTTCATATTCGACTTTGTAATATATTAAACTGAATTTAGTATATATCGATATACTAAATTCAATTCGGTAATCAAAGACCACAAAAACCGAGTAGAGAATATAACCTAACATAATCTTTCATCTTTAATGAGAGGTTCTTTTAACTGAGCTCGACAACAGACATTTTTAAGCGTTTCACCCCAAGCAAGGCGGGAAGCCACTAGCACACAAGGGGTTACAGAGAGTTGGAGCGAGAGCAAATAGGAGTGATAGAGGAAAGGATGAAGAGAAGGATAGGGAATAGATCAGGGCATCTGGAAACGTCGATTGACATTACATTTGAATAGTTGGAGATTATAGCTATCTGGGAAAAGGGGAGGGAGTTCCACAGGCGAGAAGTGCGAGACATAAAGCTATTGGAGTGGAAGAGACGGCTACATTTAAAAAATTGAAATTTTTGGATCGTCATTAGTTATCATGCTGTGTTTACGATAGTAAAAATGAGAAGGCCTGAAGTCGAAGAAGACGGTTATCGACCGTGACGTGGGCAGAGAGAAGTTGGCAGAGCTTGCAACATAATGTGGCCTCAGGGTTGCCCACCAGAGGTGAATGCAGTGACACCTTTTCTATGCGCGAAATGGCACTACAGACATCCCGGTATTATACAACTGTTGATCAGAGCAGCCGCTCAAAACGCTACGCAATAGTTAGGGCTCCTAACTACCAGTCGGAAACAGAAACCAGAAACCTGTCAACCATGTGCCCTCAGAATGAAGAGGTATTGCCACAGACTGCACACATCACGGGAGAAACAGGGCAACACTAGTACAGAGGCCAGAGAGAAAGAGAGGGAGAGTTCCGGGAACCCCTTCCTAAACAAGAAACAAGGTGTGAGAATCTACTCTTTTCCAAGAGAAGGGGGGACATTTAAGTTGAAAATACGTAATTAATTAGGTTGGTTTTGGCGATTAGCTAAGATAAATACAGACCCACAAAACCCAATAAAGATCGAACCCAATATATCAACCAATTTCACTTATTCTTCTAGTATGCATGACATTGCGAACACTACAAGTTGTTTCTGCTGCGTGTAACGAGAATTATAGGCGAATAGTTTTCCTCCTGTCTCTCTTCCTTGTGGCAGCTGTCTGAAAAGTTTCATATCAGGCCGTGAAAACCAGCGGGACAATGCGTGTCTTGAACACCAATAGATTATATGTCAATTAATACTTGCGCGCTAAACTGCAGGTAGGCGTTCAGATTGAAGTGTAAGCAGAATAGGTATCAAACGCCTAGTAAAATGCCTTAGGCTTTTAAAACCTTAATTATTGTTTTCTTTCCACGTTTCAAGATCTCCACAAATCCGAGACAATAAACAACATAGCAGGTGTTAAAAATGGTTGAGCGACTCTCATTTGCCTTCATCGTCAGTCCGCCAACTACCGCTGCGACGCATGCGCTTAATCAGCAGTTCTGTTTCCGGCGGGCGATTTTCATAGCAGAATCGTAAAAAAAACAAACATGGCGCTGTCAACATGTTATTGTGATTGCCAAAATTTGATTAACGTCCTTATTTATTGTCTGCCATTCTCTGCTCATTGTGTTTTGGCGGGATTGTTGTTATTATGTCGGTTTAAATTTTAAGTTAATTAATATCAAATTTTATTATACAGTCGGGGCCCTACGATTTAAATTTTTTCTCGGACTCACGAGTGCGTCTTCAGTTCAGTCGATCGCGTAGTATTTTGTGCTTCAGCATTTTGCTGTTTTTTATTAAAACTCTGTAAATACGTTAGCATTAATGTTGATTCTAAATAATAAATTAGTCAAGTGCACCCTGAGGATCAAACTCACCACAGTACGCTAAGAAATTTCAAAAGACCAACTCCGAAGGAACTTATACATTGACTAAGTTGAGTTTCTTCGAGCATGTACAGGGAGACTGAAAAGTAACTACCTATTTCATGTCTAACCATAATATTTACAAGACGGAGGAGTCCATCATACATGAAATAGGGAGTTACTTTTCAATCACCCTGTATATATAGTGTAGCGAATGGTGAGATATCAATGAAATGATAAGATTTGAACCCAATCCTGATGATTTCCTCGTTCATAAACCTGAGAAATGTACTAAAAGTGCGGAAAAATGTGTATTTAGTAGTAACACACACATATATATATATATATATAAATGTACATTGAAGTCAACACTCAGAGGCTATTTATATATATACATACGCTCTATCTCTGATATTGACCAATTTATCCCATGAATATAGCACACCTTAATACTATATTTCTTCATATATATATATTGTATATTATGGCCGTTGGTATCTGTTGGATTTATAAGCTTTTTGCTTTGTTTACATATATATATATATCCGCACACACATCTACGCATATGTACCTCTCTCTAAATATATATGTATGTATGTGAGCATATATATGTGTGTGTGTGTATATATATATATATATATATATATATATATATATATATATATATATATATATATATATATATATATATATATATATATATATATATATATATAAATGTGAACATTGAAGTCAACACTTAGAGGCAATGCGCATCCACTACCGAGAATTGAAACCCTGAGAAACCTTTTCCAAGCGAACACCATACCAACTGTTCTAGGGGCCTCGGTGACGATGAGGTAGCAAATCAGACTCAATATAGCGGTATGGTGTTCGCTTTACAACCTAACTGTCGCGGTTTCAATTCTCAGTAGTGGATGCGAAATATAGGAGGAAACGGCCGTCCAGTGCTTTCTGCATTCTGTTTCAGACTTGATGATATTACTTAATTATATATATATATATATATATATATATATATATATATATATATATATATATATACATATGTATACATATATATGTATATATATACATATATATATGTATACATATATATATATGTATACATATATATATATGTATACATATACATATATATATACATATATATACATATATATATATATATATGTGTGTATATATGTATACATATATATGTATATATATATATATATATATATATATATATATATAAACACTCTCTGATTTCATCATTCTTTTTATCTTTTTGTCTTACCCCTTAAATACATCTTTCTATGTCTTTTATCTTATTTTGTGATTCTTGCGATATCTTCGTCTTATTTGTAGCATTCTTCTTTCTATCTCGTTGTCTTATCCTTAGCATTCTTCGATTTATTTGTCTTATCCTTAGCCTTCTCGCTCATATCACATTGTCTGATCGCTAATATTCTTCTTGTCTTATCCCTTGCATTCTTGTATCTCTTTATCTTATCCTATCAATATTCGTTATATCTCTTTGTCTTATCCTTCGATTTCTTCTTCCCATGTCCTTGTGCCATCCCTAACATTCGTACTTCTATGTGCCTGACTTAACACAAGCATTCTTCTTTCTAACGATTTGTCTCGTTCTTAGCCTTCTTTTATGTTTTCTTGTCTTATCATTAGAATGTTTCTTTCTGTCGATTTGTATTATCATTTGCATTCTTCTGTCCCTTTGCATTATCCATTGTATTCTTCTTTCCGTCGCTTGATTTTATCCTTTAGCATTCTGCTTTCAATCTCTTTGTTATATCATTCGAATTATTCTGTCTATCTCTTTCTCTTGTAATTAACATTTATCATTCAATTGCTTTATCTTATTCTATCGTTTAAGCTCACCCTTATCATTCTTCTTTCTATCCACTTTCCGAATCATTCCGGTATCTGTTTATATTATACCTAGCATTCATTTCTCTACCTTTGTCTGATCTCTATAGCATTATTCTTTCTATCTGCTATATCCTTAGCATTCTTCTTTATATATGTTTACTTTATGCTTAGCATTCTTCTTTCCATCTGTTTGTCGCACCCTTAGCATTCTTTTTCTAACTGTTTTTCTGACCCTTAGCATTGTTCTTACAATCTGTTTGTCTGATCCTTAGCATATTCTTTCTATCTGTTTCCAGATCTTTAGCATTCTTCATTCTATCTGTTTGTCTTATCCTTAGCGTTCGTCTTTCTATCTGTTTTCCAGATCCTTAGCATTCTTCTTTCTATATGTTGTCTGATCCTTAGCGTTCTTCTTTCTATCTGTTTTCCTGATCCTTAGCATTCTTCTTTCTATATGTTTGTCTGATCCTTAGCGTTCTTCTTTCTATCTGTTTTCCTGATCCTTAGCATTCTTCTTTCTATATGTTTCTCTGATGCTTAGCGTGATTCATTCTATCCGTTTTCCAGATCCTTAGCAATCTTCGTTCTATCTATTTGTCTGATCCTTAGCGTACTTCTTTCTATCTGTTTTCTTGATCCTTAGCATTCTTCTTTCTATCTGTTTTCCAGATCCTTAGCATACTTCTTTCTATCTGTTTGTCTCATCCTTAGCGTTCTTCTTTGTATCTGTTTTCCAGATCTTTAGCATTCTTCTTTCTATCTGTGTGTCTCATCCTTAGCGTTCTTCATTCTATCTGCTTTCCTAATCCTTAGCATACTTCTTTCTATCTGTTTTCCAGATCCTTAGCATTCTTCTTTCTATATGTTTGTCTCATCCTTAGCGTTCTTCTTTCTATCTGTGTTCCAGATACTTAGTATTTTTCTTTCTATCTTTTTGTCTGATCATTAGCGTTATTCTTTCTATCTGTTTTCCTGATCCTTAGCATACTTCTTTCTATATGTTTTCCAGATACATAGCGTTCTTCTTTCTATATGTTTTCCAGATCCTTAGCATTGTTCTTTCTATCTGTCCCTCTGATCCTTAGCGTTCTTCTTTCTATCTGTTTTGCTGATCGTTAGCATTCTTTTTCTATCTGTTTTCCAGATCATTAGCATTCTTCTTTCGATCTGTTTGTCTGATACTTAGCGTTCTTCTTTCTATATGTTGTCCTGATCCTTAGCGATCTTCTTTATATATGTTTGTCAGATCCTTAGCGTTCTTCTTTCTATCTGTTTTCCAGATCCTTGGCATTCTTCTTTCAATCTGTTTGTCTGATCCTTAGCGTTCTTCTTTCTATCTGTTTTCAAGAACCTTAGCATTTTTCTTATTATCAGTTTGTCTGATCCTTAGCGTTCTTCTTTCTATCTGTTTCCTGATCGTTAGCCTTCTTCATTCTATCTGTTTTCCAGATCCTTAGCATTCTTCTTTCTATCTGTTTGACTGATCCTTGGCATTCTTCTTTCTATCTGTTTGTCTGATCCTTAGCGTTATTCTTTCTATCTGTTTTCCAGATCATTAACATTCTTCTTTCTATCTGTTTTCCGGATCCTCAGAGTTCTTCTTTCTATCTGTTTTCCTTATCCTTAGCATTCTTCTTTTTATATGTTTGTCTGATCGTTAGCATTCTTCTTTCTGTCTGTTAGTCTGATCCTTAGCATTCTTCTTTCTATCTGTTTTCCTGACCCCTAGCATTATTCTTTCTAACGGTTTTCCAGATCATTAACATTCTTCTTTCTATCTGTTTTCCAGATCCTTAGCATTTTGCTTTCCATCTGTTTTCCAGATTCTTAGCGTTCTTCTTTCTATCTGTTTTCCAGATCCTTAGCATTCTTCTTTCTATCTGTTTTCCAGATATTTAGCATTCTTCTTTCTATCTGTTTTCCAGATCGTTAGCATTCTTCTTTCTATCTGTTTGTCTGATCCTTAGCGTTCTTCATTCTATCTGTTTTCCAGATCCAGAGAATTCTTCTTTCTATCTGTTTACCTGATCCTTAGCGTTCTTCTTTCTATCTGTTTTACTGATCCTTAGCTTTCTTCTTTCTATAAGTTTTTCCGATACTTAGCATTCTTCTTCCTATCTGTTTTCGATATTCTTAGCAATCTTCTTTCAATCTGTTTTCCAAATCCTTAGCATTCTTCTTTCTACCTGTTTGTCTGATCCTTAGCATTCTTCTTACTATCTGTTTTCCAGAACCTTAGAAATCTTCGTTTTATCTGTTTGTCGGATACTTAGCGTTCTTCTCTCTATCTGTTTTCCTGATACTTAGCATTCTTCTTTCTATCTGTTTTCCAGATCCTTAGCATTCTTCTTTCTATCTGTTTTCCATATCCTTAGTATTCTTCTATATATCTGTTTTCCAGATCCTTAGCATTATTTTTCTATCTTTTTTCCAGATCCTTAGAATTCATCTTCTTTCTCTCCGTTTGTCTGATACTTAGCGTTCTTCTCTCTATCTGTTTTCCTTATCCTTATCATTCTTCTTTCTATCTGTTTTCCAGATCCTTAGCATTCATCTTTCTATCTGTTTTCCAGATCCTTAGCATTCATCTTTCTACCTGTTTGTCTGATCCTTAGCGTTCTTCTTACTTCTGTTTTCCAGTTACTTAGCATTCTTCTTTCCATCTGTTTGTCTGATCCTTAGCGTTCTTCTTTCTATCTGTTTTCCTTATCCTGAGCATTCTTCTTTTTATATGTTTGTCTGATCGTTAGCATTCTTCTTTCTGTCTGTTTGTTTGATCCTTAGCATTCTTCTTTCTATCTGTTTGTCTGAACCTTGGCATTCTTCTTTCTATTTGTTTGTCTGATCCTTAGCGTTCTTATTTTTATCTGTTTTCCAGATCCTTAGCATTCTTCATTTTATATGTTTGTCTGATCGTTAGCATTCTTCTTTCTGTCTGTTTGATGATCCTTAGCATTATTTTTTCTATATGTTTTCCTGATCCCTAGCAATATTCTTTCTAACTGTTTTCCAGATCCTTAGCATTCTTCTCTCTATCCGTTTTCCAGATGCTTAGCATTCTTCTTTCTATCTGTTTTCCAGATCCCTAGCATTCAACTTACTATCTGTTTTCCAGATCCTTAGCATTCTTCTTTCTATCTGTTTTCAAGATACTTAGCATTCTTCTTTCTATCTTTTTTCCAGATCCTTAGAATTCTTCTTCTTTCTATCCGTTTGTCTGATACTTAGCGTTCTTCATTCTATCTGTTTTCCTTAACCTTATCATTCTTCTTTCTATCTGTTTTCCAGATCCTTAGCATTCTTCTTTCTATCTGTTTTCCATATCCTCAGCATTCTTCTTTCTATCTGTTTGTTTGAAACTTAGAGTTTTTCTTTCTATCTGTTTGCCAGATACTTAGCATTCTTCTTTCTATATGTTTGTCTGATACTTAGCGTTCTTCTCTCCATCTGTTTTCCTGATCCTTAGCATTCTTCTTTCTATCTGTTTTCCTGATCCTTTGCATTCTTCTTTCTATCTATTTTCCTGATCCTTAGCATTCTTCTATATATCTGTTTTCCATATCCTTAGCATTCTTCTAAATATCTGTTTTCCAGATCCTTAGCATTCTTCTTTGATACTTAGCGTTCTTCATTCTATCTGTTTTCCTTATCCTTATCATTCTACATTCTATCTGTTTCCTTATCCTTATCATTCTTCTTTCTATCTGTTTTCCAGATCCTTAGCATTCATCTTTCTATATGTTTTCCAGATGCTTCGCATTCTTCTTTTTACCTGTTTGTCTGATCCTTAGCGTTCTTCTTACTTCTGTTTTCCAGTTACTTAGCATTCTTCTTTCCATCTGTTTGTCTGATCCTTAGCGTTCTTCTTTTTATATGTTTTCCAGATCTTTAGCATTCTTCTTTCTATCTGTTTGTCTGAACCTTGGCATTCTTCTTTCTATTTGTTTGTCTGATCCTTAGCATTCTTCTTTTTATCTATTTTCCATATCCTTAGCATTCTTCTTTCTATCTGTTTTCCTTATACTTAGCATTATTCATTATATATGTTTGTCTGATCCTTAGCGTTCTTCTTTCTATCTGTTTGTCTGATCCTTAGCATTCTTCTTTCTATCTGATTTCCTCATCCCTAGCATTATTCTTTCTAACTGTTTTCAAGATCCTTAGCATTCTTCTTTCTATCTGTTTTCCATATCCTTAGCATTCATCTTTCTATCTGTTTTCCAGATACTTAGCATTCTTCTTTCTATCTGTTTTCCAGATCCTCAGCATACTTCTTTCTATCAGTTGTTCTGATCCTTAGCGTTTTTCTTTCTATCTCTTTTCCAGATACTTAGCATTCTTCTTTCTATCTCTTTTCCAGATCATTAGCATTCTTCTTTCATTTTTCCAGATACTTAGCAATCTGCTTTCTATATGTTTGTCTGATACTTGGCGTTTTTCTTTCTATATGTTTTTCTGATCCTCAGCATTCTTCTTTCTATCTGTTTTCGATATTCTCAGCATACTCTTTTCTATCTGTTTTCCAGATCCTTAGCATTCTTCTTTATACCTGTTTGTCTGATACTTAGCGTTCTTCTTACTATCTGTTTTCCTGAACCTTAGCATTTTTCTTTCTGTCTGTTTGTCTGATCCTTAGCATTCTTTTTTCTATCTGATTTCCTGATCACTAGCCTTATTCTTTCTATTTTTTCCAGATCCTTATCATTCATCTTTCTATCTGTTTTCCCGATCATTAGCATTCTTCTTTCTATCTGTTTTCCAGATCGTTAGCATTATTCTTTCTATCTGTTTATCTGATCCTTAGCGTTCTACTTTCTATCTGTTTTCCAGATCCATAGCATTCATCTTTCTATCTGTTTACCTGATCCTTAGCGTTCTTCTTTCTATCTGTTTGTCTTATCCTTAGCGTTCTTCTTTCTATCTGTTTTGCTGATCCTTAGCATTCTTCTCTCTATCTGTTTGTCTGATCCTTAGCATTCTTCTTTCTATCATTTTTCGATATGCTTAGCATTCTTCTTTCTAACTGTTTTCCAGATCCTTAACATTCTGCTTTCTATCTGTTTTCCAGATACTTAGCATACTTCTTTCTATCTGTTTGTCTGATCCTTAGCGTTCTTCTTACTGTCTTTTTTCCAGATAGTTAGCATTCTGCTTTCTATCTGTTTGTCTGATCCCTAGCATTATTCTTTCTATCTGTTTTCCAGATCCTTAGCATTCTTCTTTCTATCTGTTTTCCAGATCCTTAGCATTCTTCTTTCTATCTGTTTTCTAGATCCTTAGCATTCTTCATTCTATCTGTTCTCCAGATCGTTAGCATTCTTCTTTCTATCTGTTTATCTGAACCTTAGCGTTCTTCTTTCTATCTGTTTGTCTGATCCTTAGCATTCTTCTTTCTATCTGATTTCCTGATCACTAGCCTTATTCTTTCTATTTTTCCAGATACTTAGCATTCTGCGTTCTATATGTTTGTCTGATACTTAGCGTTTTTCTTTCTATCTGTTTTCCTGATCCCTAGCATTATTCATTCTATCTGTTTTCCAGATCCTTAGCATTCGTCTTCTATCTGTTTTCCAGATCCTTAGCATTCTTCTTTCTATATGTTTTCCAGATCATTAGCATTTTTCTTTCTATCTGTTTTCCAGATCGTTAGCATTCTTCTTTCTATCTGTTTGTCTGATCCTTAGCGTTCTTAATACTATCTGTTTTCCAGATCCATAGCATTCTTCTTTCTATCTGTTAATCTGATCCTTAGCATTCTTCTTTCTATCTGTTTTCGATATGCTTAGCATTCTTCTTTCTAACTGTTTTCCAGATCCTTAGCATTCTGCTTTCTATCTGTTTTCCAGATACTTAGAATTCTTCATTCTATCTGTTTGTCTGATCCTTAGCGTTCATCTTACTATCTTTTTTCCAGATATTTAGCATTCTTCTTTCTATCTGTTTGTCTGATCCTTCGCGTTCTTCTTTCAATCTGTTTTCCAGATATTTAGCATTGTTCTTTCAACCTTTTTTCCTGATCCCTAGCATTATTCTTTCTATCTGTTTTTCAGATCTTGGCATTATTGTTTCTATCTGTTTTCCAGATCCTTAGCATTCTTCTTTCTATCTGTTTTCCAGATCTTTAGCATTCTTCTTTCTATCTGTTTGTCTCATACTTAGCGTTCTTCATACAATCTGTTTTCCAGATCCATAGCATTCTTCTCTCTATCTGTTTACCTGATCCTTAGCGTTCTTCTTTCTATCTGTTTTTCTGATCCTCAGCATTCTTCTTTCTACCTGTTTTCGATATTCTCAGCATTCTCTTTTCTATCTGTTTTCGAGATCCCTAGCATTCTTCTTTCTATCTGTTTTCCAGATCATTAGCATTCTTCTTTCTATCTGTTTGTCTGATCCTTAGCATTCTTCTTTCTATCTGATTTCCTGATCACTAGAATTATTCTTTCTATTTTTCCAGATACTTAGCATTCTGCTTTCTATATGTCTCTCTGATACTTAGCGTTTTTCTTTCTATCTGTTTTCCTGATCCCTAGCATTATTCTTTCTATCTGTTTTCCAGATCCTTAGCATTCGTCTTTCTATCTGTTTTCCAGATCCTTAGCATTCTTCTTTCTATCTGTCTTCCAGATCCTTATCATTCTGCTTTCTATCTGTTTTCCTGATACTTAGCATACTTCTTTCTATCTGTTTGTCTGATCCTTAGCGTTCTTCTTACTATCTTTTTTCCAGATACTTAGCATTCTGCTTTCTATCTGTTTTCCAGATCCTTAGCATTCTTCTTTCTATCAGTTTTCTAGATCCTTAGCATTTTTCTTTCTATCTGTATTCCAGATCATTAGCATTCTTCTTTCTATCTGTTTTCCAGATCGTTAGCATTCTTCTTTCTATCTGTTTGTCTGATCCTTAGCGTTATTCATACTATCTGTTTTCCAGATCCATAGCATTCTTCTTTCTGTTTACCTGATCCTTCAAGTTCTTCTTTCTATCATTTTTCCTGATCCTTAGCATTTTTCTTTCAATATGTTTTTCTGAACCTCAGCATTCTTCTTTCTATCTGTTTTCGATATTCTCAGCATTCTCTTTTCTATCAGTTTTCCAGATCCTTAGCATTCTTCTTTCTACCTGTTTGTCTGATCCTTAGCGTTCTTCTTACTATTGGTTTTCCAGATACTTTGCATTCTTCTTTCTATCTGTTTTTCTGATCCTTAGCGTTCTTCCTTCTATCTGTTTTCCAGAAACTTAGAAATCTTCGTTCTATCTGTTTGTCTGATACTTAGCGTTCTTCTCTGTATCTGTTTTCCAGACCCTTAGCATTCTTCTTTCTATCTGTTTTCAAGATCCTTAGCATTCTTCTTTCTATCTTTTTTCCAGATCCTTAGAATTGTTCTTCTTTCTATCCGTTTGTCTGATACTTAGCGTTCTTCATTCTATCTGTTTTCCTGATCCCTACCCTTATTCTTTCTATCTGTTTTCCGGATCCTTAGCGTTCTTCTTACTATCTTTTTTCCAGATACTTAGAATTCTTCTTTCTATATGTTTGTCAGATCCTTAGCGTTCTTCTTTCTATCTGTTTTCCAGAACCTTAGCAACTTTCTTATTATCTGTTTGTCTGATCATTAGTGTTCTTCTTTCTATCTGTTTCCTGACCGTTAGCATTCTTCTTTCTATCTGTTTTCCAGATACTTAGCATTCTTCTTTCGATCTGTTTGTCTGATCCTTGGCATTTTTCTTTCTATTTGTTTGTCTGATCCTTAGCGTTATTTTTTTATCTGTGTTCCAGATCCTTAGCCTTCTTCTTTCTATCTGTTTTCCTGATCCTCAGCGTTCTTCTTTCTATCTGTTGTCCTTATCATTAGCATTCATCATTTTATATGTTTGTCTGATCGTTAGCATTCTTCTTTCTGTCTGTTTGTCTGATCCTTAGCATTCGTCTTTCTATCTGTTTTCCTGATCCTAAGCATTATTATTTCTATCTGTTTGCCAGATCCTTATCATTCTTCTTTCTATCTGTTTTCCACTTCCTTAGCATTCTTCTTTCTATCTGTTTTCCAGATCATTAGCATACTTCTTTCACTCTGTTTTCCAGATCCTTAGCAATCTTCTTTCTATCTTTTTTCCTGATCCTTAGCATTCTTCTTTCAATCTGCTTGTCTGATCCTTAGCATTCTTCTTTCTATCTGATTTCCTGATCACTAGCATTATTCTTTCTATTTTTTTCCAGATCCTTAGCATTCATCTTTCTATCTGTTTTCCAGATCCTTAGCATTCTTCTTTTTATCTGTTTTCCAGATACTTAGCATTGTTCTTTCTATCTGTTTTCCAGATCCTTAACATTCTTCTTGCTATCAGTTTTCCAGATCCTTAGCATTCTTCATTCTATCTCTTTTCCAGATCGTTAGCATTCTTCTTTCTATCTGTTTATCTGAACCTTAGCGTTCTACTTTCTATCCGTTTTCCAGATCCATAGCATTCTTCTTTCTATCTGTTTACCTGATCCTTAGCATTCTTATTTCTATCTGTTTGTCTGATCCTTAGCGTTCTTCTTTCTATCTGTTTTCCTGATCCTTAGCATTCTTCTTTCTATCTGTTTTGTCTGATCCTTAGCATTCTTCTTTCTGTCTGTTTTCGATATGCTTAACATACTTCTTTCTAACTGTTTTCCAGATCCTTAGCATTCTGCCTTCTATCTGTTTTCCAGATACATAGCATTCTTCTTTCTATATGTTTGTCTGATCCTTATCGTTCTTCTTACTATCTTTTTTACAGATCCTTAGCATTCTTCTTTCTATCTGTTTTCCTGCTCTTCAGCGTTCTTCTTTATATCTGTTTTCCTTATCATTAGCATTCTTCATTTTATATGGTTGTCTGGTCGTTAGCATTCTTCTTTCTGTCTGTTTGTCTGATCCTTAGCATTCTTCTTACTATCTGTTTTCCTGATCCTAACCTTTCTTCTTTCTATCTGTTTTCCAGATCGTTAGCATTCTTCCTTCTCTCTGTTTATCTGATCCTTAGTGTTCTACTTTCTATCTGTTTTCCAGATCATTAGCATTCTTCTTTCTATCTGTTTACCTGATCCTTAGCATTCTTCTTTCTATCTGTTTGTCTGATCCTTAGCGTTCTTCTTTCTATCTGTTTTCCTGATCCTTAGCATTCTTCTTTCTATCTGTTTGTCTGATCCTTAGCGTTCTGCTTACTATCTTTTTTCCAGATCCTTAGCATTCTTCTTTCTATTTTTTCCAGATCCTCAGCGTTCTTCTTTCTATCTGTTTTCCTTATCATTAGCATTCTTCATTATATATGTTTGTCTGATCGTTAGCATTCTTCTTTCTGTCTGTTTGTCTGATCCTTAGCATTCTTCTTTCTATCTGTTTTCCTGATCCTAAGCATTATTCTTTCTATCTGTTTTCCAGATCCTTAGCATTATTCTTTCTATCTGTTTTCCAGATCCTTAGCATTCTTCTTTCTATCTGTTTTCCAGATCATTAGCATACTTTTTCACTCTGGTTTCCAGATCCTTAGCAATCTTCTTTCTATCTTTTTACCAGATCCTTAGCGTACTTCTTTCAATCTGCTTGTCTGATTATTAGCATTCTTCTTTCTATCACTTTGTCTGATCCTTAGCATTCTTCTTTCTATCTGATGTTTTTCCAGATCCTTAGCATTCATCTTTCTATCTGGTTTCCATATCCTTAGCTTTCTTCTTTCTATCTGTTTTCTAGATACTTAGCATTGTTCTATCTTTTTTCCAGATCCTTAACATTCTTCTTTCTATCTGTTTTCCAGATACTTAGCATTCTTCTTTCTATCTGTTTGTCTGATCCTTAGCATTCTTCTTTCTGTCTGTTTTCGATATGCTTAGCATTCTTCTTTCTAACTGTTTTCCAGATCCTTAGCATTCTGCTTTCTATCTGTTTTCCAGATACTTAGCATTCTTCTTTCTATCAGTTTGTCTGATCCTTAGCGTTCTTCTTACTCTCTTTTTTCCAGATCCTTAGCATTCTTCTTTCTAT
This sequence comes from Acanthosepion esculentum, assembly GCA_964036315.1. NCBI lineage: Eukaryota > Metazoa > Mollusca > Cephalopoda > Sepiida > Sepiidae > Acanthosepion > Acanthosepion esculentum. The sequence goes on along the minus strand of OZ038487.1, from coordinate 12,533,159 downwards.
CTGTTTTCCTGATCCTCAGCGTTCTTCTTTCTATCTGTTTTCCTTATCATTAGCATTCTTCATTTTATATGTTTGTCTGGTCGTTAGCATTCGTCTTTCTGTCTGTTTGTCTGATCCTTAGCATTCTTCTTTCTATCTGTTTTCCTGATCCTAAGCATTATTCTTTCTATCTGTTTTCCAGATCCTTAGCATTATTCTTTCTATCTGTTTTCCTGATCCTTAGCATTTTTCTTTCTGTCTGTTTTCGATATGCTTATCATTCGTCTTTCTAAAAGTTTTCCAAATCCTTAGCATTCTGCTTTCTATCTGTTTTCCAGATACTTAGCATTCTTCTTTCTATCAGTTTTTCTGATCCTTAGCGTTCTTCTTTCTATCTGTTTTCCTTATCATTAGCATTCCTCATTTATTATGTTTGTCTGGTCGTTAGCATTCTTCTTTCTGTCTGTTTGTCTGATCCTTAGCATTCTTCTTTCTATCTGTTTTCCTGATCCTAAGCATTATTCTTTCTATCTGTTTTCCAGATCCTTAGCATTGTTCTTTCTATCTGTTTTCCAGATCCTTAGCATTGTTTTTTCTATCTGTTTTCCAGATCATTAGCATACTTCTTTCACCCTGTTTTCCGGATCCTTAGCATTCTTCTTTCTATCTTTTTTCCAGATCCTTAGAATTCTTTTTCTTTCTGTCCGTTTGTCTGATACTTAGCGTTCTTCATTCTATCTGTTTTCCTCATCCTTATCATTCTTCTTTCTATCTGTTTTCCAGAACCGTAGCATTCTTCTTTCTATCTGTTTTCCAGATCCTCAGCATTCTTCTTTCTATCTGTTTATCTGATCGTTAGCATTCTTCTTTCTATCTGTTTTCCAGATACTTAGCATTTTTATTTCTATCTGTTTTCCAATTCCTTAGCATTCTTCTTTCTATCTGTTTTCCTGATCCTTAGGATTCTTCTTTCTATAAGTTTGTCTGATCCTTAACGTTCTTCTTTCTATCTGTTTTCCAGATCGTTAGCATTCTTCTTTCTATCTCTTTTCCAGATCCTTAGAATTCATTTTCTTTCTATCCGTTTGTCTGATACTTAGCGTTCTTCATTCTGTCTTTTTTTCTGATCCTTATCATTATTCTTTCTATCTGTTTTCCAGATCCTTAGCATTCTTCTTTCTATCTGTTTTCCAGATCCTCAGCATTCTTCTTTCTATCTGTTTGCCTGATCCTTAGCGTTCTTCTTTCTATCTGTTTTCCTGATCCTTAGCATTCTTCTTTCTATATGTTTGTCTGATACTTAGCTTTTTTCTTTCTATCTGTTTTCCAGATCCTTAGCATTGTTCTTTCAATCTGTTTGTCTGATACTTAGCGCTCTTCTTTCTATCTGTTTTCCAGAATCTTAGCATTCTTCTTACTATCTGTTTGTCTGATCCTTAGCGTTCTTCTTTCTACCTGTTTTCCTGATCGTTAGCATTCTTCTTTCTACCTGTTTTCAAGATCCTTTGCATTCTTCTTTCTATCTGTTTCTCTGATCTTTAGCATTCTTCTTTCTATGTTTTTGTCTGATCCTTAGCGTTCTCTTTCTATCTGTTTTCCAGATCCTTAGCATTCTTCTTTCTATCTGTTTTCCTGATACTTAGCATTCCTCTTTCTATCTGTTTTCCAGATCATTAGCATACTTCTTTCACTCTGTTTTCCAGATCCTTAGCAATCTTTTTTCTATCTTTTTTCCAGATCCTTAGCATTCTTCTTTCAATCTGCTTGTCTGATCCTTAGCATTCTTCTTTCTATCTGTTTGTCTGATCCTTAGCATTCTTCTTTCTAACTGATTTCCTGATCACTAGCATTATTCTTTCTATCTGTTTGTTTGATCCTTAGCTTTCATCATTCTATCTTTTTTCCAGATCCTTAGCATTCTTCTTTCTATCTGTTTACCTGATCCTTAGCGTTCTTCTTTCTATATGTTTTTCTGATCCTTAGCATTCTTCTTTCTATCTGTTTTCGAGATTCTTAGCATTCTTCTTTCTATCTGTTTTCCTGATCGTTAGCATTCTTCTTTCTATCTGTTTTCCAGATCCTTAGCATTCTTCTTTCTATCTTTTTTCCTGATACTTAGCATTCTTCTTTATATATGTTTGTCTGATCGTTAGCATTCTTCTTTGTATCTGTTTGTCTGATTCTTAGCATTCTTCTTTCTATCTGTTTTCCAGATCTTTAGCATTCTTTTTTCTATCTGTTTTCCATATCCTTAGCATTCTTCTTTCTATCTGTTTGTCTGATCCTTAGCGTTCTTCTTTCTATCTGTTTACCTGATCCTTAGCGTTCTTCTTTCTATCTGTTTACCTGATCCTTAGCATTCTTCTTTCTATATGTTTTTCTGATACTTAACATTCTTCTTTCTATCTGTTTTCGATATTCTTAGCAAACTTCTTTCTATCTGTTTTCCTTATCGTTAGCATTCTTCTTTCTATCTGTTTTCCAGATCATTAGCAATCTTCTTTCTATCTGTTTGTCTGATCCTTAGCATTCTTCCTTCTATCTGTTTTCCAGATCCTTAGCATTCTTCTTTCTATCTGTTTCTAAGTCTGATACTAAGCGTACTTCTTTCTATCTGTTTTCCAGATCCTTTGCATTTTTCTTTCTACCTTTTTTTCCTGATCCCTAGCATTATTCTTTCTATCTGTTTTTCACTTCCTTAGCATTCTTCTTTACAACTGTTTTCCAGATCCTGAGCATTCTTCTTTCTATCTGTCTTCCAGATCCTTATCATTCTTCTTTCTATCTGTTTTCCAGGTCCTTAGCATACATCTTTCTATCTGTTTACCTGATCCTTAACGTTCTTCTTTCTATCTGTTTACCTGATCCTTTGCTTTTTTCTTTCTATCTGTTTTCCTTATCCTTAGCATTCTTCTTTCTATCTGTTTGTCTGATTCTTAGCGTTCTTCTTTTTATCTGTTTTCCAGATCCTTAGCATACTTCTTTCTATCTGTTTACCTGATCCTTAGCGTTCTTCTTTCTATCTGTTTACTTGATCCTTTGCGTTTTTCTTTCTATCTGTTTTCCTTATCCTTAGCATTCTTTTTTCTATCTGTTTGTCTGATCCTTAGAGTTCTTCTTTCTATCTGTTCTCCAGATCCTTAGCATTCGTCTTTCTATCTTTTTACCTGATCCTTAGCGTTCTTCTTTCTATCTGTTTGTCTGATCCTTAGCATTCTTCTTTCTATCTGTTTTCCAGATACTTAGCATTCTTCTTTCTATCTTTTTTCCAGATCCTTAGCATTCTCCTTTCTATCTCTTTGTCTGATCCTTAGAGTTCTTCTTTCTATCTGTTCTCCAGATCCTTACCATTGTTCTTTCTATCTGTTTTCCAGATCATTAGCATACTTCTTTCTCCCTGTTTTCCGGATCCTTAGCAATCTTCTTTCTATCTGTTTGTCTGATCCTTACCGTTCTTCTTTCTATCTGTTTTCCAGATCCTTAGCATTCTTCTTACTATTTGTTTGTATGATACTTAGCGTTCTACCTGTTTTCCTGATCCTTTGCATTCTTCTTTCTATCTGTTTTCCAGATCCTTAGCATTCTTCTTTCTATCTTTTTTCCAGATCCTTAGAATTCTTCTTCTTTCTGTCCGTTTGTCTGATACTTAGCGTTCTTCATTCTATCTGTTTTCCTTATCCTTATCATTCTTCTTTCTATCTGTTTTGCAGAACCGTAGCATTCTTCTTTCTATCTGTTTTCCAGATCCTCAGCATTCTTCTTTCTATCTGTTTATCTGATCCTTAGCGTTTTTCTTTCTATCTGTTTTCCACATCCTTACATTCTTCTTTCTATCTGTTTTCCAGATACTTAGCATTTTTTCTTTCTATCTTTTTTCCAATTCCTTAGCATTCTTCTTTCTATCTGTTTTCCTGATCCTTAGGATTCTTCTTTCTATAAGTTTGTCTGATCCTTAACGTTCTTCTTTCTATCTGTTTTCCAGATCGTTAGCATTCTTCTTTCTATCTGTTTTCCTGATCCTTAGGATTCTTCTTTCTATAAGTTTGTCTGATCCTTAACGTTCTTCATTCTGTCTTTTTTTCTGATCCTTATCATTATTCTTTCTATCTGTTTTCCAGATCCTTAGCATTCTTCTTTCTATCTGTTTTCCAGATCCTCAGCATTCTTCTTTCTATCTGTTTGCCTGGTCTTTAGCGTTCTTCTTTCTATCTGTTTTCCTGATCCTTAGCATTCTTCTTTCTATATGTTTGTCTGATACTTAGCTTTTTTCTTTCTATCTGTTTTCCAGATCCTTAGCATTGTTCTTTCAATCTGTTTGTCTGATACTTAGCGTTCTTCTTTCTATCTGTTTTCCAGAATCTTAGCATTCTTCTTACTATCTGTTTGTCTGATCCTTAGCGTTCTTCTTTCTACCTGTTTTCCTGATCGTTAGCATTCTTCTTTCTACCTGTTTTCAAGATCCTTTGCATTCTTCTTTCTATCTGTTTCTCTGATCTTTAGCATTCTTCTTTCTATGTTTTTGTCTGATCCTTAGCGTTCTCTTTCTATCTGTTTTCTAGATCCTTAGCATTCTTCTTTCTATCTGTTTGCCTGATCCTTAGCGTTCTTCTTTCTATCTGTTTTCCTGATACTTAGCATTCCTCTTTCTATCTGTTTTCCAGATCATTAGCATACTTCTTTCACTCTGTTTTCCAGATCCTTAGCAATCTTCTTTCTATCTTTTTTCCAGATCCTTAGCATTCTTCTTTCAATCTGCTTGTCTGATCCTTAGCATTCTTCTTTCTATCTGTTTGTCTGATCCTTAGCATTCTTCTTTCTAACTGATTTCCTGATCACTAGCATTATTCTTTCTATCTGTTTGTTTGACCCTTAGCTTTCATCATTTTTTCCAGATCCTTAGCATTCTTCTTTCTATCTGTTTACCTGATCCTTAGCGTTCTTCTTTCTATATGTTTTTCTGATCCTTAGCATTCTTCTTTCTATCTGTTTTCCTGACCGTTAGCATTCTTCTTTCTATCTGTTTTCCTGATCCCTAGCCTTATTCTTTCTATCTGTTTTCCAGATCCTTAGTATTCTTCTTTCAAACTGTTTGTCTGATCGTTAGCATTCTTCTTTGTATCTGTTTGTCTGATTCTTAGCATTCTTCTTTCTATCTGTTTTCCAGATCCTTAGCATTCTTTTTTCTATCTGTTTTCCATATCCTTAGCATTCTTCTTTCTATCTGTTTCTCTGATCCTTAGCGTTCTTCTTTCTATCTGTTTTCCTGGTCCTTAGCATTCTTCTTTCTATCTGTCTGATCATAAGCGTTCTTCTTTCCATCTGTTTTCCTGATCCTTCGCGTTCTTCTTTCTATCTGATTTCCAGATCCTTAGCATTCTTCTTTCTATCTGTTTGTCTGATCCTTAGCATTCTTCTTCCTCTGTGATCATTAGTATTCTCTTTTCACTTTGACTTATACATAGAACTCATTTTTCTTAGCATTCTTTTTTCTCTTTCTATTATTTTAACTTAACGTCTTAATTAACTTATTTCTCTGTATCTTTCTCCTACCTTAGCATTCCTCTTTCTTTTTCTTTAACTTCCTTCTTCCTATCTCTTTGTCTTATACTTAGCATTCTTTTTTCTCTTTCTATTATTTTAATTATGTCATCCTATTTCTTTGTCCTATCCTTAGCATTCCTCTTTCTCTTTCTTTTCTTTAAATTTCGTCTTCCTATCTCTTTGTCCTATGCTTAGCATTCCTCTTTCTTTTTCGTTAACTTCCTTCTTCCTATCTCTTTGTCCTATCCTTAGCATTCCCCTTTTCTCTTTCTCTTTCTTTCTCTTTAACTTTCTTCTTCTTATCAATTTGTCCTATCCTTAGCATTCCTCTTTCTTTTTCTTTAACTTCCTTCTTCCTATCTCTCTGTCCTATCCTTAGCATTCCTCTTTTCTCTTTCTTTTTCTTTAACTTTCTTCTTCATATCTCTTTGGCCTATCCTTAGCATTCCTCTTTTCTCTTTCTTTTCCTTTATCTTTCCTCTTCCTATACCTTTGTTCTATCCTTAGAATTCCTCTTTTCTATTTCTTTTCCTTAACTTTCTTCTTTCTATCTCCTTTTTGTCCTATCTTTACCATTCTTATTTCTGTTTGTCTTAACCTTAGCATTTTTCTATATCTTTGTGTTATTATCCCTGGCAATCCTCTTTCTATCTCTTTGCCTTATCACTAACTTTCTTCTTTCTATTTCTTTCTCAAATTCCTTGACATTCTTCCTTCTGTCTCTTTTTGTGATCCTTAACATTCTATCTCTTTGTCCTTTCCTTAGCATTCTTCTTTCTATCTCTTTGTCTCATCCATAGAATTCTTATTTCTCTATATATTCCTCTGCCGTAGCCTTTTTCCCTTCTATCTCCTGGAAAGAGATCTGACAAGGAATGTGTGTTGTCACAGAATATTTGAACTGAAATCTCCCAAAATAAGAAGCCGAAATGTCGAGAAAATCTATTCTTTAGAAACAAAATGGTAAATACATTGTTACGCTAATGCTAATTGAATAGAGAAAGTGAATAGCTATTAACAGCATGTCAATAAATCTATTGGCTCTGTCTATATTAGACACGATATAAGAAAATGATAATAACAGAATTTGTCGCAACAAAAGAAGGATATGGCAGATTATTTTAGGATATATGTTTTTTTAAAATGGCATGTCTTGATGTGAAAATATACCACTGGTAATAAGGCAAAACTGGGATTGAACCAATCTACAATACTTTAAAAGACTAATTACCATTTCAAACGTCTTTTATTAGCCACTAGGTATCATTCAACTACTCTTTTGCTTCACCTGTTATCCTCTCTCCATGTTATATGACTTTAGAATAATTTTTACCACGTATTTTATATCTCACATCATAATTAGATCCATATTTCCATCTTTTAATAGCTTAGACTTCAATCTTCGATTTAAAGGCGAGATTTTACTAATCTCCGATTCATCGAATGACAAAGACGAATATCACAGCAAAACTGGGATTGAACCATTCTACAATACTTTAAAAAAAAATACTTACCTAACTTTGGATCAGTTATAGACAAATGGCGTTTTCCAACCTTTTCCATACCTTATCAACGCTATCTCTATCTCATACCTTACCAGTAAATAACTGTTTCATATTTCTCTATCTTCTGTATTGCCTTTTTAAACTTCATTTATTAGCCACTAGCTATCATTCATATACCCTTTTCAGTCCTGGGTATGACGATAAACTACATCCGCGTCCTGGGTAAGACGATAAACTACGTTCAAAAGCAAGGCCTCTGATAAGGAGGTTTTGAAGAGCGTGGAACCACCTCTTAATTGCTGGCGTTCCCCGGTCCACCCTGATCCGGGGTGGTAGCACCTGTTAGGGTACCAGCTATGGGCAAATAGTTACCACCCAAACTTGTGTAAAAATAGATTTTAATACCAGAAATACTTTGTAATAAAAAAATATTAGCAGCAATAATTTTTGAAGGAAAAATTATTATCAGCAATACTTTAAAAAAAGTACCAGCAATACAAACAGCTATACATTCTTTGAAATATATATGACCAGCTATAGATTTCTTCAAGGAAAAATATTCCCAGAAATAGATTTTTGAAGAAAAACATATTACCAGCAATAAACATTTTTTCGGCATTAAATAACCCATTGAAGTTGATATGCCGTAAAACAAACCAAATCAAACCAATTAACTACCCTTTTGCTTCACCGGTTATCCTCTCTCCATATTATATGACATTTTTATCACGTAGTCTATTTTATATCTGTCAATTTGATCCATATTTCCCTCTTTCGATATATTAGACTTCAATTTTCGAATGGTAAGAAGGGTCGACGTAGAACATATGAAGCCTCGATTTACAGACGAGATTTTACTAATCTCCGAGACATCGAATGACATACACGAAATGATGAATGACCAGAATGGAGAAATCCTCAAAATGGGTCTCAAAAATATAAATCAAACGGAAGTAATATTAAATTGTAACGAGCAGAAAATTACCATATAGACTACATTGAAATGGCTGATCTTCATGTTAGTCCTTCGCCTGCTGGTGGAGCAATGATTTTACATGCTGATTAAACTCGTAAAATTGGTGATAAGAACTGTATTGTATCTAAAGCTTTTTCTTACGTAACTTTGTTCATTATCTTCGGAACATGGACCATCATTTATATAAAAAAGATCAGAAAAAATCGTTAAAAATTAGATTCCGTTTGAATAATATTCCATGTTAGTATCTGAAAGCTAATATGACGACTGTTGAATTAGCAACTTATTTAGATATTAGCAACTTATTTAAATATTTCGCTTCAATCTGCTGGATTCAAGTTTACTGATATTGTTTCTATCACAGACGAGTTAGTTCAAGTTAAAAATATTACAGTAGCTAGCATTACTTTTAATACGGGACCTTAAATTACAACATACGTTGATTCTAAACATATGCTCTATTTCAATTACGTGATGATCGCTGTGAAGATTTGCCTAATGAATCTTTTCAAATTAATATACGTCGTAGGCGGTCTGAGGGTTGATTAAAACACTTAAAGACTTATCGTGAATTGGCATATACTTTATGAAAATATCAAACAGAAATAAATCTAGAAGACAGTATTATAAAATCTGATTTTCTGCACAAAATCTGCAGTAGAGGATGAAGAGCAGGAAATGTTCCAGAAATATAGTTATATACGTCGGGTGATAAGAATTATTTTTATAAAGACTATATGGAAAGAATTTAGCAAACAGATAATGAAAAGCATCTTGTAAACTTGCCAAAACATAAAAAGTACAAGGAATGTACAATACCAACAATAACGAACACGTTCAAAGCATGGAAATTAATCAATATGAAGAGAAATATAAATATATATGTGTGTGTGTGTGTGTGTGTGTGTGTGTGTGTGTGTGTGTGTGTGTGTGTGTGTGTGTTTCAGTAGATATCCCTGTTTTTTAAACAGTGAATTTCATGTCCATCGGTCTTGTGAGCGAAAGCTTTAATGTAGAAAATATGCTTCCAGATAAGAAACAACCCTGAAAATAAAAGAAGCGTTAACGATATATATATATATATATATATATATATATATATATATATATATATATATATATAGTTTATTTATATATATATACATATATATATATATAGTTTATTTATTTATATATATATATATATATATATATATATATATATATATATATATATATATAGTTAACGCTTCATTTATTTTCAGGGTTGTTTCTTATCTGGAAGCATATTTTCTACAGTAAGACTTTCGCTCACAAGGCCGATGGACATGAAATTCACTGTTTAAAAATCAGGGATATCTACGCAAACACATTATAGTAATATATATATATATATATATATATATATATATATATATATATATATATATATATATATATATATATATGTTTCTGTATATATTACTTATTTTTATATTACTTTTATATTTTTACTGTTATTATTGTATATATATATATATATATATATATATATGATATTATAAAAATAAGTTTATTATAACAGATTACAATAAAAACATTTTACATCGCTACACAAAAACTTTCATGTTTCGCAACTATAATCTTTCCTCTTCTGGCGATGATAGATAACATATAATAAAAATGATTTATTTTGGAAATTTGAAAACAAATCGCTACCTCTTTTGAAAGTTAAAAAGTGGAGAGCCTAGTGTCAGAATTAAAAATATACTTGTGGGCATGTCTGGATTACACAATTAAAAGTCAGATCTAAGCTAGAATAGAAAAATGAAAGAAAAAAATATATATGTGTGTGTGTGTGTGTGTGGTTATGCGTGTATAAAAATTATTCAAACATTATTCTAATGGATCCCAGTATTTGGTTAGAAGATGCTGATATTCTTGTTTAGTTTGAGCTGTTTGGGGGGAGGGCTTTTTTTAAACTGTTTATTTTGTCTACTTGACTGTGCATTCACAAACTGAATAAAGAAAACGTTTTCTACTCAAATACGCGGATCCACTAAAAGTAACGTTTGAAGCAATAAAAATATTGAAAGTTTGGTGATACCCTCATAGGGGATTTAGTGAGATCAACATATATATAGCGATTTCCTCACCTAAGGAGGGTACAAAAGACATTGCACAAAAAATGGTTGATTTGTTTGACGACAGCTATGGAAGAACAGGAAATCCGGTAATTGTAAAAGGGAAGTAACCATGCGTTTAATTATGCACCAGCTTTAAATTGGAATATGAATTTATGTATTTTCTTTCGTTCCTTGGTTACTTCCCTTTTACCGTCATAGGATTTCCTTTTCTTCCATCACCTATGAACACCCGTAGTTTTCACGTGGGGATAATGTCTGTCTGAAATTGAAATATTTCGGGTATGCTCTCGACATTTCTGATCGATAAACATTCTTGGCGAAACATCTTTAACATTGGTTAACAACCAGTATAAGATTACAACAACTCTGTTTTCAGTTAAAGTCCAAAGAAAAATTATGTTATCGGTCATCACCTGTCATCTTGGCTTCAGAGACCTTTCCTCTACGGTCACATTGTGACACTGAGGCTGTGATGTGGTTAAACATTAATTCTAAGCAGAAAAAAAATTAAGCCCAAAAGGAAATATAAACTAGGAGAGAGAGAGAGAGAGAGAGAGAGAGAGAGAGAGAGAGAGATAGAAAGGGAGTGAATGGAAGGCATTTTCTCTGGTAATGTTGAGGTTGAGAAAAATTGGGAAATAGCTTTATATCTTTATTGTGAAATTAGAAAAAAAACATTTCATTGGCTAAAAGAGAAGCAGACGGGAATTATATTTTCGTTAGCGAAAACGAACTGAGAAATCAAAACAGAGAATGGACATTCTGCGAGGGTTAGGATTTTAAAAATCGAACCGTCATAATAGACAGATGATCTGGTTTTTGTTTTTCCTAAGAAGGCGACCAACCCAAGAATGAAAAACAGTGTGTCTCTTTGTTGAGAAGTTACGTAAACAAATATATTTTCATTGACGAAAACAAATTGGAAAATAATATTTATCTGTCGCTCGGAAGGTTAAAATGAGAAGTTGAGTCTGAGAATTTAAAATAATGAGGAGAATAAACGACACCCATTCTCCTACGCAGTTTAAAAATTAGATTTGTCACAAGTGGGCAGAGTTAGAATACCTAGAAGGAAAGAGGAAGGGAAAGAATTTAGACTGCCTGTGCAGCGTAGCGGTGCGAGATGTGAAGTGAGGCAGTTTGGAATTAAGGGAGGAGAAACTCCTACTATTACTCCCAAGGAAGGTGGATAATTCTCTAAATATGGAAAGTTGATTAAGAAATCTGAAATATGGAACAAAGAAAATCTTTATTGGAATTAGTTTTGGGCCCAAGTATATGTAAGCAGATGACTTTGGAGAGCTCGGAGTCTTTAGGCTGAGAACCCGCATCGAATACCTCTGAAATCCACGTCAGCTGCCAACAGATTTCCTGATTTCAAGGCTTTGAACCCAGCTCCTCCAGAAGTTTAGACAAGGCCCAGTGTTACTATAAAGTTTGATGCAGGAAGGGTTCATTTCTTTTGTATCAAGAGCTATATACACCAATTAAAGATTAACCCCATGAATCTTTCGTTTTATTTTTTCGTCGTGAAGATATTTTTCTTCCTTAATATAGAAGCCGATACGGCTTGAACCAGCGCTGCGATTGCCATAACCTTCCATCTTTCACTGCTCTCAACACAGCGTAGGCAGAGTCGATGTGAATCGAAGCGACCAGCTAATAACAACCAGCTTGGACCAGCGTCAGCATTGACCAGCACTGTTAAAGCGTCGTCCTAAGATACTGAGGACCGGACTACTAAACGTGATTACACGACCAAGTGTAGGCGACAGCAAAAGGTGTTATAATATGGTATCTGTGTGTCTTTTCTTTAAATATTTTTATAGCAATTGTCCTAATGAGCTTTCCTCCTTTGTACGTCGACCACATGAAGCTGAGGGTAGTACTAGATTGGTAGCAACGTGTTATTATTTTAAAGGTGAAATTGTTAGATGTATACGCAAGTTCTATGCTAACAGTTTCTTCTCTCACACTCCTTGCTTGTGTAACTTTCTTACAGCCCCTGCTTTCTAATCAACTTTGATCCCCCAAAATTGAAATTCACTGCCAATCGTTATCTTCTGTCTTCTTAATTCACCTTCTTTTATTATTCTTTCTACTCGTAAGGTTTTTTATCTTCATATTCTTTCACACTCAATAATTGCTTTCGTCTTAGTAGCTTTTTTGCCTAACTTTGAATGAAAAAATTATCTGAGGAGGTCTATTTGAAGGCTTCACGGCACACTGAGGAACCTTTTGTCCGTTATCAGTTCTTCCAAATAGAGTTATTGCTTCTGGACACACTTTAGCCACGATAATCAACTCATATTCTTTTGTTAGACCCTCATTGGTCGTAATCGACAGCATAGTTAATTGGCTCCTTTTTCTAAGGACCTCTTCGTTACAACAGCCCCGCAGCGACGATCATCAGGCTAGTTTTAAAAGCTATACTTGTGTGTAGCGACTTTCATTCTAACTGGATCACTGTTTGGTTATATACCTTCCGAAATTGAATAAGCTGCCGACGTGAGAGGTAATGCACTTAGTTGACCGCGCCGAATGAAACTTTACTCGTTGCTATGCCAATGAAGCAGCTTCAACAAATGCACCGTGATTTTCTTCTTTTTTAATCTCCGAAACGCACGAAGCATAGAAAACGGTATTTTTTTTTTTTGTTGTTAAATGAAATTGCCGATTGAAAAATCGATAACCTCCTCTTTCGATATTTTTTTATTATTTTAATTTTTTTTTTTTTCCCAAGAAACTCACGATTTTTGCCAGGCTTTTCTTAAATCATTTTTTTTTCTTTTAAAGAAACAACTAAGAAAAGTCAGTCAGCAAAGCGCGGGAAAATGAAAACTATGGAAAATAGAGTTTTTTTTCCCGCTTTTTACTATTAGATCTGCGCAGCATTTTTTTTTTTTTAAATATCTCTTCTTTTTTTTTCTTTTTTTTTTTTTTCTTCTTTTCTTTTTTTTTATCAGGTTCCTTCTCTCTTCAGGTAAGAAACGAGGATCGATAAACAAACGAAAAAGTTACATTTGTCAAAAAAAAAAAAAAAATAGAAACAGGACGAGGAAATTTGTCAGGGAAAGAAAAATTGCCCGGATGTTAAAATCGCAAAAGGATTCTCAAAAGATCTGGAATGCTAAAAGTAAATTTCGAAATAAGCGAAAATAACAAAAATGAACGCGTTTTTCTTTAAGGAGGTGAGTGTAAAGATCGTAGATTGTGGAATAACGCGCACTGTTACCCTCAGAAAAAGCAGTTTTATATTGCCGGAGCTTTTTTGAATATTTCAGACTAGCATGCGGCATTCGATCGGACGATGACCTCGTAGACCATTTCCATGCTGTAGTGTTCCACTTAAACTAAATTAACCTAAACTAATAATGTTAATTAACCATTAACATATATGGTAGCCGAAGATAGAGTAATGGATAGCGGTCCGGAATAATAAATCGGAGAGCCGAGTTCGAATTCCCGTCGAATACATTGAAATTCACTTACGAGCAAATCTCCTCGAGAAAGGTGCCCGACCTAAACCCATCACGAGCTATGAGTAGGGCAAACTCTGAATTCAAAACCTGTTGGGACTTGAGAACTCTAACCACATACACCACAGGGAGTCTACATGACATGAGAGCTCTGACTCCATACTCGTCGAGGAGTCTACTTGACTTGAGAGCTCTGACCACATACACCTCAGGGAGTCTACTAGACTTGTGACCTCTAGACCCATACTCCTCAGAGAGTCTACTGGACTTGAGAACAATTTCCACGAAAATATTTATAGAAAGGGCAGAGGGAAGCGACACCATGGCGGTAGGAATATGATTGAAGTTCAGATGAGAGTTCAGGATCTTCCCTTGGATTCTGTCATTACAAATCCTGCCTTGGTTATGTCATTACAGATCATTCTTTGGATTCTGTCATTATAGATCCTTCCTTGGATTCTGTCATTACAATTCCTTCCTTGTATTCTGTCATTACAGTTCATTCCGTGGATTCCGTCATTACAGGTCCTTCTTTGGATTCTTTAATTAGAGATCCTTCCTTGGATTCTGTCATTACAGATCCTTATTTGGATTCATTATTACAGATCTTTCTTTGAATTTGGTCATTACAATTACTTTTATTCTGTCATTACAGATCCTTCCTTGGTTATGTCATTACAGATCAATCTTTGGATTCTGTCATTATAGATCATTCCTTGTATTCTGTCATTACATTTCCCTTCTTGTATTCTGTCATTACAGATCATTCCTTGGATTCTGTCATTATACATCTTTCATTGGATTCTTTCATTTCAGATCTATCCTTGGATTCTGTCATTACAGATCATTCTTTGTATTCTGTTATTATAATTCCTTCCTTGTATTCTGTCATTACAGACCCTTCTTTGGATTATGTCATTACAATTCCTTCCTTGTATTCTGTCATTACAGATCCTTCCTTGGATTCTGTCATTACAGATCCTTCTTTGGATTCTGTCATTACAATTCCTTCCTTGTATTCTGTCATTACAGATGCTTCCTTGGATTCTGTCATTATAAATTCTTCTTTGGATTATGTCATTACAATTCCTTCCTGGTATTCTGTCATTACAGATCCTTCTTTGGATTCTCTCATTACGGATCCTTCCAAGGATATGGTCATTACAGATCCTTTTCTTGTATTCTGTCATTACAGATCCTTCCTTAGATTCTGTCATTACAGATCCTTCCTTGTATTCTGTCATTACAATTCCTTCCTTATATTCTGTCATTACACATCCTTCTTTGGATTCTGTCATTACCGATCTATCCTTGTATTCTGTCATTACAGTTCATTCTTTGTATTCTGTCATTACAATTCCTTCCTTGTATTCTGTCATTACAATTCCTTCCTTGTATTCTGTCATTACAGATTCTTCCTTAGATTCTGTCATTGCAGATTCTTCCTTGGATTCTATCGAGAATTTCAAGACATACAACCGGAGCATATGGCTCGATATGGCAGCAATACTCAATACACAGACGATTGGTAGATTTATAAATGTGCAAGATGGGGTCTGGCACGGCATAGTGTACAAACTTCCTTTGTTATATACCTACTAATTGATAGAAGAAGTTTGGAAGTATACAGGAATTAATTGAGGTCCATCTCGTTCACTGGAAGCTTATGGTTTCAGTGCGCAGATCCATAGAGGAAAATTCCGAGAATCCAAAACTTCTGCAGCAGACATTATTTTTTCAATGGAGGGAGACTCGTATAATTAAGCCGAGATTTTGAATAGTAAGTCTTCAAACAAGACAAAAAAATATTGAATGCATGGCGTAACATTCTTCCCTTTCTTACAAAGAATTAAAAGTAAATATCCGGGTATTCTTCATGACTGATCTATAGTGATCCAGTTAGAACATTTTGGTGTTTGATGTACGATGATCCACTCAACTATAAAAATAGTCATTCCATACGTTTTATTTAGTAATTGTTACAAATACAAGAATAGTGATGCTAGTAATTTGAATACACGAATCCAAGCTCTAAAGTTTGTTCTGTAGGGTCAGTGATTCGGGTAAATCAGATATATCAAAGAGAAGCCATAAAACGCTTCCTGTAAGTACAATGGTTAGAATTCTCAACTTAATAAAGAAAGAAAACATTGCTTGCTTAGGTTACAAAGAACCACCGTAAGAACAAATCTTTTATCAGGCATATTAAGTTTATTACAGCATATTACGTTTTTTAAGGAATTCATCCCAAAGAAGGCAATGACGCTGCTAAGATGGAAGGGGCTACTGGGAGAGCCATGGAAGCAATGACCAAATTGAGTGAATATGGAGAAGCAAAATCAGCTTTCAAACAAAGTCCAGACTGTACAAATCGCTGGTAGTCTCCATTCTCCTATATGGATATGAAACGTGAACACTGTTGGCAGATACCGAGAGAAGGATCCAAGCGTTTGAGAACAAATACGTGAGAAAACTCTGATATTTTCTATTGGGAACAAATATAACAATGAGTTTGTGCTGAAAAAGGTTGAAAGTTTTGTGGGACACCAAGAACCTCTTCTAGCCACAGTTAAACAGAGAAAAATGGTGTGATTCGTACATATTACAAGGCACGACATCCTGTGCAGGACCACACCCTGCAATGCACTGTTGAAGGTGGACGTAGGAGAGGACGCCAACGCAAAGACTGGTTGGACAATTTCAAACAATGGACAGGTTTGACTATAGCAGAATTGTTGATGGCTGCTGTTGATAGACCGTTTGGGAAAAGAGTTGGTGTGGCTTCTGCATTCGGATCCGACCTATGGTTGCAAAATCAAGGGGATGATGATGACTGCGGGAAAGAGAATTAAAAACTAAGGAGGAACCGGAAAATTAATCTTAAACAGGAAACAGCCTCTACTGTTTTAATTGTTACATTTTAACATTAGTTGTTTTTAATCTTTTACCGCGTTAAATGTATAAAATACTTTTTGTGCTAGGTAGGTAGATCTGAGAAGAAAATGTGTATATAAGTTCTATATTATCCATGCTTTTTTATAACCGATGAAAAACTTTTCTATTATTTTTTAAGCATTTCACACCACACCCCCAAAAGGCAGGAGTGCCACGAGCACTCAACGAGTTACAGAGAGTTAGAGCAAGGGTCAAGATGTTTTTTTGAAGAAAGGATAAAGAGAAGGACGTGACCAGGATCAAGGCATCAGAAGTTGTTGATTGACATTATATTTGAATATTTGAAGTCGATAAGTCAGGTCAGGACCTATCACACTGCATATCCGTCTCTGGATTTTGTCTAGGTCCGCGAGAAGATCAGTGGGGGCGCCAGACCATATATGGCAACAGTATTCAATGCAAGGACGAATGGAAGATTTGTAGATTTGAAGGATGAACTCAAGCGAAAAAAAACCTTCTGATGCCACACAGAGAACCAACTTACTTTGTGGTAGATGAAGCTAATGATTCAATGTAGTTGTTCCACTTCAGGTAAAAGAAAAACGTGAGACCAACAGTGCGCAGAGAGACGCTCTCGTGAAGTTGAACATCAGCCATGCTGATAGGAGTCAAGGAGGTTTCCCTATGGTGAGTAAATGAGAGCAGTTTTGTTTTGGAGGCACTAATACTTATAGTAAAATTACCAATACATTTTATCTGTAATTGATGAATAAAATTGTATTCAAAATATTTAGATTTCGGCATTGAATAACCCATAGAGTTGTTGATATGCCGCTAAACAAACCAAACAAAAACAAAATCTATCTACTGTGTTTATTCAAATAAATTCGTAAATTTTGCGATGAAGAGAAGAAGAGGCGGTTTTACTTAACTGTTTCAAGAGAGAAAGGGTGGGACCGAGAGGCCAACCTAGTAGCATGTTTAAATTCATGCAGTTGGGGTACCAGTGGAAGTAGCTCGCCATGAAAATATTTCTAGAAAAGACAGGGGAGCCACATCAGGTGTGTGAGAAAGTAACTATAGACGAGATGCCAGATCAGTACGTATCACATTGCATATTCGTTTTCTGGACCTCGAGATGAACAGCAGTGCCCCCCGACCATATATGGCAACAGTATTCAATTCAAAGACAAATGGTAAATTTGAAGGATGGTCTCAGTCGAGAAAAACCTTCTGGCACGACAAAGAGAACAAACTTTCCTTGCAGTAGATGCAGCTATTGATTCAGTGTAGTTGTTTCACCTCAAGTCAGTGGAAAACGTGTGACCAAGCAGGCGCAGAGAGACATGCTGATAAAAGGCAAGGAGGTTTCTCTATGGTGGGTAAATGAGAGCAGTTTTGTTTTGGAAGCAATAAAGTTTGCAAACCATTTCCTGCCCCAGTCAACCAAATGTTGGGGGTCTTTTTCGAGACGAATTGCCAGGTTAACTTTATCAGCAATGCCTAATTTACGAAGCACATATCTTCTGAGGAAAAAGGAAATTTCCTGTAGCTAGGTAATTTCTGAATGACGCTCAGATCCATAACGCAATACATGTAAAATCCAATATTTGACATTCCGAATTTTATCACGATTGATTGATCGATTTCTTATTTACGACTTATCAACCCTTTGTGTGTTATTTAAAGCCCAAAACATATTTTGAATTGTAAGAATAATTCTTTATATTTTTTGCATGTGAATATTACATGAACAATTCTTTGTAGAATGGCAATCATATTTACAGATACAAGTATTACTATTTAATCCACAACTGGGGAAGATGAATTTATAGACCATCCTAAGGGTATTTCCACGTGAGTGAGATGACGAACCCTACTGGGTTTCAACTCGGCTCTCCAGCTTCCCTTCCGTGCCGCTATCCAGTATATCCCTCACATATCCTCTCCCGCAAGAAGTCTCACGCCACTTGGCGAAACACAATCCTATTCCTAGCATACGACTGTCAAACGAATCTTTGTTTAGCAAATATCTTTTTTATTGTCGTCACCTTCTTACCGGCTACAAACAAAAAATGCAGTGAATATTTTTAAGGATTTGTGCAAAATTGATTTCCGAAACGAAATATCGATTTTCTTTCTGAATAGACAAGTTAATAAAGCAAATTCCATACGAATTTGACACATGTCAACAATCTAGAATAGAAATCAATCAAGTAAAATCGAAATATATATGTCTATTTCTCTGTCTCTTTGGGCAAACAGGCACCGTTCTTGATATAAACAAAAAAGGCACAGTTCTTAATATAAACGAAACAGTCACCGTTCTTGATATAAACGAAACAGGCACCGTTCTTAATATAAACGAAATAGGCACCGTTCTTGATATAAACGAACTGATTGACAGTTAAAGCTAAAGATATTTTTGACAAATTTCATGGTTATTTTCCAACGATTGTCTTCATATTATTCATAACTTAACGTTTCGCCTATATGGATGAAGATACCAGTTCGAAAGTATCATTGTATAACAAAAATACGCATTAGTTGCAGTTCAAACCCAGGTAAAAATCAGGATTTCAAATGCTGATTTTCAAGGTAAGTAGATTCACGACTATATCATATTGAAACATCGGTTCCCGTAAGTTCATCAAAGTTAAGCGACGTGGAGACTGGACAGTACCTATATGGGCGACCAGGTGCTGTAAACTTGGATGTGCGGGTGGTGTAATGAATAATCGATCGAAAATGTTAATCGGAGAACCGGGTTCCAGTTTCCGTTGAGTCCGTTATATTCACTTAGGCCCAAATGCTCTTGGGAATAGTATGAATCCACCTGTTCTCCCTCCAACTATGGGTTAATTGTATCACTGAAATCGTTATTATCTCTAGAAAAAATTCTTACAATCTAAAATGTTTTTAAAAACTTGCAAATGGTTTGAAATCCGTAGAAAATGAATCAATCAATCAAGGCAAACAGCAAAACTTTAATTTCCTGTCTAATTCAAAGATACGCTCTTAAGTAGGCGCCGGAGGGGTTCGTCAGTGATGTTATTTGATTTGGTTCATCAGGGAGTTTCGGGTCTTTTAACATGATACTCCCCATCACCAAGTCGACCCAATCAGGGGAGATCAATCCCTGATCCCCCCCTCTCAATCAAACGCTAACAGCTACTCTGGCCTTTTAATGAATTAGACGAAGAAAGACCACGTTTTCCGCACACCTGATTGGATGTTTGTAACAACCAATCCGCTGCTCGAATTATCTTTTAAATGGTCCACGGTGGGGACTGGCTTCTTTTCTTTTTTTGGTGGATAGCAGTTTCAATGGATAACCGGGAAGGTAATCTTAATGTTCCTAAATTTAACCCTTTTCCCTAAGTATTGTGTCGTATCTTACTCTAAATATTTGCCGTTTTTAATTGTCTAACTAGAAAAAAAAAACTTCCTATTACATTTCCGCTCTTTCAGTGTTTACTGTACTTATATATTTTTGACCTCACTTTGACCTAAGAGCATTGCTTATGTTCTAATCAAAGTTAGGAGATAATATTTGAATTATAATATTATGTTGGAATAAGTTTGTATTCAATTTCAAACCATACCAAGGAAACCAGGTGAAGTGTTGATGAGTGGTTACTTCCGGCCTAACACTTGCGTCCATTTGTTTTTTCAAATATTTGTAATACACGCAGTTATGTAAAAAAAAATCACCCCAGAATAAAATTGAACAGTCACTCAGATCCAGACAAGAAAATACGAACTGGGAATTTGAGGCACCGCAGACCACATACTAATCGAAAGTTATTTCTGAGGATATTCACTAACCTCCCGACGCGGTCAGATGTGGCACAAGGCCGAATTTAATGTGGGCTGAACCGAGCCCGTAGGCCCGGGCAAAAATTCCCCGTAGACCCCGTATACATGGGGCCGGGCAACTGTCTAGAATCCCCAGACGAGACTCTGCCCTTCGGCATAGCCTCGTCTGGGAGAGAGTTTGACAAGCACACTGTGGAAGATCACAGTGTATCGAGAGTTATTTATGAAGTACTGAACTGGAATCAAATGTGAATTTAAATAATTAATAATTCAAGTCTCGCATTATTCATTACTACACACGTGATATTCTGTCGGCAAAATGTTTACTTCATTACAGAGTTGCGGTAAAAGGTAGTATTTGGAAATCTAATTTTCAAAAGAAAAGACATATCTGGATCTTGTTCTATTTAAACTAATGCCATACAAAGTTAAGCATGTTAAATATATGTGTGATTGTAAAGAAAAGAAAAAAACTGTCAAATTATAGTAGCAATAAATGTCTCCAATAGATTTCTCCTGTTTCACAACCGCAACACTTGTAGCCAAATCACAGTTCAAACGATAGTCCGTCGTAACAGAACAACAGGCAACGTAGAAACGATAAAATGGGGTCGCACATCCAACCTTCACTTCTCACCAGGAAAAACGCGCTAGATATGTGTTGTGATGGTATAACCCAAATTCGCCATTCACGATAATGGACGGACGGTTTGCCGATTAAGTGCGACCACCGCAGGCGGTCGTGAACGACTTCGTTTGTAACACCTATTGAGGTTAGCATACTCTCGACTCTGTCTCTGTACTACATCCGATTATAAAGTTATTATTGAAAACCTACATTCGGTTTACTTTGTTTATTATATCTTGCACGAGATATAACAATATGGCAGCAGTATTAAATGCACGGACAAATGGCAGATTTATAAATGTGCAAGATAGGGTCTGGCACGACATAGTGAACCAACTTTTCTTGTAATATAACTACCAGTACTGTTCCCTAAATACAAGAATTAATTGACGTCCATCTTGTCCATTGGGAACTCGAGATGCACAGTAGGAACACCATACACAATATGTCAACATTATTCAAGACACAGAAGAATGGTAAATTTCTAAATGTGCAAGATGGATTATGATGAGAAAAATTGTCTGTTGCGATACAGTGAATCAACTGTTTTGGCAGATGACATTACAGATTCTTTGGATTTTGTCGAGAATCTTGTGATATACAGGGTGTCCATAAAGTTCGTGGGTAATTTAAAAAAATTAGAACTTTATTTGTATTTGCGATAGAAATAATCTGTAAAAAATGTTATAAATTTTAATGTACCTAGTTTTAAGTATAGCTAAAATAACTAATGTCATTTCAGGCATTACTGTAAATCCGTTGGCAAATGTTTTCCGTGAACTGCAAAATTGTATTACCCTTTGTATTGCTAATGATGGAGGACATGTAGAAACTTAAATAAAATTTCGATAAAACCTTTAAATATATAGATTTGGACTTACTGTTCCTTCTAAAGTCTTTTTCATTCTCTTTTCCCTCCCAGTAGCTCGTTGCGTCTTAATCGTGTCATCGCCTTCCTTGGGCCGAATTGATAAAAATAGAATTAAAAATTCACGTTATCAAGGCATTTTTTACCGTTCCATTTTATGAGTAAAAATATTTCCTAATCATTCGGATTCATTCATTTTTTAATGTATATCTACAGTAAAATAATTTAAATGCATTCCTATAAAATTACGTAAAATGCATTCTAGCAGAGAGATATAGATAGATAGATAGACAGATAGATAGATAGAGAGAGAGAGAGAGAGAGAGAGAGAGGGTGTCCATAAAGTTCGTGTGCACTTTAAAAAAATTTATAACTTTATTTGTATTTGCGATAGAAATAATTTGTAAAAAGGATTAGAAAGAAGTAAATCTATATTTTTTAAGGTTTTATTGAAATTTTATTTAAGTTTCCACATGTCCTCCATCATTAGCAATACAAAGGGTAATACGATTTTGTAGTTCACGGAAAATATTTTACAACTGATTTACAGTAATGCCTGAAATCACATTAGGTATTTTAGCTATGCTTAAAACTAGTTACATTCAACTTTTTAACATTTTTTACAGATTATTTCTATCGCAAATACAAATAAAGTTATAAATTTTTTAAAGTGCACACGGACTTTATGGACACCCTGTATAGCAAGAGCACCAGAACAGATACGGCATTACGTATGCGAGTGAGTGTCTGTGTGTGTGTTTTTTTTGTGTGTGTGTGTGTGTTGTGTGTGTGTGTGTTGTGTGTGTGTGTGTTTGTGTGTGTATATATGTTAAGTTGAATGAGAATTCGGCGCAATGTGAGATAAAAGTGAATATAACATTCTCTGATCAACATGCTTTGAAAGTGCCATGATCAAATGATTTACACGACGATAAACATACGAGCGAATTACTTCATTGTAAATCTTTTTTCATAAAATATAAAGTGAAACAATGGCAGATACTTAAAGCATGAACAAAACTGCGTTGAAATTAGTTAACATCTCATTTTTCTATAACGCGCGATCAAATTAACATGGAAATCAAGCTTAATTCTTTTTTCTGATGACGCCTGATCGTCGATGAAACACGCCGAACTAACTCCAAATGGAGGTTCTGAAATAAGTTGAGTAATTTAGTAAATTTAAATGAAAGGATAGATAGATTTGAACATACTAACATAGATAGATAGATAGATAGATAGATATGAACAGACTGTCAGATAGATAGATAGATAGATAGATAGATAGATAGATAGATAGATAGATAGATAGATAGATAGATAGATATGAACAAACTGTCAGATAGATAGATAGATAGATATGAACAAACTGTCAGATAGATAGATAGATAGATAGATAGATAGATAGATAGATAGATAGATAGATATGAACAGGCTGAGATAGATAGATAGATAGATAGATATGAACAGGCTGAGATAGATAGATATATAGATATATAGATTGATAGATAGACACGAAGAAACTCAATTAGATAGATAGATAGATAGATAGATAGATAGATAGATAGATAGATAGATAGATAGATAGATAGATATGAACAGACTGAGATAGATATTAACAGAATTAGATAGATAGATAGATAGATAGATATGAACAGACTGAGATAGATATTAACAGAATGAGATAGATAGATAGATAGATAGATAGATAGATAGATAGATAGATATGAACAGACTGAGATAGATATTAACAGAATGAGATAGATAGATAGATAGATAGATATGAACAGACTGAGATAGATATTAACAGAATGAGATAGATAGATAGATAGATATGAACAGACTGAGATAGATATTAACAGAATGAGATAGATAGATAGATAGATATGAACAGACTGAGATAGATATTAACAGAATGAGATAGATAGATAGATAGATAGATAGATAGATATGAACAGACTGAGATAGATATTAACAGAATGAGATAGATAGATAGATATGAACAGACTGAGATAGATATTAACAGAATGAGATAGATAGATATATAGATAGATAGATAGATAGATAGATAGATAGATAGATAGATATGTAGAAAATGAAGAAAATGAGATAGATAGATACATACATAGATAGATAGATACGTGAAGGCTGAGATAGATATATGAAGAGACTCAAACTGCGTATGTTTTACATGCTTTCTTATATGTGCGTGCCTGTGTATGTCAAATGTGTGTTTGTGTATATATATATATATATATCAAAAGCTAACATATACGTGATTTCGGACAAAGCCGATTACCATAAAAAATTACAACACATCCTCGTCGACCGACCTAAATTTACCAAGTTAAATAAAGATACCACGGGGACCTAAAAAGATCTGTCAGCAAACGGATAACAGTAGTCTCGATGTAGCTCTTTGAAAACCCACAAAATCATCGGAGACTACCAAGCAGGATACCTGTAAGGAAATATAAAAATACATAAAACTGGATACCCACTACGACCCTTCCTTTCCCAGATCCCACCCCTATCTACGAGCTGTCAAAATTCCTTACCTGTATCATAATGCCATATCTACCTACCAATTATAGCATCACATCAATTCACGAATTCCTTCAAATTCTAAAACGATACAACCAATCAAAGATATTTTAGCGCCACTCGACGTTGAAAATTTATTTACAAACGTCCACGCCGATCAAACTTCACGACTTCATTCTTAATATTTGATTTCTCCGTGTATAAAAATAATTCTATTTTGCCTCTATCCATCAAACCAAACATCTTCAAAAAAATTATTGCATGTCTGTACAGTCCCTTTCTACGACCCTAATGGCAATATCTACACCCAAACTTATGGTGTTAGTATGGGAAATCCTCTCGGCCATGCTTCCCCAACTACGATATGTCCTACGTAGAAAACACTATATTTAAATAAGTCACTAAACCCAAAATATATGGCGTCTTGTGTATGACGATAAACTACATCCGCGTGCTGGGTAAAACGATAAACTACGTCCAACAAGGTCTCTGATCAGGAGGTTCTGAGGAGCGTGAAACCACCTCTTAATTTCTGGTGTTCCCAGGTCCACCCTGACCCGGGTGGTAGTACCTGTTAGGGTCCCAGCTATGGGCAAATATTTAACCCCAAACTGGTGTCAAAACACTATGAATGTGTAAAAATAGGTTTTAATACCAGGAATACATTTTTGGAAAAACATTACCAGCGATGAATTTTTTTTAAAAAAACATTATTCCCAGTGTGACGATTTTAGGTCGTCAGTAAGAGAAAAGGAAATAAAAACACACATGACAATAGCAGAGACGATGATGATGATGATGATGATGATGATGATGATGATGATGATGATGTGCATAGAAACAGTAGCACGAGCGAGTAAAAATAGAACGGGGTGAAGTATTGGCGCCGAAATTGGAAAAGGTCACCGAAAGGTGACAGCCCAAGTTCTAGGAATTGGAGACGAAGGGGACCTTCGCGCCAAAAAGTGCCCAAAGTCAGAAGAGAAAAAAAGAAAGTCAGTTGCTGTCGAAACCTGCCGGAATGAAGATCTCCAACATCAAGGCTCTGATATTTGAAAGAAAGAAAAAAGAAAAGACTTATGTACAACTCCGTTATATCCTTCTAACGTGAATGAAGGAGGCGAACCTCTATGATCCCAGCAGAACATCACAAGAAAAGGAATTGATGTTAGAAGCAAGGCAATGTTCATATCTCGAGTGAAGAGATAAAGAAAAAACAAACAAAAAGAAGGCACACAACAATGAGGTTGGTCTCTCTTTTCCTATTGTGAGTTAAATGTTGTTTTTTTTTGTTGATTGCGTTTGCGAACTATGTGTATTCTGCTATCTGTGGGAGAGATTTGTAAAATCATAAAAGTGCCACTGCCTTTTGGTCATCATCTGTAAAAAAGAAAAAAAAGGAAGGGACAAAGTGACAACAAGCCGACAAATAATTAAATCACATTTTTGTTCTCTTGCATTACGAACATGAACGCTCCCTGGCTGAATCACTCAAAAATCGGTCCTCAATAAATGTCCACTGTTTCTTTTTGTTTTGTTTTATCATTGTTAAAAAAAAAATAAATAAATAAAACGGGAAAAAAATATATATATAAAGAAAAAAAAGGAGATTGTTTTCGTTTGTTCTTTTGCAAAAGATTCTTTCACATACCCAAGCCCATAATCGCTTGTTTCGAGTGGATGAAAGCAGGGTAACCTCATACCCAACCCTGGAAGATTCGTCTGCAGTGAGGAGACAATATACGAGATAAGCGGTTGGCGCGTCGATCCAGGTAATTTCTTCTCTTGCCGGCTGGGATACCTTCTCAACGAGCATTACGTTGAGAAACAAAAAATAAAACCCAGAAGGAGAACGTCACATGGGGCTCTCGTCCGGGATGTTAAAATAAAAATATATATACGACCAAGTGTGAACTCATCTGATGAACATTTTCTTTTTTGTGTGTGTGATAAACCGAAAACCTCGGAAGAGAGAAGGACTACACAACTAATCATCGGAAGAACACATAATTTTTTTTCTTGGAAAAGAAAAATGATACGGTCATCGAAATTCGGTTATTTGAAAAAATTCATTTGTTCAAAAGCATAGACAGCGAGACTTGCTTGCGAAAAACCATAGTGGGGGCTCAGCAGCAAATTTGAAAGAAAGAATCATCGGAACGATTATTCGGATTAACCTAAGAACAAGCGAATCAAGATGGACGAAATGGAAGATTTTTTGAAGGAACCGTCACTTGAAAAATTGGAGCTGATGAGGAAGAGCGTTCTATTGGAAGTAGGAGAAAAATTAGAGTTAGAGACCAAAAAGGCGATGAGAAAAGAAAAGATAGTTCGATAATAGTCGAACATATGGTAGACGAACAAATATTCGAACCAGAAGTGTTAGAAAGAATACCTGGAGAACCAACCAAGCTGTCTGCGGAACAAATAGAGTTGGAAAAATACAAGATACAAGCGCGATTAGAGTTGGAAAAAGCCAAACTAGAACAAGAAGTGCGCTTGAGAGAAATCAGACTGTCAGAGATGGCAAGAGAACCAGGCCACGGAGATTTCGACTTGAATAAGCAAGTTAAAATGGTACCCAAGTTCATAGAAGCGAATGTGGACGAATATTTTCATCACTTTGAAAATACAGCAGTTAACTTGGGTTGGCCGAAGGAAAAATGGGCCTTGCTTTTACAGACAGCACTCGTTGGAAAGGCGCAGAAAGCGTTCACCACACTCTCATCGGAAGAATGCATGAACTACGATATAGTCAAAGGAACCATACTACAGAGCTTCGAGCTCGTGCCAGAAGCTTATAGACAGAAGTTCAGAGCCTATAGAAAGAATGAGAATCAGTCGTTCAAAGAATTCATCGCAGAGAAGGAAAGACTAATGAACAAGTGGTTCTATGCTAAAAGGGTGGAAAACGATGCTGAAAAAGTAAAACAACTGGTATTACTGGAGGAAATATTAAACGGACTGCCTGAAGAGATGAGGATATACTTGAACGAAAGGAAGATGGACACAGGTAGTGAATTAGCAATCCTAGCGGACGAGTATACGATAACACGAAAAAGAGGCAGGAGTAAACCCGATATAACTAGTCGAGTAAACAGGCCAGCGGAACCAACTATGAAAAGGGACAGTTGGACAAGCGACCGGACAACACCGACGAAGAAAATAAACCCAGTCACGTGTTTGCGGCCAAGTGGGACATATAGCTATAAAGTGAAAACTAGGGCACGGTCCGGAAGCTAAACCGCATGGAGGGTGTAGCATCGTCCCAGGAAAGCAAGATATATCAACCCTATGTGAGAAAGGGGAAGATCATAGACGAAGAGGGGAATAGCACGCCCGTGACCATTTTGAGGGACACCGCGGCTGCCCAGTCCTTAATTCTGGAAAAGAAAGTACCTCACAGTCGAACGATAGGCTCCGCGTTAATTCAAGGCGTAGGGGGAAAGGCGGTGAAAGTGCCCCTGAAGAAAATAAAGTTGATAACAGGAAGAGTAAAAAAGAAGATGGTAGTCGGGGTGGTTAAGACGCTCCCCATGAGAGGAGTAGACATCCTTCTGGGAAACGAAGCAAAAATCGAGTTAAATCAGATGGATGAAGGAAACCGCGAAGACGAAATGAGCAAAGCGGTGCACAGTTATAACCTGAGGAGTAAGAAGCAGACCATGGGCGAAGAAAAGATTCCGCTACTAAATAAGTCACGCGAAGAACTAAAGAACGCCCAGAGATGCGATGACAGTCTGAAAGAATTGTATAAGCAAGTGGGTAAGCCAACAGACGAAAAACACGCTCAACGGTATTACATGGAAGATGGAATATTGATGAGGAATTACAGTAGCGCGAGGCAAACGGGGGAAAGGGGAAAGCAATATTGCCAGATAATCATGCCGAGGGAATACCGAGAGGAAATGTTGAGATTGGCTCATGAGGTCCCATTAGCCGGACATCTGGGTATGAACAAAACCCACGAAAAACTGACACGATACTTCTACTGGCCCGGCATAAGAGCCAGCGTGAAAAGGTTCTGCAACTCATGCGACACATGTCAGAAGGCAGGAAAGCCTAAGCCAGGAATAACCACAGCACCACTTAAAACAATAACAATAACTGGGAAACCTTTCGAAAGGGTGATGATCGATTGCGTGGGTCCCCTACCTAAAACGAAGTCCGGATACAAGTATCTGTTGACGATAATGTGCGCCAGCACTAGATTCCCCGAAGCGGAACATATCCACGAAAATATAGTGGAGGCCCTAATGAATTATTTTTCTAAAATGGGAATTCCGGAGGTCATTCAAACAGACAGAGGAACGAATTTCACCTCAAACCTGTTCAAGAGAGTCACCGGACAATTGGGAGTGAGACACGTGACCTCAAGCCCTTACCATCCCCAATCCCAAGGCGCGCTGGAGCGATTCCACGCTACGCTAAAGAGTATGGTGAGAGCCCATTGCACAGAAAGACAAACCGATTGGGATAAAGAATTACCTTTCGCACTCTTTGCGATAAGAGATTCAATTCAGGAATCACTGGGGTATACCCCTTTTGAACTAGTATATGGGCGAGAAATGAGAAACCCACTCAAGATGGCGAAAGAAAAATGGGATGACTCCGAGAAAACAACCGGGAAAATATCCGGTTATGTTGAGAATTTGCGCGAAAGTCTGGAAAAGACTAGGAAGGTAGCAAATGATCATTTAAATAAATCCCAGAAAGCAATGAAACAAAATTTCGATAAGCGGTCTAAGGAGAGACAACTCAATGTAGGGGACAGAGTTATGGTCCTTTCGCCGAAAACGAAATCTCCGTTCGACGCGAAGTTCAGTGGCCCCTATATCATCACGGAAAAGGTTGACAACCTCAACTATAAAGTGAAAACACCAAACCGGCGGAATAAGACACAGTTATGTCACATAAATAGGATAAAGAAATACGCGGAGCGTACTGACGAAGGTGGACTACCTGTGGGACAAGTAAAAGCGATCGCAAACGAGGATAAACTGATTGACGACAGCATGTTGATCAAAGACACTCCAGTAAAACTGTGTAACTCCGAAATATTGGCAAACTTGAAAAAAAAATAGGCCACTTATCGGAAAAAGAACAAGAAGGATTATCCAGTACTATGCGGCGATTTCCAGGAATATTTTCAGATATCCCCAGGAAGACGGATGTGATTTATCATGACGTAGAGGTAACTACAGAGAAATCTATAAAACAACACCCGTATAGGGTAAACCCCAAGAAAAGGGAAATCATAAATAGAGAAATCGACTATATGCTGAAAAACGGTATAATCGAACCCAGTCAGAGTGCATGGGCATCTCCTTGCGTACTGGTGGATAAACCAGACGGATCCGTTCGATTTTGCACGGACTATAGGAAGTTAAACGACATCACCAAGGATGATTCGTATCCGATCCCGCGAATGGAGGATTGTATCGACCAAATCGGGAAAGCAAAGTACATAACAAAATGCGATCTACTGAAGGGATATTGGTCCGTACCCCTGACAGACCAAGCAAAACTTAAATCAGCATTTGTAGTGGCGAACGGGACGTTTCAATATAACGTCATGCCATTCGGCATGAAGAACTCGCAAGCGACTTTCATGCGATTAATGAACCAGTGTTTAGCAGGCATCCAAAATGTGGGCGTTTACATAGATGATATGATCATATATAACGACACATGGGAGGAACACCTCGAAAGTATAGAACAAGTATTTGATCGGTTGGAGAAAGCCAACTTAACAATCAACTTGGAAAAGAGTGATTTTGGAAAGGCGAGGGTACAGTACTTGGGACACATCGTCGGCTATGGGCGTATAAGTCCGAGCGAGATAAAAGTAAAAAGTATCAAGGAATACCCGAAACCTAAGAACATAAAGGGGGTCAGAAGATTCTTGGGTATGGCAGGTTATTATAGAAGATTCTGCCGAAATTTCTCTAGCATAGCAACGCCGTTGACACACCTCTTGAAAAAGGGAACTAGATTTCAATGGTCACCAGAGTGTCAAAGGTCGTTTGAATCTATAAAACGAATGTTGAGTAGCGAGCCTGTGCTAATAGCGCCAGATTTCGAGAAACCATTCAGCCTGCATACAGACGCCAGCGAAAATGGAATTGGGGCGGTGTTATCTCAAAACGACCGGAATGGACATTTGAGACCCGTCAGCTACTTTTCTAAAAAGCTGAACAAGCATCAAAAAACCTATTCAACAACTGAAAAGGAAACCCTGGCCCTAGTGTTGGCAATAACAAACTTTGAAATATATGTAACTGCAGGGAAAGCTCCTACTCAAATATACACCGATCATAACCCGATAGTTTTCCTAAACAGGATGAGGAACAAAAACAGACGGTTACAAAACTGGTACCTCATCCTACAAGAGTATAAGCTAAAGATCAATTATATAAAGGGAAAGGAAAATTACGTGGCTGATACCTTATCCAGATGCCAGGAGATGGAAAATGAGAAATCTAAAACCTGTCAGTGTGTGCAGCCAGAAGTAGACACCCAGGAAAGTGAGAATCCAGGCACAATCCAGGGGCTGGATTTATAAAGAAAAATGAAACATTTTTCTTTTTTTTAATGGGTGAGGGTGTGACGATTTTAGGTCGTCAGTAAGAGAAAAGGAAATAAAAACACACATGACAATAGCAGAGACGATGATGATGATGATGATGATGATGATGATGATGATGATGATGATGATGATGATGATGATGTGAATAGAAACAGTAGCACGAGCGAGTAAAAATAGAACGGGGTGAAGTATTGGCGCCGAAATTGGAAAAGGTCACCGAAAGGTGACAGCCCAAGTTCTAGGAATTGTAGACGAAGGGGACCTTCGCGCCAAAAAGTGCCCAATGTCAGAAGAGAAAAAAAGAAAGTCAGTTGCTGTCGAAACCTGCCGGAGTGAAGATCTCCAACATCAAGGCTCTGATATTTGAAAGAAAGAAAAAAGAAAAGACTTATGTACAACTCCGTTATATCCTTCTAACGTGAACGAAGGAGACGAACCTCTACGATTCCAGCAGAACATCACAAGAAAAGGAATTGATGTTAGAAGCAAGGCAATGTTCATATCTCGAGTGAAGAGATAAAGAAAAAAAAACAAACAAAAAGAAGGCACACAACAATGAGGTTGGTCTCTCTTTTCCTTTTGTGAGTTAAATGTTGTTTTTTTTTGTTGATTGCGTTTGCGAACTATGTGTATTCTGCTATCTGTGGGAGAGATTTGTAAAATCATAAAAGTGCCACTGCCTTTTGGTCATCATCTGTAAAAAAGAAAAAAAAGGAAGGGACAAAGTAACAACAAGCCGACAAATAATTAAATCACATTTTTGTTCTCTTGCATTACGAACATGAACGCTCCCTGGCTGAATCACTCAAAAATCGGTCCTCAATAAATGTCCACTGTTTCTTTTTGTTTTGTTTTATCATTGTTAAAAAAAAAATAAATAAATAAAACGGGAAAAAAAAATATATATAAAGAAAAAAAAAGAGATTGTTTTCGTTTGTTCTTTTGCAAAAGATTCTTTCACATACCCAAGCCCATAATCGCTTGTTTCGAGTGGATGAAAGCAGGGTAACCTCATACCCAACCCTGGAAGATTCGTCTGCAGTGAGGAGACAATATACGAGATAAGCGGTTGGCGCGTCGATCCAGGTAATTTCTTCTCTTGCCGGCTGGGATACCTTCTCAACGAGCATTACGTTGAGAAACAAAAAATAAAACCCAGAAGGAGAACGTCACACCAGCAATACATTTTTGAAAACAAAATATTAGCAGCAATAAAAATCTTGTCGTGATTAAATAACCCATTGAGCTTGATATGCCGTAAAACAAACCAAACCAAACCAAAATATGCCCGTTATATATATATTTTTATTTTAGCGAAAAACAAACAAGATAATCTCAAAACCACATTCGAAAAAAACCGTCCTTAACTTTCCTATAAACTTAATCAAAAAATAAACTCCCTTTCTTAGATGTTCTCATAGAATTCAGTAATAATATATTAACCGCTTCATTATACAAAGATCGCATTATCAGAAACTCTTGTCATCTTAATTTTAAAATGAATGTCTATTTAGATATAAAACAGTAGTTATAAAAAAATTTCCTCAAGAGAGTACATGAAAATTCATCTTCTCTTTTCTTCAAACAACTCAATATTATAAAACACGCTAGTTAACAATGGTTTTCCTAACTACCTCATCGACCACCATATAAGACTATTTCTGTCTAAAGTAACTAATAGCGATACTGAACACACAGTTAAAAATAATAACATTAACATCTTCTACAAAAGCCAAATACATGTCTATAAGCAAGACGAATTTTCTCTTAAAATATCATAAAGAAATACACTACCCCAAATATCATAAAGAAATTCTCTACCCCAAGAAAATTAAATTAATTATCTATGACAAAAAATTAAAACTGCTTTTGTAGAAGATGTTAATGTTACTGTTTTTGTCTATGCGTTCAGTATCATTGTTAGTTACTTTGGAAAAAAATAGTCTAATCTGGTGGTTGATAAGGTAGTTAGGAAAACCATTGTTAACTAGTCTCTGTTTTGCATTGTTGAGTTCTTTAAGGAAAAGTAGACAAGAGGATGAATTCTTGTGTGCTCTCTTTAGGAAATTTTTTATAACTGCTATTTTATATCTAAGTGAGTATTCACCCTTAAAAATAAGGTGGCAAATTTTTACGAGTGGGTTTTTCATATAATGTGGTGGTAAAAGTGCTGTTATTGTATTCTACGAGAACATCTAATAATGGGAGTTTATTTTTTTGACTCGGTACGTAGGTAAATTTAAGGACAAAAAAAAACTGTCCTTAACTTTACCTACCTATCATAAAGAAATACACTACCACAGACAACCTAAACAAGAAAATTAAATTATCTATTACAAAAAATTACAAACAGCTAACCTTATCATCAAAAATAACAACACACCTGCAAAATCAAAGCTATAAACAACCAACATTATTTACAAGTTCAAATGACCCTTAAGGAACTGTGTTCATGATCAAACCAAACCCATAAGTAATTACATCAGTCACACTACTACATGCCTATCCAGATGACTTATGCCACACCTATCCAACCACAGCTCCATTAGAACTCATTTAAACACACACAAAAATCTACCAGATTCCATCCAAATCATACTAGCAGAAAATGCAAGTATAATAACCTCATCCATATGTAAAAAAAGATTAAAAATAATGGAAGCTCTAATAATAAAAGAAGTAAAAGCCAACACTCAATGTCATTAACTATGAACACTGCCACAATGTGCTGACCGTGTTTGGAAAATAAAACATCCCTATAACTCTTGACACATGCATAACACAACTTATACATTCAGTTAAAAGTAAAAATAAAATCATCTTTGATAATGGCTAAAAGTATGGCCGAAAGCGCTCGAAAATGCATAACTTTTGAACAGTTTTTGCACACTGTGTGTATATGTATGTACGTTTATGTATGTATATATTTGTATGTCTGTGTATTTATGGGTATGTACGTATATATCTGTACTTGTTATTATAGGTGTGTATATGTATGTATATATTTATATATATATATATATATATATATATATATATATGTATATATATAGGTGTGTGTGTATATATGTATATATATAGGTGTGTGTGTATATATGTATATATATATATGTGTGTGTATGTATGTGTGTGGGTGTATGTGTGTGTGTTGACACCTATCATATGTGAGCTTGTTTGTGTGTATGTGTAGGTATGTAAACTTTGATTTGTGTCTACTGCTGCATGTGTAAGTCTATGTGTGTATATATGTATATGTATGTGTATTTGTGTATTTATATATATTTACATTACATGAATCATTCATACAGAAAGCAGATAGTGATTTAATGATATCAATGGAAAGAATCACTCTCGCATAATAATAATAATTATATCTGCACCACATACTTGATATATATATGTATATGTGAGTGTGTTTATATGTGTATATGTGTATATATATATGTATGTGTATATGTATTTGTATTTATATGTGTATATGTGTGTATATATATATGTATATATATATATATATGTTTGTGTATTCATATGTATATGCGTGGATGGGAGTGTACTTATATATGTGTATATGTGGATGTGTCGATACGGGTATTTATACATGATTATATATTTGTATATGTGGATGAATGTTCGTATGTCCTAGTATATGTATATGTAAGTATATCTTAGTGTCTTGGTATGTATCATCGATACTAATTAAAATCTACTTTTGTTTGATAAGGATTTTTAATTGCTTATAGACTTAATCAACAACTGTGTGGGGTTACTTTAAAAAAGATTATTATGAACTTTTACTATATTTTATCGTCAATAAGATAATATTGTTAGAATATATGTAGGTTTCTGTATATATATTCCTATTTTTATGTGTGTATGTATGTCTGTATATATATATATATATATATATATATATATATATATAATGTGTGTGTGTGTGTTTGTGTGTGTGTGTGTATATATATATGTATATGTATATATATATATATATATATATATATATATGTATGAATGTGTATGTGCGTATATATGTTTATATAGGTGTATGTTGAATTTACGTTTGTATGGATTTTTTTTATTTATATGCGTGTGTTTGTATATGTGTTGGTATATATGTATGTTTGTGTGTTTAGTTTATATACATATATGCATACATGCATATGTTTATGTATGTATATGTATGTATATATGTGTATGTGTATATGTATGTATATGTGTATTTGTATATATGTGTATGTATGTATATTTATTTATATTTGGTTTGTTTATTTTTTACGTCGCTGTGTGGGTTGATATATTTATACTTGCTTCTGTATGTGTATATATACATATGTGTATGCGCATATATATATATATATATATATATATATATATATATATATGTGTGTGTGTGTGTGTGTGTGTGTGTGTGTGTTTATGTATAAACATATATTTGTGTGTATGTGTTTATGTGTATATATGTATATATGTGTGATTGTACTTATATCTGTAGGTAGTTCTTATTTTCTTTCACCTAATGTATAATAAGGCGTATATCGACTTATATGATAAAAATATATAATTTTATATATCTTTGTGTGTTTGGAATTTTCGTTTTTATATATTAGATAATATTATTTTAAACATATATATCTGTTTTAATGTCCTTTCTTTCCAAATTCTTTGTTTCTCTGTTCTATTTGACCATTTTTATCTATGTATATTTGCCCGTATAAATTATATTTTAATAAGTGGTTAACATTCGTTTAATAACACTTTCAGTCTTGAATATTTCTTGGTTGTTGTATCAGACTGTCTAGGGCAATGTATATGGGTGTGTGTACATGTATTTATCGGTGTCTATGTGTATACAAAATGCATGCACATTTAATTGTGTATGTATGTATGTGTTCGGTTTTTTGTTTTTTTTAAAAAGGGCCATGGAGATGTTTCCTGTGTCGTCACCTTTTTGTGTGCGTGTAAATATGTCTGGGTGCTAATGTATTATAATCGGAGTGTGTTTGTATTGTTTTACGCGAGAGGCTAACACCCTACTCACACACTTGGAATTAAAATGTATCCATTTTGTCAGGAAGACCAGCCGATATTAGCGTCTATTCTAACGTAATTTCAATGAAAAATAAATTGAATAACATATGTATTTTTTCTTTTCTCCTCAGTAATTTTATAATTTTAAACTTAATAGAGATTAAATTTAGATTTTAAAATTGGTAATTTTTTACTTTTAATGTCAAATTTTATCATATAATTTTATACTTATTGGTTAGAATAAAATCTATTTTAGTATAACCCCAACTTTAAAGCTTTTAATAGCTATTATAACCTTACTTCCTTGTCAAAAATTTTGAATTCTCGTTTACTTGTATTTTGATTGGTTATTCCCGCTTATGTAACAGCGTTTTCCCCTTGCAAAGGATGGTTAATTAATTTGAAACTTTTAAAACCCTTGATTCTATATTCAACATCATCACTTGATAAGACACCGGAGGTGTTGAAACAAAATGGCTATTTTTGTAGTGATTTTATAACATATTTATGTTATAATTTTTAATTAAATAATTATATCTGCTCTACTCTGTAGTAATTGTTGGTTATTGGAATTTATTCCGTATACACCAATCCTATACTTGTATATATATATATATATATATATATATATATATATATATATATATATATATATATATGTAAACAGAAAGAAAGAAAGAGACTGCAAAGATATAGCGTGGGAAAGAGATAGTAACAGGCTGAAATAGATAGATAGATAGATAGATAGATAGATAGATAGATAGATAGATAGATAGATAGATGTTCGCCTCATTATTATTCCTCTGATAAAACTGGAAATCTTCATTCGTTATTTTTTATTTTATTCCATTTAAATACTTTTCATGCATCGAGTTCAGTTTACTTTCGTAATCCCCCCACTCCTTTCCGGCGCCATCTTTTATTCTTTCCTTGCTCTTACTTTGCAACGCACTTATTTACAATTTATTCCTCGTAAGTCTCATAGAATAAAATTAGAAATCCAAGAGACGTCGGCCTCTCTCGAAGATATCATTGCTGATTCTCAGAGAGGCGCGTCTTGTCTCTAAAATGTCGCCCATGTCTCTAAACCGATGCATAATTTATGAGGAGTCGATGCTAAGACGGCGCCTGAATCTTGGAGAGAAATTAAGTCAAAAAATAGAAAAATGGCACCGAAGAATGATACGAACTGATTAGTCGTTAATCGAGATTCCTGAAGATCTGTTTATTTAATGTATGCATTCATTGATCGAGTCAGCAATTTATTTATTTTCTCCTTGCTCGAGTTATTGATCTCTCTTCTCTAATTCATATCGATCTATTTAGCCATGATCTCTTAAACTCGTTTGCCCTGCAAATTTTTGGTTATATCAGTGGTGTGTGTGTGGTTGGGGGGGTGCTGCACTAATTCATTTTATTTACACTATTTACATCGGTCGGACTGTTGTCCTCATCTTTATTGTCATATTCACGACGTTTAGGTCGTTGTACACTCCGAGATACGTCCGAATTTCGCAGCATACTCTTTACGTTCGAATTTCGAAGCAAACCCTTTCTTTAGTCCACTGGAGTATGTGTTCTAGTTCCCCGTTCCATGCCTCTTCTGGACCATCTCAGTTTCAGTTATTTCCCTTTAGTAAGTCAACTTTTTCAGGGGTTTTTTTCACTTCTGCTGTGGACAAGTATTGAACTCACATCAGTCATGTCACTGGATTGCTTCAAATAACGCTTCCATGTGTACTTGGAAGTCAATGTAAATAGTGTAAATAGTTACAATACTTCATCTCAGAAATATAGACTGCTATTTAATTTTATTCTTATCAAAGACATTTCATATACCGATATCTATATATGTATTTTTCTCTATCTTTTCATATCTATCTATTTTATTGTTCTTTTTATAGATACAAATATTTAAGTAAATACTCAGTTTATAATAAACAATATTAACAACATTTACTGGCCAAAATGTCCGAGAAATTTTCATAGAAAATATGCGTCCTCCGACAGGAATTGAACCTGTATCCTATACGGAACCGTCATATAGCCTTACGTGCTTTTACCGATTTAGCCACAGAAGAGAGTTCGGTTAGCAAGGTCGATTTTACTGTTTTTAAACTACAATTCTCCATGATTTTCTCCCGTACATTCATATCTGCTCGATGCGTATCCAAATGTAAACAAATGGCGTTACACATTATGAAATGGACAAAATCCGACAATTATTTTAAGATGTTTTTATCTATCTATCTATCTATCTATCTATCTAAGTTGACGACAAACTATATCCGGTAGCAAGACTTCTAACCGGGAGATTGGAAGTTTTGAGGAGCGTGGATCCACCTCTTAATTGTTTTTGTTCCCCGGTCCACAATGATCCGGGGTGGTAGCACTAGTTAGGGTCACAGCTATGAGCACTTCGTGACCTTCCAAGCAAAAAGAAAATACTATGAAAGTATGAAAATACAATTTTATATTAAAATAAATTACAAACAATACATATAGAAAAATTACAAACAATACGTATTTATAGTAACATTATCAACATTTTTAAAGCAAAATGACCAACATTACATTTTATAGTGGATATAGTAGAATGACCAATATTACATTTTATAGTGGATATAGTAGAATGACCAATAATACATTTTATAGTGGATATAGTAGAATGACCAATAATACATTTTATAGTGGATATAGTAGAATGACCAATAATACATTTCATAGTGGATATAGTAGAATGACCAACAATATATTATATAGTGTGTAGAGTAGAATGACCAATAATACATTTTATAGCAAAATGACCAACAATACATTTTATAGTGGATATAGTAGAATGACCAATAATACATTTTATAGCAAAATGACCAACAATACATTTTATAGTGGGGATAGTA
The DNA here is from genome assembly GCA_964036315.1 of Acanthosepion esculentum. Taxonomy (NCBI): domain Eukaryota; kingdom Metazoa; phylum Mollusca; class Cephalopoda; order Sepiida; family Sepiidae; genus Acanthosepion; species Acanthosepion esculentum. The sequence goes on along the minus strand of OZ038487.1, from coordinate 12,494,306 downwards.
GAATGACCAATGATACATTTTTTAGCAAAATTACCAACAATACATTTTATAGTGGATATAGTAGAATAACCAATAATACATTTTATAGCAAAATGACCAACAATACATTTTATAGTGGATATAGTAGAATGACCAATAATACATTTTATAGCAAAATGACCAACAATGCATTTTATAGTGGGTATAGTAGTATGACCAATAATACATTTTATAGCAAAATGACAAACAATACATTTTATAGTGGGTATAGTAGAATGACCAATAATACATTTTTTAGCAAAATGACCAACAGTACATTTTATAGTGGATATAGTAGAATAACCAATAATACATTTTATAGCAAAATGACCAACAATACATTTTATAGTGGATATAGTAGAATGACCAATAATATACTTTATAGCAAAATGACAAACAATACATTTTATAGTGGGTATAGTAGTATAACCAATAATACATTTTATAGCAAAATGACCAACAATTCATTTTATAGTGGATATAGTAGAATGACCAATAATACATTTTATAGTGGGTATAGTAGAATGACCAATAATACATTTTATAGTGGGTAGAGTAGAATGACCAATAATACATTTTATAGTGGGTATAGTAGAATGACCAACAATACATTTTATAGCAAAATGAACAACAATATATTTCCTGTAGTCGAAGACTTACAATTGCTTTCAAAATATATTTAGTTTAACCCATACATTTGTGTTCAGAAAATTAAATTTCGGCATATGACCCATGAGGAGTTGATAGGCCGTTAAACAAACAAATTAATCACTCAGTAAATCTATCTAAGTTTGTATCTGTGTCAGTTTTCCCTAGCTATGTCAGTGTATTTATATCTATCTATATATCCGTCTATCTGTCTATCTATCTAGCTAGATAACTAGCTCAGTCTATTAATATCTAACTGTTTATCTACCTCTCTATCTCATGATTATGGATTTTAGTCAAAAGAATCGACAAGCTAAAGCAGTGAAAAACGAGTAGGCTGAAGGAGACATTACACGCGCGGTGTTCCAAACATCTGATCAGCAGTCCCAGCGTAGACATTAAGAGTACATGGAAATCACTGAGGGAAATAAAAATAATAACTATGACCATATTAAGCTCCAAAAAGCGCACCTCAAATTGGAAGTACTTTCAAAATTCACACAGTGTATTGAAAGGTTGCGGGTTCAATCTTGGAGGGGATCATCTGGAAATGGTGTTAAGAGATTAATTCGTTGAGAAATGTTACTCGCTTTATCTAAAGAAAGTTGTGAATATTTATAATTAATAATATACGTTATGATTATGCATATTAATTGAAACAACCGCTTTAGTTTACTTTCTTTCATCATATGGCCAGTTTTAGACCCACTGGAGTAACAGCGTGTAATCGATTTTTATTTTTTCCTCACATCAGGTTATTTACATTGGTGTGCAGTAATATGGATCTATTTTCGGGTTGTATGATGAAATTTGTTTGGCATTGAAAAATATTGCGACATCCTTGATTTCATCAGATTTTTATCACGCCTAGAAACTATTGTCTCGACTGTCGATTAGTTGTCCTTCGACCATTGTCTGCGATGGACGTTACTCCAAGGAGGCGAACGAACATTGTAACGCTGCACGAACACACTGGGAAGACTTACCAGTGTGCAAATCAAAGTACTATAGACTGGCTTGGAAACTCTCTTGATTCAAATCCAATCAAGTATCTGTGGTCATTCTGCAAGGAACGACTTCGTGGACTAGACATACGAAGTACTAACATGTGCACTGGGTCACATTTCATTGGAAATATACGAAAAAAGTAAATAATAACGGAATTATTCGTTTTGTTTTAATTAATTTGCATAAAGGTGTATTTAGGTGTTAAGGAAAGTAAAATTTAATTTAAAATCTTTATTTAGCCACTCTCTATGCTATTTAATATGATTTTCTCCAAACATTTTTATCAACTACGAAAGTAATTTTGATTAATTTAATTTAATGTTGATATCACAGCTAATGCAATAATTCTACAAGATGATTTATGATGAATAAATTTAAATATTTTATCATTTTTAAAACCGAGATGATGGTTTACATTTTGTATACAGCAGACATTAACGTCTTTAAAATTCTTATAACCCTTCTTTTATTTCCCCTGACCCTTCAGGACATAGGTGATCATGGTTCTCCACATCTTCCTGTCCCTTGTAGCTCTTAATAAGTTTTGTCTTTTTGTTATTTCTCCCAAGCCCAGGTCTGCATTCTATTTACTCAAGCTTAGCAAGTACATCCTTGAGCAAATGAATTGAAACAACCCAGACACTATTGTCTCGATTTTCGATTAGTTGTCCTACAGCCATTGTCAGCAAGGAAACTTACGAAAATTGTAACGCTGCATAAGCAACTGGCAAGCTTTACCAGTGAGCAAATTAAAGTACTATAGACAATCTCCAAGGGACGACTTCGTAGAATGGACATACGAAATACTAATATGTGCTCTGGGACATGTTTAATTAGAAAAATACGAAAAAAGTAAATAATACCAGAATTATTCGTTTTGTTTCAATTCATTTTCACAAAGGGGTTTGTTACGCACCGTTTTACTTTGATACTCTTTCTCTCAATCTGTGTGCGTATCAGATTTCTACGCCCTCATGACGTGACCCAGACATTTCAGCTGCCGCTTCCTTATGTTAAGTATAAGTTTCCTTCTTGTTTCCATTTTCTCTAAAACCTCGTCGTTGCTCACATGTTCGGCCTATGGTAGGCTGAGCATGTTTCTGAAGAACCAGATTTCTGTTGCTTCAAGTCACTCCTTCACCTTTGAGGAGAATGTCTAACATTCACTTGTTTCATCATTCATTCCTTATCCAAAGCCGCCAAAAAGAACAACTAATATTTGATGGTTTGTTCGGATTTATGGCAGCAAACCGGGCCAAACATTTATCAGTATGAGAGTGGGTGAGGAAGCTATAAAGTTCGCAGTCCGATCCAGATTTGTCCTGTCTTAAACGAAGATTCAATCTGCGATAGAAAAAGCTTTTTATGAAATACGATAAAACTTTGTTTCATCCATACAATTTACGGCATGGTTCAAAGGATTTTCAATTAGGAAAGTGGATATATACTTATTTGAAATGTTATAATATCAAATACTTTGGATATATCATTATAAGCAGACGTGAACAGACAGAGCAAATTAGATAGATAGATAGATAGATAGATAGATAGATAGATAGATAGATAGTTAGATAGATTACGATAAGTAGATAGATATGAACAGTGATAACAAGCTAGCTAGCTAGCAAGACAGAAACATAGATTACGATAAGTAGATAGATATGAACAGACATAGATAGATAGATAGATAGATAGATAGATAGATAGATAGATAGATAGATTACGATAAGTAGAGAGATATGAACAGGCATAGATAGATAGATAGATAGATAGATAGATAGATAGATAGATAGATAGATTATAAGTAGATAGATATGAACAGACTGAGATAGATAGATAGAGAGATTATAAGTAGATAGATATGAACAGACTGAGATAGATAGATAGAGAGATTATAAGTAGATAGATATGAACAGACTGAGATAGATAGATAGAGAGAGAGAGAGAGAGAGATAGATAAATAGATAGATAGATAGATATGAACAGAGATAGATAGATAGATAGATTACGATAAGTAGATATATATGAACAGAGATAGATAGATAGATAGATAGATTACGATAAGTAGATATATATGAACAGAGATAGATAGATAGATAGATAGATTACGATAAGTAGATATATATGAACAGACATAGATAGATAGATAGATAGATAGATAGATAGATAGATAGATAGATAGATAGATAGATAGATAGATTACGATAAGTAGATAGATATGAACAGGCATAGATAGATAGATAGATAGATAGATAGATAGATTATAAGTAGATAGATATGAACAGACTGAGATAGATAGATAGATAGATAGATAGATAGATAGATTACGATAAGTAGATATATATGAACAGACATAGATAGATAGATAGATAGATAGATAGATAGATATGTACAGAATCATTAACCATAATAGAAGATATCTGATATCTGTGTGTATCTGTGTAGACAAATAGATCGATGAAATATTGTATATGTATTTATAAACGTGACTGTGTATGTGTGTGTATAAACTGCTATTTCAACACCCATATGTGTCTATGAACAACTGTCTGCTGGTGTGTACACATGTGCCCATCAGTGTGTGTCACGATTCGAGTAGATGCCAAACAGGTTTAATCCAAGTTTCATTTAGACGCGATTATCTGACTTTATTTGAGTTTCCTAAACGGCAACTGGCGTTCCAAACGTGAATACGAAATGAAGGCCGAGATCTGTGATTGGAATGACGAAAGCAGACCGTTTATTTTTTCCAGGTATACAGAAAGTAATAAAATCGATGATTCAAAATTGGCATTTCACGCAGTTTCAAATGATTCATGTGCTTTCAATGCGCTTAAACATTTTTATGTTCAGTTCTCTGTTTGTATGATCATTTCACCCCAAGCAAGGCGATAATACCACTAAGATGCAAGGGGCTACTGGTAGTGAAAGAGAACGAAAAGACTTTATAAGGAACCGGAAACTCAATCCTAAACAGGAGACAAGAGATAAACTTCTACCCCCTTGTTCTAAAGATCGGGGTGGCGTGCGAATCGGAGAATTATAGAGAATATCTAATTGTATCTACACGGGCGTGTTGTGCTTAAAGAACACCATAGAAAATGGATTCAATCTTGCTTGCAATGAAAAGTAACCTTTTAATTTGTTTATAATTCTGTGATTATCTACTTTCATAATTTCACATTGTTCTTATTTGACTAGCATCTTCAAAGTTCAAAACGATAGATAGATAGATAGATAGATAGATAGATAGATAGATAGATAGATAGATAGACTACGATAAGTAGATAGATATGAACAGTGATAACAAGCAAGCTAGCTAGCGAGATAGATAGATAGAAACATAGATTACGATAAGTAGATAGTTATGAACAGATATAGATAGATAGATAATTAACAGTCTGCAATAAGTAGATAGATATGAACAGACATAGATAGATATATAGATAGATAGATAGATAGATAGATAGATAGATAGATAGATTACGATAAGCAGATAGATATGACCAGACATAGATAGATAGATAGATAGATAGACCACGATAAGCAGATAGATATGAACATAGATAGATAGATAGATAGATTACGATAAGTAGATAGATATGAACAGACATAGATAGATAGATAGATAGATAGATAGATAGATAGATAGATCACAATAAGTAGATAGATATGAACAGACATAGATAGATAGATAGATAGATAGATAGATAGATAGATTACGATAAGTAGATAAATATGAACAGACATAAATAGATAGATAGATAATTAACGGACTGCAATAAGTATATATATATATATATATATATATATATATATATATATATTGTTTTTAGTTTTAATGTGTGCTATATTTATGGGATAAAGTGCTCAATATCAGAGATGGTGCGTATGTAAATATTAAAGTTCACTTTTATATATATATATATATATATATATATATGTGGGCTTTGTTATATTCATGAGAGAAGAATGTTCGATACAGGAAATCGTTTATATGGACATAAGAATCAACACTTCTTGGTGACCGTCATTTTCCTTCTTCAATGCTACCTTAAGACAATGTACCGTTTCTTCTTTACCGGTCTCTATATATCGGCTTCTCACTGGACTTATTCAGCCTGTACAGTGAGGCGATTTTAAGAGGATCAGAACGCCGACCTGGAATCCTTATTGGCAGCCACAATCTTAACAACATAAGACATGCATATCATACAATGTTGTCACGAAAGGAGAACTGCAAAAGGATTAAATATCAAATGCAAGAAGAGGGAATACATGTTTGTTAGTTTTTAGTAATAAATGGAAACAAAAAGGACACTTGTACATAACATCAGAAAGAGACAGTTGAAATTTCTTGGGATCATAATGAGGAATGACGCTTGGAAAATTTGACATTCACAGGGCAGTTTGAGGGCAAGAGGGACAGAGGAAAACAACGCAAAACCTGTGTAATTAGCTAGTATAAATGATTGTCAGAAAGGGGTTTAAAAGTGTTGTGGATTCCGGGAATGGAATCCTGCACAAATAAATAAACAACGCCAGTAATTGAGATAGAAAAATAAGTGTATTAAACGTAAGAATACACACTTGAAGTGAAGATAAGAAGTCCAGGAATGCGGGTTAGTAGAAAGTATATGTACAAGTCTCTGTAAGTGAAGCCGTAAATATCTCTCTCGCTGGACTCTGGTATAACTCTCTGTGAACACCCTGTGTACTGTCTCCGTATCTCTCACCCTGACTCAACGTATCTCAACCTGCAGGTATTCTCTCTGTCAGCATAAGTATACTTTGGACGAGTCCATCTTGTGTAAAAGGGGTCTGCCTCACAACACAAAGTGCAAAAAGACAAAATTTACTAAGAGCTACAAAGGACAGAGAAATGTGGAGAAAATTTTTATTAACTTTTCTTGTATCAGTTATTTGTTACGTTCGCAAAAGGGGTTATGTTTAGGTAGGGTAGGGATGTGAAACTATATATTACTAAGTTTATAAAAAATAAAAGTTTACTGAATCAGAGAAATGAATTAACTATTTTTGCCAACATTGTCAAAGATTTTCCTTAAATAATATTTAAAAATAAAAATAAATGTGACCTAGTAATATACATACTTAAACTTGATATGAAAAAATAGTTTTATATACTGTAAGTAATTCTATTACATTTACTTGTTTTAAAAAAAAGAAATATAGTCTATTAAAAATTAAAAGTGAAAATATTTTAAAATTGTAGTTAAATAAAACGTATTCTAATCTAAACATCCCCCAAAAATCTTTAAGTATACAAATAGAAAAAATGCCGTAAGAATTTTTTGCCGTTAACAATAAAGTTTTTAAAAAAACCCAGACGACATGCATTTAACGGATGTCAGAATTCGTTGAAAAATACATCCCTACCCTACCTAAAAGTTAATAAAAACGAACACGCTACCACCCCTTGTCTGAATGATTGGATTTCTCTGTATCCTTGGAAACAGTGAATTATGAATTTTTTCTGTGCCTTTAAAACTCAGTAAATTTAAAAAATAAGTTACTCCAAAATTCGCTTGAGGATGAAATGGAACTAATGTTTTTAATTTAATTACAAAATTAAATTCGAAGCTTTTAGCTTCCATTTTTGAAATATGGTTATTACTGTGTAGCGATAAAAAACATATTTTAAATCAGTTAATTTATAATATATATATATGTGTGTGTGTGTGTGTGTGTGTGTGTGTGTGTGTGTGTGTGTGTGTGTGTGTGTGTGTGTGTGTGTGTGTGAATACAGACGAAAATTTAAAAACAAAACGGGAAAAATCTTGGGTTGGCTAAATGGATGGAGGACAGTGTTTAGGAGATATAACAAAAAGACAAAATTTATTAAGAGCTACAAAGGACAGGAAATCGTGGAGAGCCATGATCGCCAACATCCTGAAGGGACAGGGTACACAGAAGAAGAATGATCTTGAGTAAATGTATGGCGGAACAAGGTTTAGGAGAGATTACAAAAAGACAATATTTATTAAGAACTATTATGGACAGGAAATTGTGGAGAGCCATGATCGCCAACGTCCTGAGTGGACACCGTACATAGAAGAAAGACGAAGTTATTGTCTCCAAAAATGTCTGTTTTATAAATAAAGAAGGAAAATATCAAGTGTTTAAACACCGATTGCGATTTGCTTCCGTAAGTTCCGTGCAGTGAATATTTTCTTTCTCTCAGTTTTTTTTTTCTCACATTTCAAAATGAAAGATGTTTGATTGATTTCACTGGCACGATTTATCTGTAACGACATTTCTAAGATTTCCCTAAAATCATTGGAAAAATTTAGACATAGAACCTTTTCTTTGCTAATTTCCAGTTTCTCATTTATTTATCACTTGATACCTTTTTGTTCCTTATCCCTTTCGGATTCTTTTTTCTTTCATTCATTTTCCCACTCGCTACGACCAAATTTTCTTTTTTTTCCATTTTTAACCTGGCATTATCTCCCTTGCAAATTCAAACCGAGGCTACCTATCCATAAAATGACCTGCGTCATTTAACAAAATAAAATAAAAATGGATAACAATTTTTTATTTATTTACCTTTTTCTTGCACTGTTTCACTCGCTCTTCTAAATCTCTTTCGTTTCCTTTTGTTTTTTGTTTATTTAATTAGTCGCTGCAACAGCAGTACTTAACCCCTAACGTAGTTACAAGCTCGCTATCTTAACACCCTAATTCTCTCTGGCCCTCGAATTTTTTCATTACTGAAAAAGAAAAATACGTCTTATCACCATTTTAGAATTGCCTTTCTTTACGATTCGCGCTTGGATCTGTTTAAAACCTCACCTGGCCTTAACTCAGAAACCTGTACAAAAGTTAAATGAAACAGTTTACAAGAGATTACTGTTTTTAACTTTTAGTCTATTCAAGTTTCAGTTAAATCTCTTTCAATGGGAACACATTTTTTTTCAGCAGTGCTTTGTAGACAAAACTCCAAACTTATTGGGAGAGATTTTGATCCATTTTTTTATTTCAGCATTTCACCCCAAGCAAGGCATGAGTGCCACTATCACACAAGGGATAACAGGGAGTAAAAGAATGAGTAAAGAGGGGTGTTTGAGGAAAAGATATAGAAAGGGGATCAGGATCAAGGCATCAGAAGATGTCGATTAACATTACATTTGAATATTTGAAGATTATAGCTATCAGGGAAGCAAGTAAGAGGAAGGGAGTTACACTGTCAGGAAGTGCGAGAGCAGAAGCTGTTGGAGTAGAAGAGGCGGTTACATTTAACTGTTTCGACAGTGAAAGCGTGGGACCGAGATGCCAACCTAGTAGCACGCTTAAATTCATGCAGTTGGGGTAGCAGTGAAAGTAGCTCGTCAGAGCAGTTACCATGAAAATATTTGTAGAAAAGACAGAGATAAGCCACAGCACGTCTGTGAGAAAATGACATCAGTCGAGATGCCAGATCAGGACCTATCACATTGCATATCCGTCTCTGGATTTTGTCGAGTACTTCAAGATGAACAGCGGGGTCACCAGACTATATATGGCAACAGCATTCAATCCAAGGACGAATGGTAGATTTGTAGATTTGAAGGATGTACTCAGGCAAGAAAAACCTTCTGGGCGACACAGAGAACCAACTTTCTTTGTGGTAGAAGAAGCTATTGATTCAATGTAGTTGTTCCCTAACGAGAGATCTATTATTTTGCTATAGCAAACAGAACAGCCCAAGGGGTGCGTTTCGAATTGCAGATGTCAGAAAGGAGTAAACACAAAAATTTAAATATCTGGGCAATGTTTTAACAGCCGACGGGAAAAGTGTCACCGACATCCGAACGCGCATTGTGAAGGGGAAAAGTCCCTTTCAAAAAGCTAATCAAAGTATTAAGCAATATGAACTTTTTTGTTAGAAACAATTAAAAGTTCTGAATTACTATGTAATATAAATCGTATAAATTTTCGTATTATTCCAATGAAACATGACCCAGTGCACAAGTTAGTGATTCGTATCTCCATTCCACAAAGTCGTTCCTTGCAGATTGAACACAGATTCTCGATTGGATTTAAATCAGGTTCCAGTCTATCGTAATTTGATTTGCTCACTGGGATGGCAGTGAATGCTGGACAAAGTCAACAAAGATAAAGAGGAGACTGGAGGCAACAGTAATGTGCTTCTACAGAAGGATGCCGAGAATTCCACTGGCAGAGACAGTAAGAAACGAGAAATATTGAGATAATCCAAACAAAGATTATGTCAATAGTCCGCATGTAAATCTGTAATTCTTACCCTCGAAATTGATTGTAAATGTGAATTTACTTCCTCGTTTTGCGCAATTAAAAGAACCTCATTCAGTGACGCTTTATCTTGAGCAACTCTTGGTCGTTGAATTTGGCGTAGAATAGAGTAAACATTGTCAGACAATTGAATATTCTTCATCTAGTAGGCATTTGGAAAATACAGTAACTTTTCTTTGCATTTACTAATAAAAACCATCTGTAAATTAATTGAAAGAAAACGAATAATTTCGTTATTATATACTTTTTTTCGTATTTTTCCATGAAACATGATCCAGTGCACATGTTAGTACTTCGTATGTCCATTACACAAAGTCTTTCCTTGTAGATTGACCACAGATTATTGATTGGATTTAAATCAGGTGTGATTCCAGGCCAATCTATAGTACTTTGATTTGCTCACTGGTAAGGCTTGCCAGTGTGTTCGTGCAGCGTTACAATTTTTGTACGTTTCCTTGGAGTAACGTCCATCGCAGACAATGACCGTAGGACAACTAATTGACAGTCGAGACAATAGTGTTTGGGCGTGATAAAATCTGATGCAATCCCGGATGACGCAATATTTTTCAAGGCCTAACAAATTTCATCATGCACCTCGAAAATAGATTCATATTATTGCACACCACTGCAAATCAGCTAATCTGAGGAAATAGAAATCGATTACACCCTGTCACTTCAGTGGGTCAAAAACTGGCCGTATGGTGAAAGAAAGAAAACTAAAGCGGTTGTTTCAATTAATTTGCACAAGGATGTACTTAGCTTTAGAAAGAGACAGTTGACATTTTGAGGATTTATGTTGAATAAAGAGGGCTGGTTCAGCGTTCCAAACAGATTCAACAAGGTTCTATCCCGGAGGTCCTCATTCAAATTTTCACCATTTGTTATGATTCATCGGAGAAGTTAATCCTGAAAATTTCAGTATGATAAGATCCAGAGACGGATATGCAACGGAGTTGGCTCTGATCTCGTCTGCAGTCGCTCTCTCACAGACGTGCCGTCGCCTCCCTCTATCTTTTTTACAAATACTTTCATGGTAACTGCTCCGAGGAGCTGCTTTCGCTGGTTCCCAGACTTCATGAATTTAAGCGTTCTACTAGGCTGGCATTTCGCTCACACCCTTTCACTGTCGAAATTGTTAAATGTAGCCGTCTCTTCTACTCCAATAGCTTCATGTCTCGCACTTCTCACCTGTGGAACTCCCTCTCATTTTCCTGTTTCTATGATAGCTATAATATCCAATTATTCAAATGTAATGTCAATCGACGTCTCCAGATGCCTTGATCTATCCCCTAACCGTCTCTTCATCCTTTCCTTTATCACTCCTATTTGCTCTCGCTCCAATTCTCTGTAACCCCTTGCGTGCTAGTGGCTTCCTGCTCTGCTTCGGGTGAAACGCTTAAAAGAAAAATGATACATCATTTCAAACAGATTTTATGCCACTCTAAAGATTATGAAAACACTGATTTTTTGTTGTTGTTGTTTTAGTTTTAGAGACTTTTCACTGAAACCAACTTTCTGTGGTTGCTTTGGAATTATTTTTCATCTCAACTAACATGACTCTCTCAAATTCGGTCACCTAATCACACTCTCTATAGTGAGGTATGTAAATATTTACACTTTTCACATTGTTCGGACTGTTGCCATATTCACGACGTTTCGGCTGTTGTACGCTCCGGTGATTGGAATTTCGAACTGAACCCATTATTTCGTCTACCAGGGTAAATTGTTCTAGTTTGGATGTCCTTAGTTATCTCCCTTTAATTCAACTCTCCATGTCTTTTTTGTTCTGTTTTTTGGGGGATTATTTTTTGTGTTTTTTTTTAATTTTTTGTTTTGTTTTTTTTGTTTGTTTTGGTTATCTTTTGTTTTTGTTTTTTTTGTTTATTTTTTGTTTTGTTTTTTGCTATTTTTTAATTTTTTATTTTTTTCAGTTTCCAATCGCCTGAAGAAGGCCGGAGCGTACAAGGATCGAAACGTCAAGAATATGGAAACAAAGATGAGGACAACAGTCTGAACAATGTAAATGGTGTAAATAATAACACTCCTCTGCCAATTGCTGCAAAAATCTCAAATGAATTTTTTTTTAAAATGCGCTATTTTACAGTTAAAATCCTGGCCTTCCTTCCACTGCATGAAGACATATGCAACGTCCTCTTCTCTCATCATTCAGTGTGTATCAGGGACTTCACAAAAAAACCAATGAAACTGATGCCTTATGCTGCATTTCTGAGCAACAGGAGGAAGAAAAGTGAAATAATTGGATTTTTTTAGTTTTGATTTTTTGTTTTTTTTCCATTTCATATGAAATGTGATGAACTTATCAAAAACCAGAGCATTTACTTTAAAAATTGTATCTATTAAAATAGCGTATATACAGAAAATATATTACCGTAATTCCCCACATATAATACGCATTTTTCTAAAACATAACAAGCAAAATTAGGGGTGATTATTATGCACAGCTATAAAAAAAATCTTTCAAAAATTGCCTTTTCATCTGTCGATTTCAGTTGCAAAATGACTACTCACCACAAACATACGACAGTTTGTCACTAACATTCGGCGATTGCGACCCCATAAGGATGTCAAATACAATCAAATGTACGTAACAATACTTGCAAATGTAAAATAAGAATTATCATAATTAAAATTAAATTAGAATAATATTATTCTACGTTTGAAACCATTTTTTAACAAGAGTAGGCAATGCTGGCCGTAATAAAATTGAAAAGGTACAATTTATAGTTTGATTACCAAACAAGGTATGCGTATTATGCGTGAGTAGAAGTATTTTCGCACACTTTCTGCACAATTTGAAGGGGTGCATATTATTGAATATCGAAGGCGTATTATATATGGGGAATAACGGTAAATAATTGTCGGACTTTGTATATTGTCATTATTTACGTTAAGTTGCATTTCGTGAATAGATATGATCGATCTAGAAAAATCGTCAGAGATTGTGTGTTTGAATATATATGTATATATATATACATATATATGAGGAAAAATATGGAAAAAACAGTTAACTTGCATATTCGGATTTTTTGTTTTTCCATATTTTTCCTCATGCTGTCGGATCTATATCCACATATTTGCTTACATATACACACACACACACACACACACACACACACACATATATATATATATATATATATATAGTCGACTCTCCCGTCGAATTCGACGTATGAGTGTCAAGCAGATCAGTTCCGAGGAAACTGACACCCTGACACCAGCACATGAGATTTGATTATAGTGGTGAAGGTTTTGTGCAGACATCCACACATTTTGAAGGGCCGAAAACAGAGACTTGTTGAACAACTTGCCACAGGCTCCCCAAGCGACCATCCGCACGTTTTGAATTCAGAGTTTTCCTTCTCCTAGACTACTTGCTATACAAGGCTATAGAATCCAGTCTGCCCTGCTATTTACCCATACCTGGAGGGAGAAGAAGAGGATTCACACTTTTCGCAAGGGCATTAGCACGTAAGTGAATGCAATGGATTCGACTGGAATTCGAAGTCGGCTCATTCCAAGACGCTATCCATTACTCCACCGTGCCTCATATATATATATATCTTAATGTATAAAACATTTTTCGACATGTATCACATTCATTTTTGTCTTGGAATAAAAAACAATTTACTCACTACAAAGATGCAACTTCGTTTCATTGAATTTAGTTGCACTTTGACTGGTGCGAACCAAAAATGCACAGCTATAAAAAAAATCTTTCAAAAATTGCCTTTTCATCTGTCGATTTCAGTTGCAAAATGACTACTCACCACAAACATACGACAGTTTGTTACTAACATTCGGCCATTGCGACCCCATAAGGATGTCAAATACAATCAAATGTACGTAACAATACTTGCAAATGTAAAATAAGAATTATCATAATTAAAATTAAATTAGAATAATATTATTAAACGTTTTTAAAAATGAAAGAGCCAGGAACATGAAAGTCTGTCGAAAATAATAGCACAGATACAGGTTCAAATCCCAAAGAAAAAACCCCGATACGAGTAAACAACTAACTAAAGAGCTCGATACAAACGTAGAGCAAACCTAGTCAAACCTAATGAGCCAGACAAACCTACCAAGGTTTCACTTAGGTAGATCGTCAGGGTCAGCTGGCCTAAGCTGGGACGATCTGCCTAAGTGAAACCTTGGTAGGTTTGTCTGGCTCATTAGGTTTGATTGACTATATATATATATATATATATATATATATATATATAAACGGAGACTGAAGTCAACTTCCAGAGGCGACAGTCTGTTTCATACCAAACGCAATCGTCAGATCATGTGTCTTGTGTGTGTTGTTGAATCTGTCTGGAATGATCCGGCTTGAAAAATTCGACTCTCTCAGGACACACTGAAGACAAGTACATGAAACTGTGAGTAAGCTACCAGGTCACGTAAATGAATGTCAGGAATGGTAGGGAGAAGGAGTAAAAAGACTAACATTACTAAAAGTTACAAGGCATAGGAAATAATAAAGAGTCATTGTCGTCCATGTTCTGACGGAGCACGTCAAATAGAAGATGAAGCCTTACGCATTGACGACTATAATATCAATTAAAAAATGACAAGATTACATAATGTCTTTCGAGCAGCGCTTTACCCAGCTTTCGGGTCCAGATTAATGGGTAATATCTGTCCTCATTAACTCTGTCGTGTTACTGTCCGTGTGGTCTGTGTTGTAATGAGAGAAGCCTCACACTAGGGATTTTAACCCTGCGGTAACACCTTCACTAAAAAGGGATAATTGTGAATATCGACTAGTGCAGAGGCCGGCAACTTATGGACGCGTGCCACACGTGTCATGCCAAGCAATTTCCATCGCACGCAGCTGCAAATGACATCACGAAGTCTGAACCAATAACTACTACAACGCAAAGAAGATAGCTTTTTCAAAACTGCTCACTCGTTGGACCCCCATTAATTCTAAAAGCTTTTTAAAAAAATTACAAACAGTTTATTTCTATATACAAATTATTGTATATATTACTATATAAAATATATTGTGGAACTGGTATATTGACCTTGTATAAAAAAAATACGTATGCTGTTGGGACACTGAATGATTTTAAAAGCCGAGGGTAGCCTGCGGGAAACCAGATTTCGGTTCCGTGGGGAGTATGGTTGCAAAGCTGAAACTTAAAGGAATTGACGTAAGGTTGCCGACCCCTGTACTAGTGTGACAGTGGTTACGTGCAGGGCGAGCTATTGTCCTTGGCCCATATCACAGGTATGAATACCGCATATTACTCGTCCTTGGGGCTTGTATCATAGTGTAGTATCTGTTCGTTTCTCTATGTTTCTACCTTTGGGCAGTTGGTGGCTTTGTAATCAGAGAAGCCTAGTCCGGAGAATTTCAACCGTGCAAGAACCTTCCACCACAAACAGATACACAATGAACGATAGAATAGAGTGATAGTGGTTGCGGGGATAGGTCAATTATTTTTTGTCCATATGTACGCGTATGAGCACCCTACGTTAAACAGACAATAAGTCAAATGTTAGATTGGAATTTTGCTCACAGACTCTCAGCCCATGATCAGTAGAGACTGGGTATGTCTGTGAATCCAAATGTTTCCCCCTGGCCTTCTGCCTATCATCGGAGTAACATATATGCGTCCAGTTGCACACTACAATATATACCGTATTTTCCGGCTTACAAGACGCACTTTTTTCCTAAAAAAATATCCTAAAAATACGTGTGCATCTTCCACGACGAATGTAAGGCAACGCCCAGGCTCAAGTCAGCTTGGACGGTCCCCTAATTGGCTTGACTAATAGAGACGTGGATATGTTGAGTCATTAAACTATAATGTTAGCTATCTATCTAATTCAGCCTTTTATATGATGTAACCTCAGTACTTAGCAACTTAGAAGTATTTCCAAAACTATAAACCTTCCTGGAGCCGAGCCACAAGCTTTACTAGCAGCACCGGAAGCCTTTCTGCTCTTGACTAGTATGCCATTGCCATACAAACAAAATCGGACAACTGATTAATGTAAACAACACGTGACGCCAGTATGTGAGGGACGCATGGCGAATAGGTTCTTGTATATGAATGACTTTTCTTCTTAGAAATTTCATTCTAATATTAGGGTGTGTCTTCCAAGCCGCATAATCTTGTAAGCAGAAAAATACCGTACTCAATACGTTACACACATGTGGATTCTTTCGGAGCAGTTTCAATTTCTTGGCTGTCTTCGTTCCACCATTTCGGTCGTTGCACTCTCCAACCTTCTTCCTACCTAAATTTCTGAAACAAGTTCCTGTTGCTGCTACACTAATTCCTAATTTCATCGTTTTTCATCCCGTTTAAACATCAGTGTGCTCAAGGAGGACTGGAGTCGGTTTTGTTATATTCACTTACACACAAATACCATTGAAAAGGCATGAATCCATCCCTTATCCCCATGCTATGGACAGACAGGTCTTGGTTGGCAACCAGTCCTACGCAGAAAGAAACGGCAACCTGATACAGGGAAATCTTCTGTCTAGTCGGTGATAAATGGAGTCATGATCGCCCAACCGTGTTTCACGTATGACACTTAATTAACTGATACTCAAGCCTTTAAACTTTTAAAACTTTTTGTGCAAATTCTTGAGACATGAGGTGGTTACTACTACTGCTACTACTGCTACTACTACTGCTACTACTATTGTTACTACTACTACAGCTACTACTACTACTATTATTAATACTTCTATTAATACTCCTACTATTAATACTAATACTGCCACTACTACAATTACTGCTACTACTACTAGTATTGTTACTACTACTACAGTTACTACTACTACAGTTACTACTACTATTAATACTAGTAATATTAATACTACTACTGCCACTACTACTGCTACTGCTACTACTACTATAGTTTTTACTACTACTACAGTTACTACTACTACTATTATTAATACTTCTATTAATACTAATACTGCCACTACTACAATTACTACTGCTACTATTAATACTACTAATATCAATACTACTATTATTAATACTAATACAGCCACTACTACTACTGCTACTACTATTGTTACTACTACTACAGTTACTACTACTACTATTAATACTAACAATATTAATAGAACTACTTTTAATACTAATGCTGCCACTACTACTACTGCTACTAGTACTATTTTTACTACTTCTACAGTTACTACTGCTACTACTATTAATACAACTAATATTAATACTACTACTATTAATACTAATACTGCCACTACTACTACTAGTGCTATTACTACGACTACTGCTACTACCACTGCTAATACTACTACTACGACTACTACTGCTACTGCTACTATCACTGCTACTACTACTACTACGACTACTGCTGCTACTACTACTGCTACTAGTACTACCGAGTGTGTGTGTGTGTGTGTGTCTGAACACTTTCTTAAGTTATTCTTTCTTTTGAGTCTATTTTCAGAGCGTACACGTTGTCTGGCCGTCAGATAATTTGTATACCGTAAATCCACTGATGGGGCTCCCAGCAAGCTTCCTTGGAAAATGCTATCATTAGTGACAGCCAGGCATTTGGGGCTATTATTACTGATCTCCGCGTGGCGTTGTGTACTTACTATCGTTTCCTGTTCCACCAAAGCTCTAAACAAAACTGCAAATAAAAAAAAATCGAATCTCGAGTAATTGAGTCTGCATTCATCCAAACATTGCCAGAGCAGCCCTAAGGTAATATCACGTTACAAATTTCTATAAAAATGTCCATCAAATGATTTCTCTAGTCATTAAGAGAAGAAGGCATGAACCACTGTTTCTTGATCTTTTCGTTTGCAACCTCGTAGCAACGGCAGTAAGAGAAGCAGTGACAACGGAGGTCAAGTCTGACAGAAACAGAAGCAGCCGCAGTAGCAGATGCAGCAGCAGGCAGGCAGATAATAAGATCATTAGCTTCAAGTTCTATGTCCTGGATTATCCTGCGGCACAATGGTGGGTTAAACTGCTGTTTCGTGAATTTTGTGGCATAGTTGAACTCTGACCTCTACTACCCTTGGTCGGGTAGTACAGATTTAGACTCAGAGAAACGAGAGTGAACATTAACTGGTTTGGACTATATAGAACAAGACGAGATATCAGGAAACATGGACAGTGAAGGAGAATGAACTATCCCGTAGATTAAATAAAGTTAGAAATTCCCTGAACTTTAATCAGATCAATAGCCACCTGAAGAAGCCCGGAGAGTACAGCAGTCGAAATATTGTGATAACAGTAAAAAAAAAAAGCTGAGGACATTAGCCTGAATGTAAATTAGTATCTTATTTTATGTGACATGTACGTTCAGCACAATAGCAACCACGTCTCAAGACGACTACATATCTCTGTTTGCACTTTACTGTCTTTTGCCTCCAATCTGGTAGCCAGTCACAAAATCTTACTCGCTGTTTCTGCCTGCCGCGCTTGTCTTCAGTATGTCTAGTGAGTGTTAACTTTTGCAAGTCCTCTTTCGTCATAATGTGTTCAATGTATTTCAACTGTTTCTTATTTTAAGTGAAGTGTCCTTTATTAATTATCATTTTCAATGTCTACGTGTTTTGTCCATGTTATTCTTTATATAAGTCATCAGAACCGCATCTCTTTAGAACCACTTCAAGTCTGTTCATCAGTAAATAAATTGTCCAGCATTCATTGTCATGCAGGAGGATAGATATGATATACAGCCTGTTTGGGATAAATCTTACAGAGTCTATTTTTTTCCAGTTGGTTTGGAATATCTGTAAACAGTAAACGGCATTGTAACACCCAGTCACTACAGCTTTTAGGAGTTAACTGATGAGGACGAGTGGAAATCACGTGATTGTTTTAAAAAGGGTAACCTGCATCATGATGATTCAAGCCGGGCATCAAAATGCCGCAACCATGACAGCTGCTCAAAACAATAAGACGTGAAATGGAGATCTGCAACGGAGACCATGGCTTATAGGAAAAGACGTGAAAAAATTTCTGAATGCCTCCGTACGCCAGCATTCATCCAACAACTACAGGAGAAAGTGATGAAAGACACAGATGCGGGAAATGGGTGTTGCAACTTCCCCCATGAAGCTGGCCTTGACTGAGGACCTCCATTACATTTCATACAGGAAGTTTAAAGGTCAAATTCTTAGAGAAAAGGCACGGGAAAACTGTGTGACAAAGGTAAAGAAACTCCTGAACAAGGTGAAAGATTCTTTTCAGCCAGGGACAATCTGATACTTCTCTGGTGAAAAGAACGTGTGTCAGGATCAGCTGCAGAACAAAAGATGACTTGCTTACAATCAATAATGTCTTCCTAGTGACAAGACGTTTCACCAAAATTTGGTGGATATTGGGTTCTCCACCGCCTTAACCAGGTATTGAACTCACACTGTTTGGGTCCTGTCACTGGATCTAACTAACGCCTTTATCCACTGTGACATGTGTCCTCGAGGACACATGGCACAGTGGATAAAGGCGTTAGTTAAAGCGGTGGAGAACTTTGTGAGGGGAAATAACAGGAGATAACTGACATCCATTAGACATGGCACGTGAAACTAGAACAGTCTACCCCAGTGAGCGAAATAAAGGGTTCAGTTCGACATTCCAACCACCTGAAGAAGGCCGGAGCGTACAACGGCCGAAACGTTGTGATAAACATGGCGACAAAGATGAAGACAATAGTCCGAATAATGTAAATAGTGTACATAATACCTCATCTCAGAAATATAGACGGATACTGAAAGGCCGAAACGTTGTAATAAATATGGAAACAAAGATGAGGACAATAGTCCGAATAATGTAAATAGTGTACATAATACCTCATCTCAGAAATATAGACAGATACTGACAGGACGAAACGTTGTAATAAATATGGCGACAAGATGAGGACAATAGTCCGAATAATGTAAATAATGTACATAATACCTCATCTCAGAAATATAGCCAGATATTGAAAGGCCGAAACATTGTAATAAATATGGCGACAAAGATGAGGACAATAGTCCGAATAATGTAAATAGTGTACATAAAACCTCATCTTAGAAATATAGACTGATACTGAAAGGCCGTAACGTTGTAATAAATATGGCGACAAAGATGAGGACAATAGTCCGAATAATGTAAATAGTGTACATAAAACCTCATCTCAGAAATATAGACAGATACTGAAAGGCCGAAACGTTGTGATAAATATGGTGACAAAGATGAGGACAATAGTCCGAATAATGTAAATAGTGTACATAATACCTCATCTCAGAAATATAGACAAATACTGAAGGTCGGAAACATTGTAATAAATATGGCGACAAAGAAGAGGACAATAGTCCGAATAATGTAAATAGTGTACATAAAACCTCATCTCAGAAATATAGACAGATACTGAAAGGCCGTAACGTTGTAATAAATATGGAAACAAAGATGAGGACAATAGTCCGAATAATGTAAATAGTGTACATAATACCTAATCTCAGAAATATGGAAATATACTGAAAAGCCGAAACGTTGTAATAAATATAGCGAAAGCCTGGCCTCATCAACTGGGTCTGTCGGAGTTTACATGTATGTAAATAGGAGGCATTATTTTGGGTTCGTCAAGGATTGTTAGATGAAATAATTAAATAAATAAATTACAAGGACAAAGTATAGGGCTATAACCGCAAGTGAAATCTGAAAAATATAGCACTACTAACTGTTGATAAATATACGAGGCTCTCCAAGATACTCTCATGGAATGTGACCAAATGAGGTTTATTTAACAACATAATCCCCCTTGCGTTCTACACGTTTCTTTCATCGGTGTTGCAGTACTTGTATCTTTTTGGTGAAGAGAATTTCATACTTTGGTCCAAAAGTTATTTGGACCAAAATATATAATTTATATACCAGAATTCTCTCATTACAAGGCTCGAGAGATTCAATATAGAAAGCTACCACTAAAATTGTAATAGTATATTGTGATGAAAATAAAAATGGGTAGTCGGAAGTGAAGATTATGAGGATAGGAAGGATATACAATGATTGAACTTTAACTAGAAGAGGTCAAGGTTATAATGTTCAAAGTTGAAAGTAATGTTCAAAGAGTTACCCAAGCAGAACCCTAAGTGACATTTTATTGAAAAAAGTATGTTGGAGTGGAACTAAACAAAGGAGATATTTGCCATGGAAATACAATAATAGAATAACGGCGGGTATGCGACGTTGTATCTATGGCAAAGAAACTGTAAATAACTCTTCCAAAGTTGTTTGAATGGAACTAAAGAAAGGAGATTTTCTGAATATTTGCCACGGAAATAGCGATAGAATAAAGATGGATTTGCGAAGTTGCATCTATGGCAAAGAGACTGCAAATATGTCTTCCTTTATGAGACCTTGTGGGCGGTTTGGAATTCTTCTAAGGCTGAAAAGCGAAAGCTGAGCATCTCCAGCCCAGATATGCCTGCAATATTCCGTTTTGTTTTGTTTTTTGTTATTTTTCTTTTGTTTTTTTTTTGTTGGTCTGAGCTGATTCTTGTTAAAACAATTTTGCTCTACAGATAGCACGAAGACCGTAGTTTAGAGCAAGGAGTCGGCGACCTACGGTACACGTGCCACTTGTGGCACTCTTGCCACTTGTGGCACGACAAACAATTTCCAGTGACACGTAGCCTCTAATGACATCACGAAGTCCGAACCAATAACTACATCAACGCAAAGAAGATATTTATCTGCTTCAATTTTAATATATACTAAAGTATATATACTATATATTACTATATAAAATATATTGTAGAACAGGTATATTGACCTTGACTTGTATAAAAAAAAAATATGTATACTGTTGGTACACTGAATGATTTTAAAACCCTAAGTCGGAACATAGCAAAAGTTGCCGACCCCTGTTTTAGAGGGGAAATCAAATACCATGAATAATATTAGTTGAACAAGGTTAGACTATTTAGGACTTGTTTTGGAAGCTAAGACAGTTATTTTCTCCGCAGCTGCTAGAAATCAATGTTTGAACGATAATAAAAAATTGATATTCCATATCTCATTTCCATGGCATGAGATCAGTATTCAATTGATGCAATACACTAGAATAACGGCGGGTATGCGACCTTACATCTTTCACAAAGAAACTGCAAATAACTCTGAATGGAACTAAATAAAGGAGATTTTCTCAATTGATGCAATACACCATTTCCAACATTTTATTTTCACTTTTGTTTTGCATAGCGCTGGGCAAAAGTGAATTTAATAAATTATCCAGGAGTTTAAATGAAGCAATATTTCGTGCCTACAGGAATAAAGTGAACAGCTTCAAGACCGCTAAAATTGTCCCTTATTGATGATAACAACAAAATTCCCAAACGCTATTATCTCGAATTTGTCGAAGATCCGTTTCGGAATTATCTGTGTTTTATATCGAATCAACAATAAAATGCACTCCGTTCGAGACTGGCAAGAACAAAACTATACAGTGTAACTAGCATAAACCCGGACCTCCTATTGCGTGGGAGAAAAAATTATTGGGACCTTAAACTGAGCAATGAAGTATCCGCCCCTTTAAAATGAGGGCTTTTTTTATAACTTGAACACAATCGTTGGAAATTGTTTTGGACATTTCCCAAAAGCAAGACAGACGATCGGTAAACCCTGCCGTGTATAAAATAGCGTCGACATTGATCACCTCGGCTACCCGCCAGAGTTTTAGATCTAAAATATTTCCGCTCATAAATTAAAAGATAAACGATTATCTGACGGCTAAAGAGTACGAAAAGTGCCAGTAATAAAAACAAACATGTACCAAATATTCTTGATTCGACTCGTTTTACGCATAGAGCGAAATTATCAAATAACTCGACGATTATACAAGACTCAATAGGGGAAATAGCTTTCTAAGCGAATAAAACTCGTTTTAAACCAAGTCGAATAATGAAGCTAGTATCAAAATGGAGAATATTTATGACTTTTTAACATTTCAAAAAAAGGGGAACACGTTGTGCCTTCTCATGTTAACGTTTTTCTGCTAGAATAAATTAGGAAGATGATACTGAATCCGTTGCTAGGGCTGTTGCTATAAAAATATTTTCAATGTGAGACAATTTTTATTGCCCGGTTTGGTTATTTTTTCTTTTTTTTTTCTTTTTACGGTATATCAACCTTATTTAATGCTGTCGAGAATTTTATTCCTGATAATATTTTTTATAAAATTTTATTGCTAGTAATATTTTTCTTGTCTAAAAATGTATTGCTGGTATTTTTTTCCCAAAATGTATTGCTGGTAATATTTTTTTCTAAACTTGTATTTCTGGTAATATTTCTTTTTCAAAAAATGTATTGCTGGTAATATTTTTTTCTAAAATTGTATTTCTGGTAATATTTTTTTTCAAAAAATGTATTTCTGGAAAAAAAATTTTTCAAAAAATGTATTGCTGGTAATATTTTTTTCTAAAATTGTATTTCTGGTAATATTTTTTTTCAAAAAATGTATTGCTGGTAATATTTTTTTCTAAAATTGTATTTCTGGTAATATTTTTTTTTGAAAAAATGTATTGCTGGTAATATTTTTTTCTAAAATTGTATTGCTGGTAATACTTTTCTTTTCCAAAAATATACTGCTAGTAATAATTTAAAAAAAACGTATTGCTGGTATTAAAACCTATTTTTATACGTTCATAATGTTTTGACCTCTTTTGGTCGGGTTACCTGTTCGCTCATAGTTTAGACACTGACAGGTAAACACCAGCAATTAAGAGATGGTTCCATGGGAACACCAATTAAGAGATGGTTCCATGAGAACACCAATAAGAGATGATTCCATGAGAACACTAACTAAGAGATGGTTCTATGAGAACACCAATTAAGAGATGGTTCCATGAAAACACCAATTAAGAGATGGTTCCATAATCCTCAAACCTTCCTGATAAAAGGCCTTGCTGTCGGATGTAGTTTATCGTCTTACCCAGGACGCGAATGCTGTTTATCGTCGTACCCAGGACGGTTTATTGCCTGAATCTATCTAACATATTTATAAGTCTACCATACGTACATGCATTGGATCTTGCTGTCACATCTAGTTTGTGCTTCTGCAAAATATTTAGAGATTCTCGATAAAAATCGAAAGAACGATCTTCAATGTTATCGATACTGACCTGCTTCAGTCACTTTCCCACCCACCGTAACCTAGCTTCAGTGTAACAATAAATTCTATAAATATTTTCATGGTAAATGTTCGGATGAACTTTCCTTATTAGTAACTCGACTTTACGAATTTAAATGCAGTACTAAACTGGAGGCAACGTCTCATCATTTTACGGTTGATATGGCTAGATGTAACCGTAAGTTCTATGCTAACAGTTTCTTCGCTCAACTTCTTACTTGTGGAACGCTCTTCGAGTTTCATGCTTTCCAATCAACTACAAACATTTAAATGCAATATTAATCGTTATTTTCTCCGTATATATCTCTGAGATGAGGTATTATGATTACTTGCATTATTTACATTATTCGGACTATTATCCTCATCTTCATTGCCATATTCCCAATGTTTCGGCCGTTGTACTCTTCGGCCATCAAATCTATGTCTCTCTATATATCTGTCTATATCACTGAGATGAGGTATTATGATTACTTGCATTATTTACATTATTCGGACTGTTACCTTCATCTTCATTGCCATATTGACAAAGTTTCGGTCGTTGAAAACTCCGGCCTTTAAGTCTATATCTCTCTATATATCTGTCTATATCATTGAGATGAGGTATTATGATTACTTGCATTATTTATATTATTCGGACTGTTATCCTCATCTTCATTGCCATATTCACAACGTTTCGGCCGTTGTACGCTCCGGCCTTTAAGTCTAGATCTCTCTATATATATGTCTATATCTCTGAGATGAGGTATTATGATTACTTGCATTATTTACATTATTCGGACTATTATCCTCATCTTCATTGCCATATTCCCAATGTTTCGGCCGTTGTACTCTTCGGCCATCAAATCTATGTCTCTCTATATATCTGTCTATATCACTGAGATGAGGTATTATGATTACTTGCATTATTTACATTATTCGGACTGTTACCTTCATCTTCATTGCCATATTGACAAAGTTTCGGTCGTTGAAAACTCCGGCCTTTAAGTCTATATCTCTCTATATATCTGTCTATATCATTGAGATGAGGTATTATGATTACTTGCATTATTTATATTATTCGGACTGTTATCCTCATCTTCATTGCCATATTCACAACGTTTCGGCCGTTGTACGCTCCGGCCTTTAAGTCTAGATCTCTCTATATATATGTCTATATCTCTGAGATGAGGTATTATGATTACTTGCATTATTTACATTATTCGGACTATTATCCTCATCTTCATTGCCATATTCCCAATGTTTCGGCCGTTGTACTCTTCGGCCATCAAATCTATGTCTCTCTATATATCTGTCTATATCACTGAGATGAGGTATTCCCAACGTTTCGGTCATTGTACGCTCCGTCCTTCTTCAGGTGATTGGAATTTCGATTTGGAACCGAACCCTGTATTTCACCCACCGGGGTAGACTGTTCTAGTTCTACGTGCCATTCCTCTTCCGAATGTCTCACTTATTTCCCTTTAACTCAGCTCTCCAAGTATTTGATTCACCACAGCTGTGGCCTGGTATTGAACTCACAACTTTTTAGGTCTAGTTACTGAGTCTAACCAACGTCTTTATGCACTGGGCTATGTGTCCTTGAGGCAAGTAATCTTTTTTATTGTTCACTCATTTTAATAATATTTTTTTTTTCTTTTTCTGAAATTCGTTCACACTCAGTAACCCGTTACGTCTTAGTGGTTTTATTGCCTTGGGAGAAATGATTAAAAAAATTGCAGGCTAAGTAACCACATAGAACAATGAAACTGAAGCAAATTGATTCCTAGTAAAAATTAACAACGTTGATTAATAAGTATAGTTACAATTCTATAAAATACGTCCTTGACGAAATGAAGTAATGAAACTAGTATCAGAATGTAATAAATTTATTTTTCCAACATTGCAAAGCTTTGCAATGTTGGAAAAAATAAATTTATTACATTCTGATACTAGCTTCATTATTGATAAATAAAGAATCAAAACATATGATAAATTGTCTTGTACACCAAATAGAATAATAATATTCAAATAGAAGTTAATTAAACAAGATTAAAACCAGACAGAATAATGAAAGAGGTCCCGACATAAGTTACATTTATTTCTGTTCAGAATTACAAGGCTCAATTAATACGGAAAATCTCGAATCTCCATAAAACAAGATTAAACCAGATAGAATAGTGAAACTTGTAGCAAAATGACATACATTTATTTCTGGTCAAATTGACGTGTCTGGTTTGATAAGTAAGTCCTCGAATCTCCGTAAACCAATATTAAACTAGGTGGAATAGTAACTCTGGTAGCAAATTGAAGTGCATTTATTTCTTTTGAAATTTTCGATGATTGATCACGAATCTCCATAAACGACATTAAGCCAGATAGAATAGTGAAACACGTACTAAAATGAGGTACTTTTATTTCTGTAGAAAATTACGGGGCTTCATTAATAACTCAGCTCTCGAATCTTCTTAAAACAAGATTAAGCAAGATAAAATAGCGAAAGAGGGATCAAAATGTATTACATTTATTTCTCTTCAAAATTAGGAGGCTTGATTAATGATTAAATCTTTTGAATCTCTATAAAACAAGAGAATAGTGAAAGTGGTACTAAAACAAGTTACATTTATTTATTTTCAAAATATAATATAAAACCAGATAGAATATTGAATCAGGTACCAAAATTATGTACATTCATGATTGATAAATAAGATCTCGCATCACCATAAAACTAGATTAAACCAGAGAGAATAGTGAAACAGGTACCAAAATGGGGTACATCTATTTCTGTTCAAAATTACGAAGCTTGACTAAGAAGTGAGCTCTCGAATCTTATAAAATAACTCTTATCGCAGATAGTATAATTAAAATGTTATAAAAAAAGAAGTTAATCTATTTCACAAGATATTCTATTTGTCTACACTCTTGTGCAAATTAATTGAAACGAAACGAATAATTCCGTTATTATTTACAATTTCGTATTTTTCCAATGAAACATGACCCAGTGCACATGTTACTACTTTGTATGTCCATTCCATGAAGTCGTTCCTTGTAGATTGGCCACATATTCTTGATTGGATTTAAATCAGGAGACTTTCCGGGTCAACTATAGTACTTTGATTTGCTCACTGGTAAGGTTTGCCATTGTGTTCGTGCAGCCTTACAATTTTCGTACGCTTCCGTGGAGCAACGTCCATCGCAGGCAATATTCGTAGAACAACTAATCGACAGTCGAGACAATAGTGTCCAGGCCTGATAAAAACCTGATGCAATCATGGATGACGTAATATTTTTCTAGACCAAACAAATTTCATCATACACCCCGAAAATAAATTCATATTTACACCACTGCAAATGACCTAATCTGAGGAAAAAATATATATCGATTACACCCTATCACTCCAGTCGGTCTAAAATTGATCGTTTGGTGAAGGAAAGGAAACTAAAGCGGTTGTTTCAATTCATTTGCACAAGGTTGTAGTTAGTCAACTTTAGATATTTTTCCAAATGTTCAATTTTTTCCCTTCCCTTCATGAAATTACTTTTTGCTTTACATTTGATTTACTTTTCCTTTAGCATCGATTGAAAAATTATTTGGCCATTCAAGCTTTTTTTTTTTGAATTTCGGAAAAAAGCGGAAATCTGTTGGTACCAAATCAGGACTATAAAACGTTTTTTCACTTTGAATACTGACTTCGTGACTTTTTAGACCATTGTTGTAGAGTAGCTAGCACCCCTTCAGCACTCTACCAGATGGCCTGGCTCATACCCTTAAATAGTCTACGATTAAGGACTTCAACAGTTGATTAATAAGTTGATACTAAGCTGATTAATATTCGGACTGATCTTACTTCGTTTGCCCATACAGCATTTGACCCTCTTCTTTTATTTGTAAATTGTCTTGTTAATTGTTTTGTAACTTACTGTTCTGGGTTTATTGTATGTATTCGTTAGCACTGGATACTGGTGCAGAATAAATATACTGAGCAATCACATATCAGAGACGCCACTTGGTTTCAGTGAGAAAATTACTGAAAGACAGAAGGGAAGATAAAAGTGTTTAACGACTGTTTCAGTTAAATTGAAAAAGCTGTCTGTGTTACAGTAGCTGGCATCCCTTCAGCACTCTACAAGATGACCTGGCTCATATCTTTAAATAGTCTAAGATTAAGGACTTGAACAGTTGATTAATAAGTTGACACTAAGCTGATTAATATTCGGACTGATCTTACTTCGTTTGGCTATACAGAATTTGACCCTCATTTGTTCCTTGCAAGTTATCTTGTTAATTGTTTTGTAAGTTATTAATCAATTGTTGAAGTCCTTAATTGCAGAATATTTAAGGCTATGAGCCAGTCCATCTGGTAGAGTGCTGAAGGGATACTAATACACTATTTACATTATTCGGATTATTGTACTCTTCTTTCTCGCCATATATATTACGTTTCGGTCGTTGTACTCTCCAGCCTTCTTCAGGTGGTTGGAATGTCGATTTGAACCATTTATTTCGATCGCTGGGGTAGACAGTTCTAGTTTCACGTGCCATGTCTAATGGATGTCAGTTATCAGTTAACTCCTGTTAATTCCCCTCTTCAAGTTCTCCACTGCCTTAACCAGGTATTGAACTCACACCCCTTTATCTACTGTGCCATGTTTCATTAAGAATACATTGCACAGTGAATAAAGGCGTTGGTTAGATCCAGTGGCAGAACCCAAAGAGGTGTGAATTCAATACCTGGTGATGGCAGTGGAGAAATTGGAGAGAGAAATTAACAACGGTACAACGACCGAAACGTTGTGATAAATATGGCGACAAAGATGACGACAACAGTCCGAATAATGTAAATAGTGTACATAATACCTCATCTCAGAAATATAGACAGATACTGAAAGGCCGAAACGTTGTAATAAATATGGCGACAAAGATGTGGACAATAGTCCGAATAATGTAAATAGTGTACATAATACCTCATCTCAGAATTATAGACAGATACTGTAAGAGCAAAACGCTGTAATAAATATGGCAACAAAGATGAGGACAATAGTCCGAATAATGTAAATAGTAGACATAATACCTCATCTCAGAAATATAGACAGATACTGAAGGGCCGAAATTTTGTAATAAATATGGCGATAAAGATGAGGACAATAATCTGAATAAGGTAAATAATACCCATGGGAAAGGTGTGAATCCTCTTCTTCACCCTCCAGCTATGGGTAAATAGCAGGACAGACTGGGTTCTATATCCTTGGATGGCAACTGGTCTATGTGAAGGACAACTCTGAAATCAAACCCAGAGTGGAGCCCCGAAGGCGAATAGACGGCACTTTGTGCTACCTTCCGGCAACTCCTGCAGCCGCGTTGGTACCAAACTGTATTGTTTTATCTTCTCCTTTGGACTCTGCTAGCAAGGCCGAGAAGGGGAACTAGACGTCTTGGTTGCCTTAGTTCTCCATATATCTCGCCAAGGCTCGTAGCGCACCGCGCTACTCCATCGTTTCTCGAGACGGACAGAGGGATGCCGACAACAGACGGACAGAAAATTAACTATCTAGACGTTGTAGTTTGAGGAGACTGAAAAGTAATAATAAAAGATGTCTTTGATAAACTAAGCAATGTATTAGGACATCTGAAAATGTCATCAGAAAGGAAGAAAAGAACGCTGAACTGCTATGTAATACCTAAATTATATGACAATCACTTCATTGGTGAGGAAGCAATTAGTAATTACAGAAATATGATTCTGACAGCGACTACAAAGAATATTATGGGGCAATTCATGTGAGTAAATAGTTTTAAAGAGAATAAGAACAAAAAAGGCTATGTATACTTACTATCGAAACAAGACAGTTGAGAATTCTGGGGTATACAATGAGGAAAGAATGTCTGGAGAATTTAACACACTCGGGGCATAGTGATGGAAAGAAAAGGAGAAAGAAACGTACGTACAGAGAGTAGCCTACATAAGAACAAAGACAATGACGGGGGCGTAACGAGTTAGAGCAACGGAAGTTGTGAAGGGCCATGATCAGCCATATGCTGAAAAGACATGACACATAAATGTAAGCGCGTGTATTGACCTCCCCCCACGTCTTGCTTTCTTAAAATATCTATTAATACGAACATTACATATTTAAATATGGACAGAATCTTTTTCCAATTTCTAATAATTAAATGAATTTGTGTAAGTTTTTTAAATGAAAGTTGATCAGGTTGTTGAATTCTTTTCACGTGGATTTTACTTATTAAATATATTAAACCATTTAGAAAAATTAAAACACAGATATATTCTTTTTATCTTCTTCTTCTTCTTCTTCTTCTTCTTCTTCTTCATCATCATCTTCTGATAGATAGAAAGATAGATAGATAGATAGATAGATAGATAGATGTGTGTGCATATACACACAGATATTGTAGATATATGCTTGTATATTTGTATGCGTACATGTACATACACTCCTGATCAAAAATTTAAGACCACTTGAAAAAATTTTATAAGAGACTGTTTGTCATGGATACATTATAAACTTTTTCTTACTTAAGGTTACTAATTCTATAATCTAAAAGGTTATGTAGACAAAAAGTTATAATCCGATCAATTTATTCAGAAATGGACATTTTTATATAATGCGGCGTTTTTCACTTGATCAAATTTATAAAACCAGGGGGTATTAATTGTTAGATTTAGTGTAATTCCAATGTTTTTAGTTCAGTTAGAGATTAGCAATCACTGCATAAAGGTGTCACCATGCCTAAAGCAAGCAAACTTACCGAAGTTGAGCGTGCTCGAATTCTAGATTTCCATAATCAAGATTTGTCACAGCGGGCGATCGCAGCTAAGGTAAATCGCAGTAAAACTGTGTTTTGCAACTTTCTAAAGGACAGTGCGAATTATAGAAACGCAAAGTCTACTGGTAGGTCAAAAAAAAATTCTCCGGCATTGAGTAGAGGAATAAGACGGATTGTTGTGAAAGCCAGAGGACTTTCTTCTCGTCAAATTAAGGCAGCCACAGATGCTGATTGCAGTCCAGTAACCATCAGATGACACTTACGACAAAAAGGCATGGTAAATAAAAAGCGCAAACAAATTCCTTGGCTCCTTCCATGTCACAAAACGGTTTGGTCGTGAATAACAAACATGGGACATTGAGAAGTGGAAGAAAGTCCTGTTTTCTGATGAGAAAAAATCCAATCTAGATGGTCCTGATGGCTTCCAACGATATTGGCATAACAAAAACATACCTCCTGAAATTTCCTCCACACGTCATAGTAGTGTAGGGTCCCTAATGGTATGGGGTGTCTTTTCTTACAGAGGGACCATGGAGCTCCAGGTGGTGAAGTGTCATCAGACAGTGGCTGGTTATGTTAGCATGCTACCAAAAGCATCGTTGGTGACGGAGGGCCATCGTTTGTGTGGGGATGGATGGTTATTCCAACAGTATAATGCTGCAAATCACGCTGCATGCCGGACTTTGACCTTTCTACATGCTCACCGGTCTTGAACCCAATTGAAAATGTTTGCGGATGGATGGCAGATGTTTATGGAAATGGCAAACAATATTCAACAAAAAATGAACTTCGTGAAGCTATCTTCAGAAGCTGAAGCAATATTCCTCACAGCTTAATGGAAACACTAGTTTCTAGCATACTCCAAAGAATTTTTGAAGTCATCAAAACCAGTGGAGGTAGAACTCATTATTAAATTTGGTTGTTGAATGTTTTCGTACACTTTTCGTACAATTTTGTAGAATTTTTGTCTCTTGTCTTATAATTTGGAACAAGTGTAAAACGCCTCATTTTATAAAAATGTCAATTTCTCAATAAAATGTTTAGATTATAACTTTTTGTCTACATAACCTTTTAGATTATAAAATTAGTAACCTTAAGTAAGAAATGTTTAAAATTTTCCATGAAAAACAGTCTTTATAAAAAAAAATTCAAGTCGTCTTAAATTTCTTCTTCTTCTTCTTCTTCTTCTTCTAGATAGATAGATAGATAGATAGATAGATAGATAGATAGATAGATAGATAGATAGATAGATAGATAGATGTGTGTGTGTGTGTGTGTGTGCATATACACAGAGATATTGTAGATGTGTGTGTATATTCGTATGTGTGCATGAACATATATACATATATGCATTCACAATTGTGCTTGATACAAAACCTTTTTCCCAAGTTTGGCACATGGTTACAATAGAGGAAAACTCTATCAGTATCGAAATCTTAAATCTATCAATGGTCAGACAGATTGCAAATCGTATTTCTATGACACGCTTTTCACACAATAATTAACAAATTTATACGCCACACCTTTTTCTTGACGACTGCCGGAACGAAACTCGCATTACAACGACAAATTCTTCAAATAGGTTTTCGATTTTCGTTTGTTTTATATTCATAAATTAAAAATTCCATTTTAAAAAATTGCACACCCAATGATAAATATTGAATAAGTTCAAAATCTTAATTTAATAAAAAAAAAATAAGTCTACAAAAATCAGTAAAGTTACTTCTACAAATGTTAAAATAGGTTCAACATTTTAAGCTTATCTTGCGGGATCAGATACTCAACCCGAAATAAGTTCTGATGTGGAAACTCCTTCTGGAAAAATTTTGTAAATGCATAAAAACGGAAAGCATTTTATCTGTTTCTGCTTTCTAGAAATAGAGAAAAATTGTAAGATTCTCGGCTATCGAAATTCTCCAGATCTAGATTCTAAGCATTGAAGCAAAGAAAGATAAATGGTTGGGGTTTTTTTAGGGGGTGGGGGGCAGGGAGCGAGGGGGGCGGGACGTATATCAAGTGATTACGTTAACCTAAAGGGACAGATGAGTAAATCAATAAAGTAGCAGTTCTTATGAGGTAAACTTTATTGGAAATTTAAATTCTTATTTGCCCGCAGATTCCAACGTGACACGTCACTCACTCTTTATCTCACTTATTCTCTCTCGCTCTCTCTTTCCCTCTGCAAATATATATATATATATGCGCGTGTGTGTGTGTGCGTGTATATATTATATATATGTGTGTGTGTGTGTATATATATATATATATATAGAGAGAGAGAGAGAGAGAGCGAGAGAGAGAGAGCATTCATAAGAAGTTAAAAATTGCATCAATGAAAATATTATGTCGACATGCACTTTATAAGTTTATACATATATGTGTATGTGTGTGTGTATTTGGGCAGAGAGAATATCATATAGACATTTCTCTCTTTTTCTCTCTCTCTCCCTCTCTCTCTCTCTCTCTCTCTCTATATATATATATATATATATATATATATATATATATATATATATATATATCCTCTGGACCATATCCTCTTGGAATTATTTTTATACATATATGTATGAGTATATATAATTGCATATGTATGTGTATATTCACCACTAATATTGTCTATATATATATATATATATATATATATATATATATATATATATATATATATATATATATATATATATATAAATTGAACATTGAAGTCAACACTTAGAGGCGACATACTGTTTCATGCTAGACTCAATCGTCAGGCCACATGTGTTGTTTTTTACTCGGTTATTTATATATACTGAGTAATGGTGTATTGTGGGTAGTCTATTTTGGCGGTTAATACCAAAATAGACTACCCACAATGCTCTATTGACTTCAATATTCACTTTTATATTTACACACGCTTTATCTCTGATATTAAGCACTTTATTCCATAAATATATCACACCATAAGACTATATTTCTTCATAATATATATATATATATATATATATATATATATATATTAGGTCACCCCATAAGTTCTGTCCGAATTTTAACTTTTTATTAAAATGAACGAAATTTAAAGAGTATTTTATAATGTCTAATGGATCTGAACATTATTTTTATGTTTAGATGCATTTAAACTGATCAAATTTTATTTCAGAGAACAATAAAATTAAATTTTGTTTGATTAAAACCCTGCTAACATGGAAGTACCCAAGAATCATTTAAGGCACATAATGCTTTATGAGTTCAAGAAAGGAAACTCAGCAGCCGAAGCGGCTAGAAACATTCACTCAGTTTTTGGAGAGGAATGTGTGAATGAAAGAACTTGCAGAAGATAGTTTGCAAAATTCAGAGGTGGAGATTTCAACCTTGAAGATGAAGATCGAACCGGACGTCCAGTTGAGTTTGATGAAAAGCTTCTTGAAGCAGCCCTTGAAGAACGTCCTGCTTTATCAGTTGATGAATTGGCAGCCGTTCTCACTTCAAACCATACAACTGTTCATCGTCATCTTCAACAACTTGGAAAAGTTCCTAAACTTGGAAAATGGGTGCTTCATGAATTGTCTGAAAACAAAATCAAATCCTGAGTTGACATCTGCTCTTCTCTCCATTCACGCCAAGTTGTTTGACCTTTTTTGGATAGACTTGTGACTAGCGACGAAAAATGGATCTTTTATCGAAATGTTAAGCGTCGTAGACAGTGGCTTGGTAAAGGGGAAGGGCCACAGCCGAGAAGGGAACTTCATGGGCAAAAGGTTCTTCTTTCAACCTGGTGGGATTGCCAAGGAATAATCCACTTTGAATTCTTACCCCCTAATGCAACAATTAATGCTCAAATATACTGTCAGCAATTAGAGCGTTTGAACCAAGCTTTGAGGAAAAAAGACCTGCTCTAGTGAATCGAAAACGAGTGATGTTTCCTCAGGACAATGCGCGACCACACACAGCAAGAATCATGTCACAAAAGATCGAAGAACTTGTTTGGGAGAAAATTCCTCATCCACCTTATTCACTCGACATTGCTCCTTCAGACTACCATTTGTTTCGTAGCTTACAGAATCATTTGGAAGAAACAGCTTTTGTAAAACAGGAATAGGTTAAAACTGACATTTGTGAGTTCTTCGAATCAAAGCCAAAAGAATTTAACAGTAATGGAATTAATAAGCTTGTTAATAGATGGAAGGAAGTCATAGATAATCAGGGAAAATACATTGTTGATTGAATCTGTAATTAAATGTAACATTTGGTCACTTGTTTTCTTCATTCAAAATTCGAACAGAACTTATGGGATGACCTGATATATATATATATATATATATATATATATATATATATATATATATATATATATATATATATATATATATGTATATATATATTTATATATATATATATATATATATGTATATTGACCACTAATATTATCAATATATATATGTGTGTGTGTGTGTGTGTGTGTGTGTGTGTGTGTGTGCGACAACAATAATGAATTTGTGTGTGTGTGTGTGATAGGCTACTTCTTTTATTTTTCCAGTATTTCTAGCATTCCAGAAATGAGAGTATGATCTGTTTTCCCGCCAGATATAGCGGAACATTCTCGACTTTTTTCCCCATCCTCTTTGTATAGGACTATTTTATGTTTCTCAAGACCGGCTCGGAAGGGACAGCTGGTTTCTCCCGTTATATTCGCTTCCAAATTTGCCTTGCATATTACAAATACAATCTTTTGTCATCCACGTCAGCTTTTGAGTGACCCACTCGAGTAAAAAGATTTCGTAAAGCTGTTCTTCTATTGAAAACACCATCATGTTGTAATATCCATAAATCTCTTTACGTTCGTTCAGCCGATTCTCTTAGACAGGATATACTCACTGTATCTGATTCTCTAAGGTTCTTCTTCCTGTTCCGCGTCTTGGAAAATTGGTGCTTTTAGGATTTAGCCGAGCCTTTGTTGTATCAATAATGTCCTGTAGGCAAGTAGGTTGTTATTTTCAAGGTTATTTCAGATGCAATTTCTGTTGTTGTGTTTTCGAATTCTCTGACGTAATGTTTTCTTTCCGTATTTGGCATCTGGTCTTTTTCTTTCTTTCTTTCTTTCTTTCTTTCTTTCTTCACTATTGTGTTCTTTTTCAAGTGTTTCGTTTTATATTTCCATTCGCCTTTCTTTCTTTCTTTCTTTCTTTCTTTCTTTCTTTATTTATTTATTTCTATCTTTCTCTCTACTTTCTCTCTACTTTCTTTCTTATTTTCTTTCTTTCTTTCTACCTTTCTTTTTCAGTATTGTCTTCTTTTTCCTGTGTTTCGTTTTATATTTCCATTCTCCTACCTTTCTTTCTTCAGTATTTGTTTCTTTTTCCACTGTTTCGATTTGTACTTCCATTCTCTTTTCTTTATTTCTTTCTTTCTTTCTTCCTTTCTTTCTTTCTTTCTTTCTTTCTCTCTGTCTTCCTATCTTTCCTTCTTCATTTCTTTCTTTCTTCAGTATTGTGTTCTTATTCAAATGCTTCGTTTTATAATTCCATTCTCCTTTCTTTCTTTTTTCTTTCTTTCTTTCTTTCTCTCTCTTTCTTTCTTTAGTATTGTGTTCTTTTTCCAGTGTTTCGTTTTATATTACCATTCACCTTTCTTTTTTCTTTCTTTCATTCTTTCTTTCTTCACTATTTTGTTCTTTTTGTAGTGTTTCGTTTTATAATTCCATTCTCGTTTCTTTCTTTCTGTCTTTCTTTATATCATTGTGTGTTCTTTTTCCAGTGTTTATTTTATAATTCCATTCTCCTTCCTTTCTTTCTTGCTTTCTTTCTTTCTTTCTTTAGTATTGTGTTCTTTTTCTAGTGTTTCGTTTTATATTTTCATTCACCTTTCTTTATTTTATTTCTTTCTTTTTTTCGTTCATTCGTTCTTTTTTTCTTTCTTTATTCAGTATTGTGTTCTTTTTCCAGTGTTTCGTTTTATATTTCCATTCTCCTTCCTTTCTTTATTTCTTTCTTTCTTTCTCTCTTTCTTTTGTATTGTGTTCTTTTTCCTGTGTTTCGTTTTTTATTTTCTTTCTTTCTCTCTCTCTTTCTTTATTATTGTGTTCTTTTTTCTGTGTTTCCTTTTATATTTCCATTCTCCTTTCTTTCTTTCTTTCTTTTTTCTTTCCTTTTTTAGTATTGTGTTCTTTTTCCAGTGTTTCGTTTTATAATTCCATTCTCCTTTCTTTTTTCTTTCTTTTTTCTTCTTTTTTCTCTCTTTCTTTCTTTCTTCCTTTAATTTGTTCTTTTTCCAGTGTTTCGTTTTGTATTTCCTTTTTTTCTTTTTCTTTCTTTCTTTCGTTTTTTCTTTCTTTTTCAGTAGTGTGTTCTTTTTTCAGCGTTTCCTTTTATATTACCATTCGCCTTTCTTTTTTCTTTCATTCTTTCTTTCTTCACTATTTTGTTCTTTATTCAGTCTTGTGTTCTTTTTCCAGTGTTTCCTTTTATAATTCCATTCTCCTTCCTTTCTTTCTTTCTTTCTTTCTTTAGTATTTTGTTCTTTTTCTAGTGTTTCGTTTTATATTTCCATTCTCCTTTCTTTTTTCTTTCTTTCTTTCTTTCGCTCGTTCTTTCTTCCCGTCTTTATTCAGTATTGTGTTCTTTTTCCAGTGTTTCGTTTTATGATTCCATTCTTTTTCTTTCTTTCTTTTTTCTTTCTTTCATCAGTAGTGTGTTCTTTTTCCAGCGTTTCGTTTTATATTACCATTCACCTTTCTTTTTTCTTTCTTTCGTTCTTTTTTCTTCACTATTTTGTTCTTTTTTAGTGTTTCGTTTTATAATTCCATTCTCGTTTCTTTGTTTTTTTTCTTTTTTTCCTTCTTTCTTTCTTTCTTTCTTTAGTATTGTGCTCTTTTTCTAGTGTTTCCTTTTATATTTGCATTCACCTTTCTTTATTTTCTTTCTTTCGTTCGTTCGTTCTTTTTTCTTTCTTTATTCAGTATTGTGTTCTTTTTCCAGTGTTTCCTTTTATATTTCCATTCTCCTTTCTTTCTTTCTCTCTTTCTTTCTTTCTTTCTCTCTCTCTTTCTTTAGTATAGTGTTCTTTTTCCAGTGTTTCGTTTTATATTTCCATTTTCCTTTCTTTCTTTCTTTCATTCTTTTTTAGTATTGTGTTATTTTTCCAGTGCTTCGTTTTATAATTCCATTCTTCTTTGTTTCTTCTTTGTTTTTTCTTTCTTTCTTTCTCTCTTATTTTCTTTATTTCCGTCTTTCTTTCTTTCTTCAGTATTGTGTTCTTTTTTCAGTGTTTCGTTTTATATTTCCATTCTCCTTTCTTTCCTTCTGTATTTCTTTCATTCTTTCTTTCTTTCTTTCTTCAGTATTGTGTTCTTTTTCCAGTGTTTCGTTTTATATATCCATTCTCCTTTCTTTCTTTTTTCCTTCTTTCTTTTTTCCTTCTTTGTTTGTTTGTTTGTTTCTTTCTTTAGTAGCTATCACTTTTTGTCTTCTTCTGTTTATTCTGTCTATCTTTTATAGACATTTTGATACATATTAAGCTAATTTAGTATAACACACCGACTCCTGGAAATGAGTTAAGTAATATGGTGCTACGCCAACTTTCCAATAATGGACGTTCCGCTCTGGAGAACTTTTAGAAATAGATGGAATTATGGCGTCTTGGTGTATGGATAATAATCATTTAGCTATTATTATTATTGTTATTTTTATTCTTCTTCTTCTTCTTATTATTATTATTATTATTATTATTATTATTATTATTATTATAGTATTATGATAGTCTTATTTTATTATTATTATATACATTATTATAATATTATATTAATATAATATTATATGATAATATCACTATAATCATATATTGTAATTATAATATAATTTGATATTAATATATAATATTATAATATTATAATATGTATTTTATATATAATGTTATAATATTATATTAATATAATACAATATATTATTATATAATATTATGTATTATCTCTATCTATAAAAGGCAGGATGTGTGTGTGTATATGTGTATGTGTGTGTGCGCGCGCGCGTGTGTGTATGTGCACGACCGCAATTTTCGACGGATTTGCACTAAATTTTACATGCACATGCTCCAAGTTAGCGGGACGACCAAGACCGACTGTTCATTTCCTAACTCCCATCGATAGTGGAAATAATCGATTTTTTCATGCTTCTACGGCAGTTTTCATGTAGTTTGAGGCCATTTTCTACTGGCCAGAGTGAGATCCTATAGCTAGCTGCCACGAATAGGCAGGAAGATTCTATTGGCCTGCATGAGAACCAACAGCTGACTGACACGAATGTTAACTAGCATGCTAGAATGCAAAAAAAAAATCTAAAATTTAAATCTTCTTCGTGGCACTTTACTCCAATTGGCTCATTCGCTTGCTTAAACTCAACGTTGATTCTGATTCCGCAGAACTGGGTTGGGTGTGAAAAAGTATTTGTTGTTAACATTCTTTTTTCATTCTGTTTTTCCAGTTACGAGTCCTTTTTTAAAGCTGATCGTTTTGTGCTCATTTTGTTTAGTTCTTTTTTCGTAACAGATTTAATGTTTAGTATAGAGCTTAGAAAATATTTGAAGTGTGAGATAAGCAAGAAGTAAGGCTTGTAGCAACATCAGCACGGCAAAGGGAACTCCTTTAAAGTCAAAGAAGGGCAAACATATTTTAAGTCAAGTGATAGCGATTGTTGTATGAGTGGTACGATTTTTGAATCAAGCACGAGCAACGCCGGACCATGCTGTTAGTTATGTATATAATATATATTAATATTTTATTATTTTTATATTATTATAGTACTATTATAATATTAATATTATCATTATTATTATCATTATCATTATTATGATAGTATTTTTATATTATTATTATTATATATAATATTTAATTCGTTCCTGAAGGCCGTTCGTAACTCGTTCGTAACCCGAAATTTTCGTAAATCTAAACTATTTTTCCAATAAGAATAAAATGTTGAGAAAAATTCACATTACAATAAAATTGGAATAGAAAAGCACAGTGGCACAACACACGAATATATAAAACATGGCGGTCGACTCGAATTTCGTTCGATAACCGAGGCATTTTCATTACGAATTTTCTGTTCGAAAACCGATTCGTTCGACATATGAGACGTTCAATAACCGATGTTGTCTGTATTATCTTTGTGGCTTTGTTTAGATTAGAAA
>OZ038487.1:12419303-12449303 GCA_964036315.1 Acanthosepion esculentum | reverse complement strand
AATGCGTGTACGTAATGTTCAATTCCCGCCAGGCTCGGGCGTCTCTTTTCGTTGGAGTAAAAACTGCTTCTAGCTGTTCTTCATTCGTCTTTAAAATCACCGCCCAACTCTGTTCAATACGTTTCATTCAATTAGGCGCAGTTCTAATAACTTCTTTGTCATATGTAATATTTTTAACACACATTATTATTTTCATTAGTGAATCATCTTTGGTATTTTTCTGTTTAAAACGTTTCGTTCGCTTGTCTCAAGTCAATCGTAATTTTTTTTTTTCATATCTAACCTGATAATCGGCTGTTCGAAACCAGTCGGCACTAATAAGGGTAGTGTCTCGATTGTTCTTCTTTTATGTGCCGTGTACTTTCAGGACGTAGGAGATCATGGCTCTCCACTTCTCCTTCCTTAATATGTTTTGTCCTTTTGCTACTTCTTCCAAACCCTGTTCTGTCATTCACTCCACCATTGATGTTTTTGAAATATTGTTCGTGACATTGTTACAGTTTTATAAGGTTAATTAAAGCAGACATCTTAAAAAGCAATTTATAACAAAACAGAAACAATTAATAGCAAAAAGAAATATAAAAACGATTTTAAAATGGCTAAATTGGTTTATTGGTCCTCACTCATTAGAAAAACGAAGACAAAAAAAACAGTGACTAAAAACTATACCATCCCAGATAATTGTTATATACGACAAAATATAACATTAAAAGCTATCCAATCAATTATTACAGAGATATGGCTGAATATACATCGATTCCAATAATATCAAGTTATAATCGGAATTAACCCTACCCTGCTATCGCTAAACCTGATGCATTAACGCACTCATGCATATTTCCCATCATAGATTTGTGAATATTGGTTGGTACGTGTTGGTTGACACGTATTTCCAACCTTTGACCCATTCTGCTTACAGAGTCGGCATCGCACTAACATCTGAACTCATAAATTACAGAACTAATAGGAAGTGTGGGCAGAACATCCCAAAATGATCTACTTAAATTAAAAGTAAAGGCTAATTACCTTTATACCCATTAACCACACCTTCTGCTTACAAAGAAAGGATTGGTAGGACTTAATACATATTGATTCCAAATCCTTCAAGTGATAAGCAGTATTAGCCTTACTCGGTGCTAGAAACGTGCGGGCTATAAGACTGAGCTGTTTTTACTAAAAATGTTCTGCTATCGTAGAACCTGCGAGATTAACACCCCTATGTAAATCGTCGGCATTTCACCTGCATATATTGGCTGGTACTTCTTAGTTGATCGCTGCTTCCAATCATTCACTGGTTATGCCCACATAGCCAGCATCACATTGACATTTGAATTCATAAATTACAGAACTAATTGGTGGGCAAATCATCCTTCTGGATCGATCTCAACATAAGTCGGGTTCCAGTAACAATACGGGGATTGGCGGGAAAATATCAACTTCTAACACAAACTGAAATTTATTAAGCAAATCTAGCACTCGCCTCATCCGTCCAGAGTAAACGCAAATAGACGTGACATTGCTGGGGAACTAACCGGCCGAGACTTACGAAATAGTCGCATTTTTTACCTAATTCTAGACTACACAATACCTAATGAGTAACTGACCATTTCCGCTCAGAAGTTTCCTAATAAATTTAATTTTAGAGTCCAATCCGCGCCCTGGATAAGACGATAAACTACATCCGCGTCCTGGGTAAGACGATAAAGTCTTCTGCCTAGGAGGTTTCAAGGAGCTTCGAACCGCTTCTTAACTGCTCGTGTTCCCAGGTCCAGCTAGACCCGGAGAGGTAACACCTGTTAGGGTCCCAACTATAGATAAATATTTAACCCACAAACTGAGATCAAAACTGTATGAATGTGTAAAAGCAATCATTTTTTGAGGAAAAATTATTACCAGCAATACATTTTGATAAAAATAAATATTACCAGCAATAAAAATCTTGTCGGCATTAAATAACCCATTGAGGTGTTGATATGCCGTAAAACAACCGACACTAAACCACTGCGATAGATAGATAGATAGATAGATAGATAGAAAAATATTAGCAGCAATAAAAATTTTGTCTGCATTAAATAACCCATTGAGGTTGATATGCCGTAAAACAAACCAAGCCAAACCAAACCAAGCCAAACCAAACCAAGCCAAACCAAAACAAACCAAACCAAACCAAGCCAAACCAAACCAAGCCAAACCAAACCAAGCCAAACCAAACCCAGCCAAACCAAACCAAGCCAAACCAAACCAAGCCAAACCAAACCAAACCAAACCAAACCAAGCCAAACCAAACCAAGCCAAACCAAACCAAACCAAACCAAACCAAACCAAGCCAAACCAAACCAAGCCAAACCAAACCAAGCCAAACCAAACCAAACCAAACCAAGCCAAACCAAACCAAACCAGAATCTAATTTCGTTACCGGACATATTAACCAGGCCCGATTAACCAAGGTTTTAATCAAATTGATCTTCTGCTTCTGGGTTTTTTGTAAAGGATGGTTTCCAGTACATGCCAGGTGCACTGTATTAAGGGGTTAATAGAATACCCCAACTTCATCCTCATTGTCAGACCTACATAAGGTGTCGTTTACGTACCTAACATAATCCATAGGTCCTTAATGCGTGCAAGTAACTCGTACTCGAATAAACAATAAATATATTTGCCATTGTCAGGTCTAAAGGACTTCCCATTGGAACCTGTCTATTTGTTTATCTCATTAAAACTTGTAGCGAATCCCATGAATTCTATAAAAACGTTTGCAGAAATACGGAGGTGGAACAAATGGCTACTGTATAACACATCAGCACACAACTGAACTAAATATTAATATAAAATTAGCACATAAACTTATCCTCATCTCTAAAAAGACAGTTCTGCAGATACACCTTTGTTCAAATTAATTGAAACAACCGCTTTAGTTTCCTTTCTTTCATCATACGGTCAGTTTTAGACCTACCCGTAATCGATTTCTATTTTTTCCTCAGATTAGGTCATTTGCAGTGGTGTGCAGTAATATGAATCTATTTTCGATGTTCATGACGAATTTTTTTGACCTTGAAAAATATTGTGTTATCCGTGTTTGTATCATAATTTTCATCACGCCCAGACACTATTGTCTCAACTGTCGATTAGTTGTCTTACGGCCATTGTCTGCGATGGACGTTACTCCAAAGAAGCATACGAAAATTATAACGCTGCACGAGTAAACTGACAACGAAGGTGTAAAGAATTCCTATTCATGAGATAATGTATACAGTTCAATGTTAGACAATTGGTATTTAAATAATTTGAAAATTGCCTTGTTAATAAAAATAGACGAGCTACTAAACCATGTTGATGTCAGTCGGAAATTTACATGTATTTAAATAATAATATATTTTGTTTTGTGGCAAAAGTTCGAAGAAGTGGAGAACGGCTGGTCGACACTGTCTCTCAACTCGTAGCTAATCGGAATCACAACCATTCATTCTAACAATTGAAGACAATGAACACAAGAACTCATCATTCTTCATCTAATCCAACATGTTCCACAATATCACATTTTCGGAGAGAAATTATCAAACACCCATTATAATAATGAGGAGTAATGGATAACCGTTCGTATTGGGAACTCGGAGAGCCGAGTTCGAATTCCAGTCGAATCCATTACATTCACTTACGTGCTAATACCCTTGGGAAAGGTATGAATTATAATTCTTCTCCCCTTCCATCTATTGGGTACATAGCAGGATAGACCAGGATCTATAGCCTT
Source organism: Acanthosepion esculentum (assembly GCA_964036315.1). Lineage (NCBI taxonomy): Eukaryota > Metazoa > Mollusca > Cephalopoda > Sepiida > Sepiidae > Acanthosepion > Acanthosepion esculentum. The sequence continues at coordinate 12,445,555 of OZ038487.1, read as the reverse complement.
GGATGGCAACTGGTCTACCGCAGAAAGAAATGGAAACCTACTGCCGGAAAAAATATGCCTCGTCAGTCATGTATCGAAAGTTACATGATCGCCTAAGCGTGTATCATGCATGGCACATAACTGACAGACATGATAATAAAAATGTCTGTGTATGTATAATATTTTTTACAAAATTACATAACAATTTACACATGAAATGAAGTGAACCCAATAATCAATTATAAGTAAATATAAAAAGATGGTTTCAATCAAGATAAAAAAACTGGGAAAATCAGGAATCTTGACAAGGACCATAACAAAAACGCCAGGATATGGCCGGAAACAAGTCACTCACATTAACTCGGTGAACAAATGTAGACTAGCTTAACAAGGGATAGGGTCCGCTATGAATCCGCCCTGTTGTGACTTAAGGAAACTAAAAAAGAGAATCAAAATTGGCCCAGTTCAAGTGAACCAGGTTCGCAACTTTCATCCACCTTTTGCTGAAATCTGCCGAAAGCAAAAGCTTTCTATCAGTTCTGATCTTGTTCCGGGGCTGATGACGAAAGAATCCAATCAGATCCTGATGTGAATAGTTTCATATCGTAAGATTTCCTCCATTTGCGTCAGCCACATCACCATTCTTAAACGGCTAGCAGCGAGAGAAGCACAAACCGTTTCACCCCGAAACCCAGGGAAAGGAGGCAAACACATTGTCGCACTTGTATTCGAGATCGATGGACACAAGATTTTTGGGATCGATGCGAGCCGTCAATTCCCCGAACCAACGGACAGTAGAAGGCGTGCTCGAACGTTTCTTCTAAACCATCATCAAATTCGAAAATCGTAAAAATAGACAAATCGTACAAATGCATGCATGAATTTCTACTAAAATAGGCCGCAATATTTTTGTTCATTTGACTGTTGAAACAGGACACTGTAATCACTTGGTTGTATCCCTTTTGCACGTTAACCACAACTCTTAGTTTGTGAACTTTTTTGCCTTATTACTGTTGCTTTGACTACTTTTGTCTTGAACATATATTGTCTTATTTTACCATGTTCATTTTCTTTCTTTTTACTATTGTTTATTGAAAACCTTTTTTCAATTCCGTTTGTTGGGCATTTTTGCCAATTACTCTTAACCATTGTCAATTACCGTATTTTCCGGCATACAAGACGCGCTTTTTTTTCCTAAAAAATACCCTGAAAAAACATGTGCGTCTTCCAAGACGACTGTAAGGCAACGCTCAGGCTCAAGTAAACTTGGACGGCCACCTAATTGGCTTGACTGATACGGACATGAATTTGTATAGTGAGTCATTACACTATAATATTAACTATCTATCTAAGCCTTTTATGATTGAACCTCAGTACTTAGCTGTTATTAGTATTTCTAAGATTATAAACCTTCCTGGAGCCGAGCTTTAAATTTAAACATTCTGTTTACTAGCAGCGGCGGAAGCTTTTCTGCTCTTGACTAGTATGTCTTTGCCATACAAACAAAATCGGGCGAGTGATTATTGTAAAGAATAAGTGGTGTCAGTATGTAAGGGACGCATGGTGTTTTATGAGAATGACTTTTTATTTTCTTAGAAATCTCTTTCCAATATTAGGGTGCGTCTTCCAAGCCGTAGCTTCTTGTAAGACGGAAAATACGGTACTCTATATCTATGAAAATTATTACCGATTCAAAACTGCAACATCTTTTGGTGATTAATTTCTAAAGTAATCCACGCTTATCAATAACGGCAAGACAAAATCCAAAGCGTGTATTTTCAAAATAAGACAAGCAACAGCAATTAAATTTCCAACAAAACTAACCCCTTCCCTCTTTAATTTATCAATAAAATTAAGTAATTTTGTTAGAACGTCAAGCCTGGTCGATATATAGATGGATGACCGCTGGGCAATAAAGGTGTTGTAAGTGTAGTGGACCGTGGGGTGAAGATGTGATGAACACATGTGGGTTAAAGTTTTCTGCTAGCCGGTCCAGCTACATGAGAATGTTGGGCTTTAATTAAGTCCAAAGAAGACAAAGAAAACAAACAAGACCGATATATATACGTAAAAAAATATATATATTAATAACGAGTTAAACAAAGACATGGACATAGAGTTACATAGAGTTTGTGGTGAATATTATGTGTGTGTGTGTGTTGTGGTGAGTGTTCGTACGTACGTGTATTGTTCTTAGCGTGTTCCCAGAATTTGGGAAACGCTGTACCTGTGAGAAGTCAGATATTGGTGTTAGTTGAAAAGAGAGATTTACCTCACCTCCACGCGAGGTGGCGGCCCAAGGCTTAAGCGGAAAAGAGAGAGCGAGGCGAAAGGTCGCCAGTATTTATAGCCAGGGGAGAGAGACCCTGTTGAAAGATTAATAAACTGAAGAGGAGCTAACTCCGACATAAGTTTGGATATGCGGGTGGTGTCATGGATAATGGCTCAGAGTTTTTATTCTGAGAGCCGAGTTCCAATTCCTGGACGTCCGATGATACAAAGTATTTGTTGTATATATTGGAGTTTATATGCATTTACTTGATTCGGGAATACAAAATTATTTGCTGTGTATATTTTAGTCTATAAGAATTTACTTTGTTCGGGAATAGACAAATATTACCGTATATATTTGAATCTATAAGCATGTACTTCTTCCGGAAAAAAACATTATTAAAGAGAAAAAACAATAAAAGAACAGAAATTCAGAAGACAGAAGATAACGATTGATATTGCATTAAAATTTTTGAAGATTGTTTTTTGTTGTTGTTGTTGTTTTTTGGTTGTTTTGTTTTTTCTGTTTTTTGTTTTTTTTTGTTTTTGTTTTTTGGCTTAGCAAACCTTTGTAAAGCTGAAACATATTTGGTGTTGTATAATAATATAAAAAAAAACGTTGAAGCAATACCAATGATTTTTCCGGATACAACGAGGAGATGGAATCAAACCTTTCCCCAAGTGTATTTGCGCGTAAGCTGGGGGCGGAAGACGTGATGGATCTATACATTTCTAAGGGTATTTCTATGAAAGTGAACGTAATGACTTCAGCTAAAATTGGAAATCGCCACAGCAATAACACATTTTCTGCATAGAAAAACAATATACTACGTGTATATTTATTATTACTATTGTTATTATTATGACTATTATTATTAATATTCCAAATATTATATTTATTATTATTATTACTATTATTATAAGTATTACTATTATAATTATTATTACTATTAGTTTTATTATTATTATTACTATTATTATTTTATTATTATTATTACTATTATTGTTACTATTATTATTATTATCATATTATTTTTATTATTATTATTACTATAATTATTATTATTATAATTATTATTATTATTGCTAATAATATTATTATTATTACTGTTATTATTACTATTACTATTATTATTATTACTATTATGTTATTATTATTATTCCTATTATTATTAATATTCTTATTCTTATTACTAGTACTATTATAATAACTATTACCATTATTACTAATATTATTATTACCAATTTTATTACTATTATTATTATTACTATTATTATTACTATTATTATTATTACTACTATTTTTATTATTATTATTATTTTATTTTATTATTATTACTATTATTATTTTTAATAAAATTATTATTACTATTACTATTATTATTAATATTACTATTATTATTAATACTACTATTATTATTACTATTCCTATTATTACTATTAATATTATTATTATTACTATTACTATTGTTAATATCCCTATTATTATTTTTTATATTACTATTAATATTATTTTTATTAATATTTCTAATATTACTATTACTATTATTGTTATTACTATTACCTTTATTAATATAACTATTATTAACAATGCTATTATTATTATTACTATTATTATTTTATTATTATTATTACTATTATTATTATTACTATATTATTACTATTACTATGATTATTACTATTAATATTTTCATTATTACTATGATTATTATTACTATTGTTATTTTTTATTATTATTATTGCTATTAGTATTATTACTATTATTATTATTATTACTATTATTATTTCTATTTCTATTAATATTATTATTATTACTATTATTAATTTTATTATTATTATTGCTGTTATTATTATTACTATTATTATTACTATTTTTTATTGCTATTACTATTATTATAACTATTACTATTATTATTTTACTGTTATAAATTTTTCTATTATTATTAATACTATTACTATGATTATTACTATTACTATTATAATTATTACTATTGTTTTTATTATTATTATTACTATTATTATTTTTATTACTATTATTGTTTTTAATATAATAATTATTACTGTTACTATTATTATTAATATTACTGTTATTATCATTACTATACTAATTATAACTATTACTATTATTACTATTACTATTATTATTATTATTACTAACATTACTATTACTATCGTGATTATTACTATTATTATTATTATTAATATTATTATAATAATAATATTATTATTATTACTAATAAAATTAGTAACATTCCTATTAATAGTTTTATTATTATTACTATTACTATAATTATAATTACTATTATTAATTTTTAAAATTACTATCATTAAAATTACTATTATAATTATTATTACTATTATTATTATTACTATTATTATTACTATTACTGTTACCATTATTACTATAATTATTACTATTACTATTATTATTACAATTATAATTGTCATTATTATTATTATTGCAGTCATCATTATTATTATTATTATTATTTTGATTATTTTTAGTTTTATTATTATCATTATTACTGTTAATATTTTTACTAATATTATTACTCTTATTATTATTAATATCATTATTATTATTACTATTATTTTATTATTATTATTATTATTATTATTATTATTATTATTATTATTATTATTATTATCCTTATTACTATTAATATTATTATTACAATTACTATTATTATTTTTATTTTTACTTTATTATTATTACTTTTATTATTACTTTTATTATTATTCCTATACTTATTGTTAATATTACTATTATTATTACTATTAATATTATTACTATTTTTAATATTTCTATTATTATTTTTATTTTTATTATCATTACTATTATTATTTTTAATATAATTATTATTACTATTAATATTATTATTAATAGTAATATTATTATTATTACTATTACTATTATTATTAATACTATTATTATTACTACTATTACTATTATTAATATTCCTATTATTATTTTTAATATGATTATTATTACTATTATTATATTACTATTATTATTAGTACTATTATAATGATTATTACTACTAATATTATTATTACTATTATTATTAATACTAGTATTATTTTTATTATTATTATTATTATTATTATTATTTTATTACAACTATTATTATTACTATTAGTATTGTTACTGATATTATTATTACAATTACTATTATTATTACTATTATTATTATTATTATTACTATTATTGTTATTAAGTTTACTGTTATTATTATTACTATTATTATTGTTATTATTATTACTATTATTGTTATTACTATTATTATTACTATTACTATTATTATTTTCATTATTATTACTATTATTATTATTACTATTGTTACTATTAATGTTATTACTATTTCTATTATTACTATTACTATTATTATTACTATTACTATTATTATTAATATTACTATTATTATTGATAGTATTATTATTACTATTAATATTATTACTATTACTAATATTAATATTACTATTATTATTATTATTACTATCATTATTATTACTATTATTACTATTACTGTTATTATTACTATTACTATTATTATTACTATTATTATTAGTCTTATTATTATCATTATTTTTACTATTATTATTATTACAATTATTGTTATTACTATTATTAGTAGTAGTATTACTATTATTATTATTACTATTACTATTATTAATACTATTACTATTATTATTTTTTATTATTAGTACTATTATTATTACTTTTACTATTACTATTATTATTATTAATAATATTATTATTTTTATTATTACTATTACTGTTATTATTACTATTATTATTATTATTTTGTTTATCAACTTTCGGGTTGAGTAGGTGCAATCACAAGAGGTCTGCAATGAACAACTGTAAATCAAACGGCATTTGATGACAATAGTTTCTTCGGATTTATTTCCCAATACATGGAAAGCATCAATATTAATTGTGTTGTTCGCTGCTGGTGACGACATAGGAGCCCTTCGAATAGAGAAACCAAAATGTCCTGCTGTTAAATTGTACACGGAGAGATGGATTCCTATATTGGCAAGTATATCATTTCGAATGAAAACGTAAGCAACGGCCTCATCTGCAATCTAAACTCTGCGCGCCAACATCATTTTCGGTGTTACGCAGACATCTGTCATTTTTGATAAGCAATTTTAAATCATCCTTCTAAAACAAGTGATTAATAAGTTTATGAAATTTATAATTTACATAGTCCATTATTTTGTTTGTTTGGACGAGATATTAACGCAATACCCAATAATAAATGCAATATTATCTTCCGCATAGCAATAATGATATAATAATTTATTCAACACAGGTCTTAGTAACGTACTATTGGCCAGTGAAAGCGTGGCACCGGGACCATATCCGAGGGTAGACCTTCCTTCTTTTCTCCCTCTCGAGTGGATGTTTTTATATCTAGCTGTCCTACGGTTTTTTCCACACGAGCATATACTGGGCGCAGCTGGGTTGACCAAGTGTTTAACTTTCTAGGCCAGCCTCTGACGTTCTTTAAGACATAGAACTGAATTTGGTGGCGAGAAAATCATCTCTCAGGTCAACCTACTCACACGCCTGTTTTCTCTGACGTCACTCTGATTGGAAATTAATTCTGGCATCATCTGGACTGAGTTACACACTACACAGGTGTGAATTAGAATCTCCCTGAAATATTCTGCTGTTGGCCTATAAGGTATCATATCTAATTCTACGATTAAAGCCGTGGATTAATGTTGTATTTCATTTTTAGATAGTGGCTTTTAGTAAATTAATAAGAGCGGGATAATTTTTCATTAATTCTCGTTAAAAAGAAATTTTCCTAGGTCATCTATTTATTTCTTAGGTTCTTATTTTTTTGAATGGTAGATTTCCAGAAACATCTTGCTGATCCCCGGCTGATTTTTGCAACCGTAAGAAACCTGTTTTTTATCCTTTCGCATTATCAGGGTTAATGTGATTTTATACATTCTTTTCAATTAAAACCGATGAGTCTTTTGTACCTTGTGTATAAACATGTGATAGGTTGGTAATTTCTTAGCGAGACAGTCTTTAGTTTTGGGGCTTAAATAGGTAATTCCTTGGGTTAGCCATTTTGGATTTTACTCTGCATTCTTCAAAACATTAGAGAATTAAGATACTAGTAAACATTTATTCAATCTAATAGTCCATCTAATTCATTCTGAGAATTCAGGTAGTAGGGCGTTAATTCAGCCTAATAGTCGATGTAATTCTATCGGAGAATTTACGTAGTCAGCCATTTTTATATACTGACGTTTAGAAAATCGAAAAGTGTTGGAGAAATTTGAATTAATTCTTATCAGACAGGAGGATACTCTCGAAACCATTTTATCGTCTATCCATTCATTTCGTAGGTTCTTATTTTTGAACGCTAATTTTCCAGTAATATTTTTTCGATCAGCAACTAATCTTTGCAACCGTAAGAAAAAAATTTCATCCTTTTTTGGGTCGTCAAGGATAATGTTATTAGTCTCAAGGACCTCATACAAATTGATAAGTGTTTTGTACATTGTGTACCAACATGTGATAGGCTGGGAATTTCTTAGCGAGACAGTCATTAGTTTGGGAGCTTAAATAGTTAATGCCTTAGGTTAGCCATTTTGATATTTGCACTGGAATCTTGAAAGCATAAGACAATATATCTGGCGATGGTTTTTGTATTGTTGGAAAAATATTTAATCAGGATTTTGATATCTATTCCAGGGGATTTGCATTTTTTGTCTTTCTTTTTGGTGGGGGGTATTTATTGTAAATGTTGACGTTGTTCCATTTGACGTCATCTTTTTTATACTTCCGTCCACTGTTTTTAATCCATTCGGAGCTACTCTTATAAATCTTTTCATTTCCACATATCTTATTCCAGAATTCTTTCATTTCTACATTTCTAGGTGTTTTGGCTTCGTTGATGTCTCCATTTCCCTATAGATTTCTTGTTTCCTTACTTTTGAAAATGTTGTTCTGTTTATAAAATCTATTTCCTTTCTCATATCTCCTTCCATTTGTTATATTTTTATTTGGATTCATTGTTTTAAGAGCTTTACTTTATAATATGTGAGTTTCTTCTTCTATAATTACCTTTCCTTTTAACAACACCTGATTTTCACTTTTATTCATTTTTGCAGACGACATCTAATATTGAATTGTTATACCTGCAGAATTTCAATCGGCAATTTATTTTCATGTCTTGGGTTAATTTTCTGATTTCGAAACTTTTCGCATAAATGGCGTTATTATTTTAGCCAGGTATATCAATTCATTTACACTGACTACATTCAGCTCTTTCTTTTTTTTTTACTATTTTCTATTTGTTTTATTTGCTATTCGAAAACTGGTTTTCGTATTTCTATCATGTCTTATTTTGTCTACTCTTTATCTTTCTTTTATCTTATTGTTGTGTGTTTTTGATGGTACCATAATAGTATTTTTATTTTCCTTTTCATAATGTTTAAGTCTATATTTCCTTGAATTATTTCTTTATTATTTTCATAAGGTTCCTCGTATTTCTATCATGTCTTATATTGTCTACTCTTTATCTTTCTTCTATATTCATTTGTTGTGTTTTTTGCCAGTTCCCTAATAACATTTCCCTTACTTTTTTCATTTCTTTCACTTTTCTATTGTTTTTCTTAATTCTTATCCGATTTTGTTGTTTCAGTGTTTATTTTTCTCCTTTGTCTTTTTTCACATATATTTTTCCCTATTCTTTCACTTTCTTCCGAATTCACTTCATCGACTTGCATTTTTTCTCTTCCTGTATTTTCATTTCTAATTCATTATGCACGTCAGTTTTAACATTTTCTTCAAAATCTGCAAACTCAGCATTAATCATTTTTCTTTATCAAACCTCCTTTTTACAAAAATTAACTTATTTGCATTTATATTTTCAATGGGGTTCGGCTATTTTCTTCCCCATATTGTTAACAATCTTCTTTGAAGGTTTGTATACAACACATATGCTTGCAGAACTTCCTTAGGTTTGTATAGTGTAGTGTTACTCACTCACAAGAAGTAGTATGCACTCAAGTGTCTCATGGGTAATAACCGTAGCTATTTATAGACTTTGTGGCGTCCTATGTAAATGAGTCCCCTCATCTCCCTGTACCGAAGAGGTTTTATCCCCTTATTTTCCCTGGTACTTCTAGCAACTTTTTCTTCTCACTATCTTCCTCCCTTTCCCTAAGACATTGTCTAGATATGGAAGATTGTGATCTTTTTCTTTTTTCATAGTAGTTTCCCTCCAACGATTCTTTATCTTGAGAGTCGATATTGCCCTCGATGTCTATATTTTCAATGTGCTTCGACTATTTTCGAATCCATATTATTAACAACCTGCTGTGAAGATCTGTGTACAATATAGTGACATGCTTGCAGAACGTGTGTAGTATTACTGACTCACAGAAAGTAGTGTGCACTCAACTGCCTGATGAGTAATAGCTGTAGCGATTTGTAGTCTTTGTGACTTCCTATGTAAATGAGTCACCTCATCTCCCTGTACAGAAGAGGTTTTATCTCCTTATTTTCCCTGGTACTTCTTATGGGAACTTTTGTTTCCTCACTATCTCCCGCTAAGAGATTGTCTAGATATGGGAGATCGTGACCTTTTTTCTTTTTTCATAGGAGTGTTCTTCTAACCATTGTTCATCTTCAGAGTCAATATTGCTCTCGATTTCACTGTCATGTTTGTCTTGACTTGACATGACATTTTCACCTTCATTACTTTCAGGGTCACTGTACAATTCTTCATTGTTATCGTGTTGCAATCTAACTTAGTCTACATGTGCTAATGTCCCATTAACATTTTTTCTCTATTATCATCATGTTCTGTCCACTTTGCATCATGAATCTTGCCTCTTGTACATTACATTCACTATTCTTTTTTACCACACTTTTTCATTTGTGGCATAAGACATTGCCAATGGGGCTCTAATTTCTCTACCTATGAGGGTGGATGGACTTTTCAATCTTCCAGTTTAGCAACAATGGAGGAAGAAATATTTCTATCTTTCCTTTTCACTGTACACATGATTTCAATCTGTTTTTATAATTTACACCATCCTTTCTGCTATCCATTTGATTACAGATGGTATGGCAGGGTTTTATATGGTTTGCATCCAATTCTGTTCAACCATTAGCATACTTTGTTGTCACAGAACTCTGGGGTGTTAGGACATACTAGTGTTTTCAGAATTCTATTTCTTGAAAATATGATCCTTAATGCTTGTTTCAAGGTCTAACTTCTTTTGTTGGAAACCAGTATTACTTCTGGCCAGCCTGAATACGCATCTACCAGTATGAATAATGTTTTTTTTTTCATTTCTTATAAGTTATTCACTTTCTAATTTGCATTTTCCCCCTTCTTATTTATATACCTGTAATTTAGTATGACGGACTCACAGAAAGTAGGATGCACTCAACTGTCTCATGGGTAATAGCTGTAGCTATTTATAAAATTTGTGACTTCCTATGTAAATGGGTCACCTCATCTCCCTGTACCTAAGAGGTTTTATTCGCTTATTTTCCATGATACTTCTTCTGGAAGCTTTTCTCTCCTCACTTTATTCCTCCCTCTCCCTAAGAGATTGTCAATAAGATCGTGATCTTTTTCTTTTTTCATAGTTTTCCACCAATGATTGTTCATCTTCAGAATCTATGTTGTTCTCGATTTCACTGTCATGTCTGTCTTGCATTGACATGACACTTTCGTCTTCATTACGTCCAGGCTCACTATACATTTCTTCTTCGCTATCGTGTTGCAATCTAACTTTCTCTGCATGCGTTAATATCCCATTTCCATTTTTCTATTATCATAGTGTTCTGCCCATTTTGCATTATGGATCTGGTATCTTGTAGATTAGATTCACTGTTTATACCACTGTTTTTCGTTGGTGCAGAGGACATGGTCAACGGGGCTCTAATTTGTCTACCCATGAGGCCGGGCGGGCTTTTCGTTTTTCCAGCATGTGGTATTATTCTAGGACTTAGCAACAATCTACGAAGAAATGTTTCTATCTTTTCTTTTCGTTGTATATACAGGGTGTCCATAAAGTTTGTGTGCACTTTAAAAAAATTTATAACTTTATTTTTATTTGCGATAGAAATAATCTGTTAAAAATGTTATAAAGTTTAATGTACCTAGTTTTAAGTATAGCTAAAATGACTAATGTGCTTTCAGGCATTACAGTAAATCAGTTAGCATATGTGTCTATGTTTATATATATATATATATATATATATATATATATATATATATATATATATATATATATATATATATATACAGGGTGTCCATAAAGTTCGTGTGCACTTTAAAAAAAATTATTACTTTATTTGTATTTGCGATAGAAATAATCTGTAAAAAATGTTATAAAGTTTAATGTACCTAGTTTTAAGTTTAGCTAAAATAACTGATGTGATTTCAGGCATTACTGTAAATCAGTTGGCAAATGTTTTCCGTGAACTGCAAAATCGTATTACCCTTTGTATTGCTAATGATGGAGGACATGTGGAAACTTAAATAAAATTTCAATAAAACCTTTTAAAAAATATAGATTTACTTCTTTCTAATCCTTTTTACAAATTATTTCTCGATTTCACTGTCATGTTTGTCTTGCCTTGACATGAGACTTTTGCCTTCATTACTTTTAGGATCACTGTACATTTCTTCATTGTTATCATGTTGCAATCTAACTTGGTATATGCATTTTTTTCTATTATCACTGGGTTCTGTCCAATTTGCCTTGTGAATCTTGCCTCTTGTAGATTAGAGTCACAATTCTTTTTATACCACAGATTTTTGTTGGTGGCATAAGAAATAGTCAATGGGGTTCTAATTTGTCTACCTATGACGGGGGACAGGCTTTCGATCTTCCAGCCTATGATATTGTCCTTACCAACAATCTAAAAAGAAATGTTTCTATCTTTTCTTTCCGTTGTAGACATATCTTGAATCCGTTTTTATAGTTTGTACCATATTTCCTGCTAATCCGTGTGATTTCGAATGATACGGTGGGGTTTTATGTGGCTTGCATCCAGTTTTGTTCTACCATTGGAATCGTTCCTCGTCAAAGAACTCTGGGATGTTGTCAAATACTAATTTCGGAATTCCATTTCCTGAAAATATCATCCTTAACTCCTGTTTCACGGTCGAACTTCTTTTGTTGGAAAACGGTATTCCTTCTAAACAGCCTGAATACGCATCTACCAGTATGAATAATAAACCCACTCCATTAACACTAGCATAATCCATGTATACTCTGTCCCAAGGTTGGAAATCTATGTGTTTTTCTCTGTCTGAATTTTCCTCTTTCAGTGCATGTTTTACACCCTTTTTATGTACTCTCCAACATCTGTAGAATAGCCTGGCCACCATGCCTCTAGCCTTAATCTCCTTTGTGTAGACGTTATCCCGCAATGAATATCGTCATGTATGCTTTTTATAATTTTTCTTCTTTGTGTTGCTGGCGGAACCACTACGTCTCCATTACAAATTACACATTTTTCTACAGTTAACTTGTGTCTAACTTCGTATCTCAGCTAATTTGACTATAGAGTAAATATCAGCTTCGACCCAGGGTAAGAAAGTATCTTCGAATTTTTCCTCTTTCTTACTTTCAGTCTACATGTGGAATGGTATTACCTTTCACGTACTTAATATCAAAGACAAACACCATTAACATTAATGCCAATCTTAGAATTCTAGAAGACGTTACCTTGGGAAGTTCAGTCAGTTATGTGCCATGAGTGATAAACGCTTAGGCGATCATGTATCTTTCAATACATGATCGACGAGGCAAATTTTATCCCGCTGTAGGCTGCCATTACTTTCTGCGGTAGACCAGTTGCCACCCAAGGCTATAGAACCCGGTCTTTGTCTTTGATATTGAGTACGTGAAAGATAATACCATTCCACATGTAGACGCTTTGTCGTGATTGAGGTTCATAGCTGGGTGGGGGAGAAGAGGATTCATACCTTTCCCAAGGGTATTCGCACGTAAGTGAATGTAATGGATTTGAATGGAATTCGAACTCGGCTTTCCGATTCCTCAATCCTAACCGCTATCCATTACTCCATCGTGCTTCCTCTGAAATTCTAAATATTTATGGTCGGACCTTAGTAGGAATTTCTTTCCAATCAAAAAGTGACGTCCATTTACTCTTTCCAATCAGAAAGCGTCGTCCATTTTATGGCCAATGCTGCTTTCTCAGTATTTGATTAATTCACTTCGGCTTTTGACAATTTTCTCGAAAGATACATGAGAGGATGACGATCCTGAGCTAATATTCCGGAAATTGAGTTTTCACTTGCATCAGTTGTAACTACTATTTCCTATCTACGGTCGAATGTTCTTTGCCAAAACAGCTTTGAGATTTTTAAATGCCACTTGTTCTTTTGTCCAAATAAATTCCACATTCTTTTTTCCTGAAGCAGCAAAAGATTGTCAGTTCGGAGTGTCATTCTACATATCGTCTGCAAAAATTTACAAGTCTTAAGAAAGATTCCAATGCGTTTTGTTCTTAATTACTTCTACTTTTAATATTTTCTCAATTAACAATTGGTCTGGTGATATGCCTTCGTTATGGAATATCCCCAAAAATGATATTTTTTAGTGTTGTGTACAGATTTGTTTTCGTTAATTTTTGGTTTGGTTTGTTTGTTTTGTTTTACGGCACATCAACCTCAATTTAATGCCGATAACTTCTTTTTTTTTCTTTTTTTTTTTTTTTTTGGTAATATTTTTGCTTTATCAAAAATCAATTTCTGTTAATATTTTATCTCCTCAAAAACGTATAGCTGGTAATATTATTTTTCAAAAACGTTTAGCTGGTAATATTATTTTTCAAAAGCGTATAGCTGGTGATATTATTTTTTCAAAAACCGTAAAGCTGGTAATATTATTTTTTCAAAAACGTATTATCAGAGGCCTTGCTGTTGGACGTAGTTTATCGTCTTACCCAGGACACGGAGGTAGTTTATTGTCATACCCAGAACGCGTTAATTTTTAATCCAGTATTTTTTAACTTAATACCATGCTGCTTTTCCATTTTAATTCATATTATGGTACCAACACAGATGACATCCTGGTAGCATATTGTATTTTTATACCGCTCCCAATGACTTACTCTATAGTTCTTTGAAAAATTGCCCTTGCAGTTTTAATTCCATACGGCATTCTTTTCCATTTTAATAAGCCTATTGGCGTGTTTGTTGCTGTGACTTCTTTAAAGTCTTCGTCAATAGGTATCTGATGGTATGCAGACTTTAGATCATTTTAGAGAATGTTTTCATGCCTGAAAGGGGGTTCAAAGCCCATCCTACACTGAGATATATTTTGTAGTTACGCCTATTCCGTAGTCACCACAGATACGCATATCTTTATTCTTCTTTCTTAAAATTACGAACGAGGAGGCTCATTTGCTCTCTCTCTCCTGGCGGAACGGAACTCGTTCAAGTAGATCTTGTCCCAATATCTTTTTTTAGTTTTGCCCCAACTATTGTTAGTAAATGCACTGGCACATTTCGTGCTTGAAAATATGAGGGGGGGACATTCTGTTTTAGTTTTAACTTTGCTTCCAAGTTTTTTAACATTTCAGTCTCTTCTGCTTTGACTTTCTTTACTAATTTTGTCGAATTTATATTCAATACATCATTTCCTCTTAGACCATGTTTCTTTACACAGTTTTCCATGATAATTGGTAATATGGTAAACTAATTTTTTAGATCGACGTTGGCTTCAAAACAGCCTAACGTTTTTTATCACGGTTCTTTGGAACTGATTCAATTGAACAAGGCTTTTCTTTAATCCTGGTTTTCCTAATTTCTTCTTGAAATTTCTGGGTATCAACACCACGTCACATCACGCATCTAGTTGCATGTCCAATAAAATATTATTGGTTCGAATTTTTAATAGCCCTTTCTCATTTCTTTTTTATGAAAATACATCCATGCTTATTTCTTCTTCATTTTGTTGAACTGTCTGTATGTTTCTCTTTTTGGATTTACACATACGTTTAAAATGATTCTTTTTAAAAGACTTTTCACATATTTTTTTATTTTATATATTCATTTTTGTTCTTCTCTTTAATGTTTATAACCCCAAAAATTACATTATTCTGTTTTCTCCTTATCGCGTATACGCCCATTTCCTCTACCTGATCCGTGACCTTTGTTGTATTAAAGTTTCGGATCAATTCTTGTTAAACAAATTCGACACACTTTTCTAGAGACAACTTTCCCTGTCATTTGCCGATATTCCTCATTTTGAAGGCCGTTTACCAATTTCAACTAACTGGTTTTCCGCTCCCAGTTTCACAAATTCACAATATTTAAACGAAGAACATATTCAATAACTGGTTCATTCACTTTTTGAGAAATATTCATAAACTTAGATCTCTCTGCATTCACTAGTTTGTTTTTCTTGGGTTATATATATCTCACTATCTGTTGGCTTATATCGTCAAACATCATTTCCTCCAAATGCTGATAGTTTTATAATGGCCTTACATCAAGCACAGGCCAAGAAGAGATCCGTTATTTGGTTTTCTCCTGCAACTGATTTTGAATCCTTCAGCTTTTTTGTTCCAGATTTAGCTGCTAGAATCCTAAGCCACACTTGTGCGTACTCATAATTACCAGTGATAATTGTTCGCGCGGTTCTTTAGATATCGGCGACGCCATTGTAGTGTAGTATTACTGACTCATAGGATGTAGTATGTACTCATCTGCTTCATGGGTAATAGCGGTAGCTATTTATAGTTTTTGTGACTTCCTATTTAAATGGGCCACCTCACTTACATTCTTCGCGAATCCATTTTAGTTTGTTTTGGTTTTGTCTTTATGCTTTTCTTTGTTTATTACTAGGCGCTGTTTGAGGTGGGACATCATTTCGAATAATCCGTTGATTATACCCAGTCTAAATAAATCGAGGAACAGTACCTGTAGCATATTTCCCCACCCACAATCTGGTTTCGCCCTTCAGGTCGTGATCCTTGGTAAATGAAGTCACGCTCTCTGCTGGATGTGGCTTTCGTTAATTTTATTAGTAATCTTATTAGTAATTGTATTATTTCTTTTTTGTTCTTCCTGACAAGTGGGTTATTTATCTTTATTTTCAAAATTTGAATGAAAACGCCTGAATTCTTTGATTCTTAGTCTCAGAATCTATTCATTATTTATTTATTTTGTTGTTGCTATTGTAGTAGTAGTAGTAGTAGTAGTAGTAGTAGTAGTAGTAGTAACAACGTGAGAGAACTACGGAATAATAATTTCTTCACCCATTTGAATTTATCCCGTTAGGGGGATTATTGTATCGATGATATAATAACAGCATACTTCACGGACGAAACGGAATGGCTGAATGGAAGAAATGACAAATATGTTTTGTTCTCAGAGAGATTTTTATATCACTAAGATATACATAAAACTATATAATACATAGATACAAGTGTCCTCATGCAGAGAATAATACATCACATATATCTACACAGCATTGCAGAATGTAAGGAGAAACAAAAAAAGTTTTACCTATAATATGGAGATACTCCTGTATCTGGAGAAACCACGTTAAGGACTCTAGATTCAAACGGGCAGAGTTCATCTATATCCCAGGGGAGGACATATTACACGAACGCGAAACAGCGAGTCTTAGGTTTTCCCAACTTGAGGAATTAAATCTGGAGATTCATTCTGTATCTGGAAAGGATATATTCCCAAGGGGAAACGACACTGTGGACCTGTAAGCTACAGGGGAAGTAGATTTAGCCTCAGCCTATGCCCCTTGGCCCAGGATTAAATAAAAACAAAAAACTTTCTGTTTACTTCTGTAAAATGAACTGAAAATTGACTGCCGCTTTAGTCATTGTATGAAGTGACGTCATCAAACAGCCACCACGTGACCTAAGGGAGATAATCGCTTTTGCATGTATACATTTATTATTATTATTACGATTGAGCAGCAGTGTGGTTCGCTAACAAAGTGACGCCGGAGTACAAGTTTACGAAGTCCAGTTGTGCCAATCTGATAAGGCTGTACCAAGCACAAGGATAGCGGCCAAATGTGTTCGGTATGTTGGCATGTGTTGATAAGATGCATCATACAACCTTGCAGTTGGTGCCCATTGAGATCAAAGAATGAGAGTGCACCCAGACGGTCTCTGGTTGAGGGTGTTCACAAGTATCTAGATGTGACTTGCAAGTTGCCTTCGCTGTCATTGTTGAAACTTTAAAATAAAACATCCCTCTCGACACCTGGATATGATTATCTCCTACGTCATAAACAGTAATATGACCGAATCTAGGGGAAGGTGCCCAATGACTTAAAAGTAGAAGTACTTAAGAACAAAACGCATTGGAATCTTTCTTAAAACTTGTAAATTTTTGCAGACGATATGTAGAATGACACTCCGAACTGACAATCTTTTGCTGCTTTAGGAAAGAAGAATGTGGAATTTATTTGGACAAAAGAACAAGTGGCATTTAAAAATGACTAGCAAGGGTAGTATTAAACATCAACATGTTAACACTTCAGTTAATATCAAGCCGTGAGAACCATACACGGCGTCCCTCGTCCTGGGTAAGACGATAAACTACATCCGACAGCAAGGCCTCTGATCAAAAGGTTTTGAGGAGCGTCGAACCACTTCTTAATTCCTTGTGTTCCCAGGTCCACACTGATTCCGGGTGGTAACACCTGCCAGGATCCCAGCTATGGGTAAATAGTTATCCCCCCTCCTCCTATTGGGATCAAAACACTATGAAAGCATAAAAATAGGTTTTGATGCCAGCAATACATTTTTGAAAAAAAAATTACCAGCAATAAAAATCTTGTCGGCATTAATTAACCCATTCAGGTTGATATGCATAAAACAAACCAAACTAAACCAATATATACTGAGATAGATAGATAGATAGATAGAGAGATAGATAGATAGATAGATAGATAAAAAATATTAGCAGCAATAAAAAATCTAGTCGGCATTAAATAACCCATTAAGGTTGATATGCCGTAAAACAAACCAAACTAAACCAATAGATAGATAGATAAAAAATATTAGCAGCAATAAAAATCTTGTCGGCATTAAATAACCCATTAAGGTTGATATGCCGTAAAACAAACCAAACTAAACCAATAGATAGATAGATAAAAAATATTAGCAGCAATAAAAAATCTAGTCGGCATTAAATAACCCATTAAGGTTGATATGCCGTAAAACAAACCAAACTAAACCAATAGATAGATAGATAAAAAATATTAGCAGCAATAAAAAATCTAGTCGGCATTAAATAACCCATTAAGGTTGATATGCCGTAAAACAAACCAAACTAAACCAATAGATAGATAGATAAAAAATATTAGCAGCAATAAAAAATCTAGTCGGCATTAAATAACCCATTAAGGTTGATATGCCGTAAAACAAACCAAACTAAACCAATAGATAGATAGATAAAAAATATTAGCAGCAATAAAAATCCTGTCGGCATTAAATAACCCATTGAGGTTGATATGCCATAAAACAAACCAAACTAAACTAATATATACTGAGATAGATAGATAGATAGATAGATAAATCAAATTAACTGATTTAAAATATGGTCTCTTCGCTACGCAGTAATAACCATGTTTCAAAAACTGAAGCTAAAAACTTCAAATTAATTATATAATTAAATTAAAAGCATTAGTTCCGTTTCATATTCAAGCGAATAATGCAATAACTTATTTTTAAATTTACTGAGATGTAAACGTACATATAAATTCATAATTTCCTGTTTCCAAGGATACAGAGAAATCCAATCATTCAGACAGGGGCGGTAGCGTGTTCATTTTTATTAACTATTGTTGTATCAATTATGAAAGAGGTTCAGTTTAGGGAGAGTAGGGGTGTATTTTTCAACGAATTCTGACATTCGTTAAATGCATGTCGTCTGGGGTTTTGTTATTAACGGCAAAAAGTCTTTCGGCATTTTTTTTTATTACTTGTATACTTAAAGATTCTTTTAATGGTTTTAATTTAATTGTAAAATTAAATTTAAAGCTTTTAGCTTCCATTTTTGAAACACGGTTATTACTGTGCAGCGAAAAATCCATATTTTAAATGACTTCATTTATAATATTTATGCTCTGTAAATTTACATTGAGCACTCTTTTGTAAAAATAAAAAAAATATCAATAAGAACACCGGATTACTGATCTTTCTTTATATATATATATATATATATATATATATATATATATATATATATATATATATATATATATATATATAATAAGTAATGGCGCGTTATACTTTCTTCTTTCGGATTAGGTAATTTCATTTAGTTGACTTTTTGTTTATGTTTTATTACTTTTGTTATTAAATACGCTACGTTGGGATGACAGAAGATCTGCTATTGTAAGAAACCGGACGCACATTTATTGTGGATGGTCTAGCGATTAAATCACTTTCTATACATTCCCGTCTCCTTCGTCCGCATGGGTAATTACAACAAAGTAAGCCTCACTTTCATCTGATGAAGTCCTACAGGAAGAAATGCGTCACGCGAAAGATTTTTCCACTTTCTCGTTTATTTTTCTAACAGCTATGTAAAAAAAATGAGGAATGTTCAAATTTATTATTATTATTATTATTATTGTTATTGTTATTGTTGTTATCCTCCTCCTCCTCCTCATCATCATCATCATCATCATCATCATCATCAATATATTTCGATTTCTGCTATGGTCACACTACCTGCCAAGTCTGCCAAAAGACCTTAGGTAAGTAGTGGAGTGTTGTTATAGCTACATTTCATGATTTGTTTTCCAACTTCATTAACACCACTTGCGTTACATGGACAAAGATCTTAGTGTCTGGGCTGTAATTATCAAGAGCGTTTTTTTTCCGTTTCCCTTAAGCTGAGATTTCCAGCGATTTTTTCAATGTGTTGTTGTGTTCCTTTTTTATCATTCCAAGCGCACCCACTATTACTGGTACTAATCTTGTTTTCAATTTTCACATTTTTTTTCTTTTTCGATTTCCAGGTCTTTATATTCCGATTAGTTTTTCCAATACCTTGTTTGCTATGTTACAATCTGCTGGGCAATTAGTAGGCAAGTTTTTTCTTTTTCGGCATTTTTGCTTCAATCTTCCTGCCTGTAAAGATGATGTAATCCCATAGAAATGTGATGTCTTCTATTTCTGTAACCGGTGCTTGGTTACGTTCATACCAGTGTTTATTAACATCTTTTCAATAGTGTTTGCACATTGTCTCGTGTAAGAATTGACCCACTGTATCGTGGTGATTTTTTATATTCATTTGGCGCAAGTACAGGACAGAGATTAGATGGTCTATGATTTCCTGATATTTGTCACAGAACCTGCATTTTAGATCCACACTATTATGTATGATATTTGTCTAAAAGTTTCTAGTGAAAATATTCTGGTCGTGTGCTGTAAGAATAAAGTCTTCCGTTTCAGCCTTTCATCCAGTTGCTCGTAAGCATCGATGAGTGGTAACTTTATCAACATGGGCTTTATTAGAACGTTCTGGATATTGACCATGCAGAGGTTTATCTTGCCTGCGTTGATTCATCAGTTCAAGACCTTTATTCTTGGTTTTCTTTTCCGTAATTTTGGATGCAACATTCGGTTCTTGGATTCTGTTTTAGTTTTCTACAGAATCTACTCGATGTAAATTTCGTTTGTATTTACAGCCATCTTTCTTTTTTCTTTCATTTTTTTGTTAATAATAATAATAATAATAATAATAATAATAATATTCTCCGAAACAGAAAAATGGCAGAAATGGCTTCGTGATATTTTCTACTGATCATTTAATTAAAAAAAAAAACTATGAGTGAACTTACATTATTCCGACTATCGTCCTCATCTTTGTCACCATATTTATTACAACGTTTCGGCCGTTCTGCGCTCCGGCCTTCTTCGGGTGGTTGGAATGTCGAACTGAAACCTTTATTTCGCTCACTGAGGTAAACTGTTCTAGTTCCACGTGCCATGTTTAATGGATGTCAGTTATCAGTTATCTTCTGCTAATTCCCCTCTCCAAGTTCTCCACTGCCTTAACCGGGTATTGAACTCACACTATTTGGGTCCTGTCACTGGATCTACCCAACGCCTTTATCCACTGCGCCTTGAGGACATCTGTGTATGAATTTCTGGGTATTATAAACCTAATGTCTTCAGCAACCATTTTCACCAGTGCTCATATTGCAATTTATGCTGTTATCATTTATGTTTTTACCAGAGCTCATATTGCAACTTTTTGTTGTTATTATTGCTTTTCTCTGGCACTCCCTATTACTGGTTCCCATATTGTATTAATTTTTATGCCTGGTCGGCTCAGGAGATTTTTGTGGCCTAGCATATGTGCCGATTCCTTAAGTTTACGAATTTTCCAATGGTGTTCTTTGTCTATGATCTCAACCTGATCCCACAGAGGGCGGTGATCTCCCTTCTCTCTCCATATGTGGTCAGCCAGGACTAATTTTCCCACCCCCCCCCTCGTTTTACAGCTTTCTGGTTTTCTTGAAGCCTTACCTTAAAGGGACGACCTGTCTCCCCTTTATATTTCTTTCCGCAGCTGCCCCAGTGAGCGAAATAAAGGGTTCAATTCAACATTCCAACCACCTGAAGAAGGCCGGAGCGTACAACGGCCGAAACGTTGTAATAAATATGGCGACAAAAATGAGGACAATAGTCCCAATAATGTACATAACAACTCATCTCAGAAATATAGACAGATACTGAAAGGCCGAACGTTGTAATAAATATGACAACAAAGATATGGACAAAAGTCCGAATAATGTAAATAATGTACATAATACCTCATCTCATAAATATAGACAGATACTGAAAGGCCGAAACGTTGTAATAAATATGGCGACAAAGATGAGGACGATAGTCCGAATAATATAAATAGTGTACATAATACCTCATCTCAGAAATATAGACAGATACTGAAAGGCCGAAATGTTGTAATAAATATGGCGACAAAGATGAGGACAATAGTCCGAATAATGTAAATAGTGTACATAATACCTCATCTCAGAAATATAGACATATACTAAGTTTGAACTGTACTTGTGAGTACAATGTTTTGCATTTCATTAAGTCATTGGCTACCAGGAATCCCTTCGATGAGTCTATCGAACCTTTTTTCCAATCAGTCCGTGGGCTCCAATTACAATTGGAATTATTGATGTCCTTATGTGACACATTTTTAGATTTCCTCTTCAAGATACTTGTATTTTAATAGTTTTTTTTGGGGGGGGGGGTCTTTAAAAATACATTATACTTTGCAGGGAAAGCCAAGTCAATAAGAAAGGGGATTTTGTTCTTGTGATCTTTGATCACGATATCTTGGCGATTAGATGTGATTGATATCTTTGTGTGTATTATTAAGTCCCATAAAATTGTAATATAGAGTCTGGTTGATGTTCATACCAATATCTTTTAGTTTCCTTCCGAAAAGTGGCATTCAGTGAAGATATTGTCCCACGCTATCATGCCGAGATTTATACTCAGTGGGTGCTGGCATTGTACAACCTGATACAAGATGGTCAATTGTTTCTGGATATTTATCGCAGAATCTGCATTTCGGGTTAACACAATTTCTTGTTTGCAAGCATTGGTCCTGTGCAGCAAGAATAAAACCTTCGGTTTCAGCTTTTAATTCTGTACTACATAACCACTCAAGGGCAGTGGGTTTATCTACATCAATTTGTTTGGCACGGGCAGAGTACTGACCATGAAGAGGCTTATCTTGCTATAGGTTTTGCATTTGATACATTGTCTTTGTTTTTGCTTTCATTTTAGGATCTTTGTCGCTGCTTTCCACTTTTTCACCCGCTTGAAATTCCCTTTTGAATTTTTGGGCTTCCTTTATTACTGAATAAAGTTTCTTAATTCTTTCATGTTCTTTGACACAGATCGTCATCCAGTCTTCTGTAGTTTCCAGGTATCTTTGAAAACCGATTGTTGAGGTTTTGTAAGGCAGTTCTAGTTGAACTAATCCTCTCCTTCATTCGGAACTAGTTACATACAACATTATTATTATTATTATTATTATTATTATTATTATTATTATTATTATTCTCACATTTGCTTGTCCACACCAAATTCCTGGTGGTTATCATTAAAGAATGAGCTGCAAGAAATTTTCTCAAATCTTGATCACCGCACCCAATATCCCGACTCACCACAGTAATGTCGCGGTTTTGATAACCTTAAATATTACTGGATTTAGTTCATTTTAGAGTTCTTATTTTAATTAGAAACATAATCTTAATTTTACAACTACATACGCATTTAAACATTTTACTTCTAAAATCAGCGTTGTCCTCATGATGATAAATGTCGTGCTATAAAGGTGTTGAGCCCAAGAGAGCCACCTTGTCCTTCCAGCGACAACGACCTTGACAGAGTGACGGAACATCCGCCAATGCCAGATTAATCTGCTTGAGTTCCTGGTAGACGACGTACTTCCAGCGGCTGCGTGGTCTGTTGCGAGGTCGTCGCCAGTTAGTGGCGGGCCGAAATGGTAGCTGACTCGGTATCCACATCTTATAAACGGTAGAACGTCTTTTAACGCGATATTCCGCTCTTATAAACGTTAGAAGGTCTCTATTCAATACCATATTGAACTCTTCTCATATACAGTACAACGTCTATTCACCGCCATATTCAACTCTTCATATTAACTATAGAATGTCTCTATTCCACGCCATATTCAACTCTTCTTATTAACTATAGAATGTCTCTATTCCACGCCATATTCAACTCTTCTTATTAACTATAGAATGTCTCTATTCAGAGCCATATTCAACTCTTCTTATTAACTATAGAATGTCTCTATTCCACGCCATATTCAACTCTTCTTATTAACTATAGAATGTCTCTATTCCACGCCATATTCAACTCTTCTTATTAACTATAGAATGTCTCTATTCAGAGCCATATTCAACTCTTCTTATTAACTATAGAATGTCTCTATTCAGAGCCATATTCAACTCTTCTTATTAACTATAGAATGTCTCTATTCAGAGCCATATTCAACTCTTCTTATTAACTATAGAATGTCTCTATTCCACGCCATATTCAACTCTTCTTATTAACTATAGAATGTCTCTATTCAGAGCCATATTCAACTCTTCTTATTAACTATAGAATGTCTCTATTCCACGCCATATTCAACTCTTCTTATTAACTATAGAATGTCTCTATTCAGAGCCATATTCAACTCTTCTTATTAACTATAGAATGTCTCTATTCAGAGCCATATTCAACTCTTCTTATTAACTATAGAATGTCTCTATTCCACGCCATATTCAACTCTTCTTATTAACTATAGAATGTCTCTATTCAGAGCCATATTCAACTCTTCTTATTAACTATAGAATGTCTCTATTCAGAGCCATATTCAACTCTTCTTATTAACTATAGAATGTCTCTATTCAGAGCCATATTCAACTCTTCTTATTAACTATAGAATGTCTCTATTCAGAGCCATATTCAACTCTTCTTATTAACTATAGAATGTCTCTATTCCACGCCATATTCAACTCTTCTTATTAACTATAGAATGTCTCTATTCAGAGCCATATTCAACTCTTCTTATTAACTATAGAATGTCTCTATTCAGAGCCATATTCAACTCTTCTTATTAACTATAGAATGTCTCTATTCAGAGCCATATTCAACTCTTCTTATTAACTATAGAATGTCTCTATTCCACGCCATATTCAACTCTTCTTATTAACTATAGAATGTCTCTATTCCACGCCATATTCAACTCTTCTTATTAACTATAGAATGTCTCTATTCAGAGCCATATTCAACTCTTCTTATTAACTATAGAATGTCTCTATTCAGAGCCATATTCAACTCTTCTTATTAACTATAGAATGTCTCTATTCCACGCCATATTCAACTCTTCTTATTAACTACAGAATGTCTCTATTCAGAGCCATATTCAACTCTTCTTATTAACTATAGAATGTCTCTATTCCACGCCATATTCAACTCTTCTTATTAACTACAGAATGTCTCTATTCAGCGCCATATTCAACTCTTCTTATTAACTATAGAATGTCTCTATTCAGAGCCATATACAACTATTCTTATTAAATATAGAATGTCTCTATTCCACGCCATATTCAACTCTTCTTATTAACTATAGAATGTCTCTATTCAGAGCCATATACAACTATTCTTATTAAATATAGAATGTCTCTATTCCACGCCATATTCAACTCTTCATATTAACTATAGAATGTCTCTATTCCACGTCATATTCAACTGTTCTTATTAACTATAGAATGTCTCTATTCAGAGCCATATTCAACTCTTCTTATTAACTATAGAATGTCTCTATTCAGAGCCATATTCAACTCTTCTTATTAACTATAGAATGTCTCTATTCAGAGCCATATTCAACTCTTCTTATTAACTATAGAATGTCTCTATTCCACGCCATATTCAACTCTTCTTATTAACTATAGAATGTCTCTATTCCACGCCATATTCAACTCTTCTTATTAACTATAGAATGTCTCTATTCAGAGCCATATTCAACTCTTCTTATTAACTATAGAATGTCTCTATTCAGAGCCATATTCAACTCTTCTTATTAACTATAGAATGTCTCTATTCCACGCCATATTCAACTCTTCTTATTAACTACAGAATGTCTCTATTCAGAGCCATATTCAACTCTTCTTATTAACTATAGAATGTCTCTATTCCACGCCATATTCAACTCTTCTTATTAACTACAGAATGTCTCTATTCAGAGCCATATTCAACTCTTCTTATTAACTATAGAATGTCTCTATTCAGAGCCATATACAACTATTCTTATTAAATATAGAATGTCTCTATTCCACGCCATATTCAACTCTTCTTATTAACTATAGAATGTCTCTATTCAGAGCCATATACAACTATTCTTATTAAATATAGAATGTCTCTATTCCACGCCATATTCAACTCT
>OZ038487.1:12221803-12414303 GCA_964036315.1 Acanthosepion esculentum | reverse complement strand
TTCATTTTTCCTTGGGTACTGGTTTGTTCCACTACAAGCCGAAATACCCAAGGTTTTTCCAAGCGAGTACCACCATTTATATATATATATATATATATATATATATATATATATATATATATATATAATTGAACATACAACGTGTGTTAGCACGTGCGATACCCTGTCTTCATCAGCCGCCGACCTGGGGTGATCTCACGGTTTCGGTGGCTATGGCCGGGCGGCCACCCCAGGCGCCACCAGCAGCGTTTGCCACCAGGCAGGGTATGAAGAAAAGCTAATTTATCGTTCCTCTTTGTAAATTTTCGTAATGAAATAAATAAAACGATTGTTCCTCTTTGCCGCTTCTGTCCGAAATGAAAGTTCCTGAACGCGTTTGCCGTTATTGACGCGCTCGTAAAAATCGTTACAGACTACTACGCAAATATTTCACTTGCGCATGTTAGGTCGTGATGTTGCGCGCATATCGTAACTTTCCTTATATATACTATAGTTGTAATCCTATAAATATAAGAAATTATACTCGTCCGAAAAACCTCAGTTGCCTTGATTTGTGAGTAAGCAAACCAATACCAAGGGGGAAAAACCGGTACAAAAAAAGAAAGAACAGAGAACATGTACGTCAGCCGAAAATAATCGTCTAGCATCCAAGTTCAGAGTCCAAAGAAAGAAAAAAAATACGCTAAGTAGAGCAAACCTAAATTAAACCTAAAGAGCCAGACAAACCTACCACGGTTTCACCTAAGCGGATCGTCAGGGATTTCTGGCTAAAGAGGTAATGTGGGAACGGAATAGATAGCCTACAAACCCAAAATCATGACCACGTAACCAAAACAAAAGAAACGCAAAAGGAAAAAGAAAAAGAAAGAAAAACACAGACGACGGGAAGAATTGCCTGACGATTCGCTTAGGTGAAACCGTGGTAGGTTAGTCTGGCTCTTTAGGTTTTATATATATATATATATATATATATATATATATATATATATATATATATATATATATATATAGGGTGTCCATAAAGCTCATGTGCATTTTAAAAATTTTATAACTTTATTTGTATTTGCGATAATCTGTAAAAAATGTTATAAAGTTTAATGTACCTAGTTTTAAGTATAGCTAAAATAACTGATGTGATTTCAGGCATTACTGTAAATCAGTTGGCAAATGTTTTCCGTGAACTACAAAATCGTATTACCCTTTGTATTGCTAATGATGGAGGACATGTGGAAACTTAAATAAAATTTCAATAAAATCCTTTTTACAAATTATTTCTATCGCAAATATAAATAAAGTTCTAAATTTTTTAAAGTGCACACGAACTTTATGGACACCCTGTATATATATACACACACACACACACACACACACACACACACACACACACACACATATATATATATATATATATATATACAGGGTGTCCTTAAAGTTCGTGTGCACTTCAAAAAATTCTTACATGCATATATATATATATATATATATATATATATATATATATATATATATGTATGTATGTAAAAAATAACATATTTTCTACAAAAACCAAATGTACATCAACTACAAACAAGATGAATCTTCACTTAGAAATAACATAAAGAAATACATTACCCCAATTGACCCGAACAAAACAATCAAATTATCTACTACAAAAAATTTTAAACAGCTAACCTTATCCTCAAACTTAACAACACACCAGCAAAATCAAAATTACACGAACGAACATTATCTATGAGTTCAGATGCCTCTTAATGAACTGTGTTCCTGATCAAACCGAACTCTTAAATAATTACATCGGTCACACGACTACATACCTATCAGACGCCTCACCTTGCACCTATCTGACCACAACTTTATTAGGACCCATTTAAACACATACACAAACTTACCAAACTCCATCCGAAACATACTAGTAGAAAATACTAACATAATATACTCATCCTCGTGGAAAAAATTGGAAGACTTATTAATAAAAAAGGAAAAGCCAACACTTAATATTAACTACGAACATGGCCATCATGGGCTGACTGTGTTGGGAAAATTAAAAAATCCCTATAAATCTAGAAACATACACGCAACCCTTACAGCGAATTAAAAACCCAAAATAAAATCGTCCTTGATAATGGCTAAAAGTATAGTCGAAAGCGTTCGAATATACAAAACATTTGGACAGTTTCTACACAATCTGTGTCCAGAAAAGAAAACACTTTTTCGAACGCAAGAAAAATTAAATACAAGCTTTAATGAAGCATATATATATATATATATATATATATATATATATATATATATATATATATATATGAAAGTGAACATAGAAGTCAACACTTAGAGGCGACCGTCTGTTTCATGCTAGATGCAATCGTCAAGCCACGAGTGCTTTTATTTTTCTCGGCTATTTATATATTCGGGTCAGTGGTGCATTGTGGGTAGTCTATTTTGACGGTTATTTTACCGGAAGTCGTTTATTTATTTGGGTTAAATTATTTTGCTTGGTTTTATTTATTTTTATTTTTATTTTTATTTCTTATCTTATATATTTATTTATTTTTTTATTATTCTTTTATTTTTATTTTGATCGGTGTTTTTGTTAACGCAGTAAAAAATTTGTTTATATAGCTTATTTAATAGTTTTGTTTTTGTTTGGGAAGATAATTAAAGCTATTTGTTCAATTTTGGGGTTGATTGTTGTAGTTTGTTCTCACTATTATTTTAGCGGGGACAGTTTTTATTTTTTTTTATTACTTCATGTATTTATTTGGATTGATTATCTTTATTTGTTTTTTCTAACGGCTAGTTTATCGGTATCGGTTGTTAGTTTATTTATATATTTGGATATAGACTACCCACAATGCACCACTGACCCGTATATATAAATAGCCGAGAAAAATAACAGCACTCGTGGCTTGACTATTGCATCTAGCATGAAACAGACTGTCGCCTCTAAGTGTTGACTTCTATTTTCACTTTTATATTCACACATGCTCTATCTCTGATATTGAACACTTTATCCCATAAATATAGCACATTTTAAGACTATATTTCCTCATATATATATATATACATATATATATATATATATATATATGTGTGTGGGTGTGTGTGTGTGTATTTGTAAAATTGATTTTTTTGTGTGCGGATGCGTGTTTGCACATTGAACTTTTTTTTGTTTTTTTCCATTGACGGTGTGTCTTCATAACCTATGAGATGAAATCAGAGGACTTTCGTCACTGTAAAAACAGGATTTTTAATCAACACGAAGCTCTGCTGCTGGCTAAAAAATATATTTACACTTCAACTAAATCACATGTTTCCTTCCCATCAACTCTTAAAATGTCAAAATTGTTATTTCTTATTTAAAAAATAATTTCCTCTATGCGAAAATTCAAAATTCAAGAAGCAACATCTATAAACAAATATATATACATATATATATATTTATATATACATATCTTCTTTTCTTTTTTATAATTGCAAAAGAAAATACTCTGCGTGTCTGTCTGTCTGCATTTCTCTCTCTCTCTCACACTCTCTCTCTCTCTCTCTCTCTCTCGGTCAGTCTGTCTGTCTTTCTTTCTCTTTCCCCCACTCTCCCTATATATCTATATCTATCTCTATTTACACACGCACACACACACACATATATATATATATATATATATAATGTAATAACTATGGCGACAA
Source organism: Acanthosepion esculentum (assembly GCA_964036315.1). Lineage (NCBI taxonomy): Eukaryota > Metazoa > Mollusca > Cephalopoda > Sepiida > Sepiidae > Acanthosepion > Acanthosepion esculentum. The sequence goes on along the minus strand of OZ038487.1, from coordinate 12,410,619 downwards.
AGATTAGGATAATAGTCCGAATAATGTAAATAATGTACATAATACCTCATCTCAGAAATATATATATATATATATATATATATATATATATATATATTGGTCTTGTCACCAACTAACGACTTTTATCCCCTGTGCCTTGTGTCCTTGAGGACCTCAAGAACACATGGCACAGTGGATAAAGACTTTGGTTAGATCCAGTGAAAGAACCCAAAGAGTGTGAGTTCAATACCCGGTTAAGGTAGTGGAGAACTTTCCGAGGGAAATTGACAGGAGATAACTGATAACTGACATCCATTAAATATGGCACGTGGAACTAGAACCGTCTACCCCAGGGAGCGAAATAAAGGGTTCAGTTCGACATTATAACCACCTGAAGAAGGCCGGAGCGTACAACGAATCGTTATAATAAATATGGCGGCAAAGTTGAGGACAATAGTCCAAATAATGCACATAATACCTCATCTCAGAAATCTAGACATATATATATTTCTCTCTTCCCCTCTCTATCTATCTATCTATATATATACATATATATATATATATATATATATATATATATATATATATATATATAGGGGTTTGTTTGCGTGTGTGTGTGTGTGGATAGATATATATAGAGAGAGGTGGAGAGAGAATGAAAGAAAGACAGACTGAGAGAGAGAACTACAGACAGATAAAAAGACAGAGCGAAAGAAAATTACAGACAGACAGACAAACTTTGTTATATCTATATATATAATATATATATATATATATATATATAGATAGATAGATAGATAGATAGATAGATATGCGTAAAAATGACAGCAAAATTCTGATAATTTTATTTTTATAATTAATAAAAAATGTATTCTTGAATTTGAATGTCATTTCGCTTAGCGTGACATACACAATTTAAAATGTAAATGTCAAATGTTATACGTTTTTTTCTTGCGTATATATCAAATGAATTTTTTAAAATTCTCAAAAGTTAAATATAAAGTCTTTATTACATTGGTGATCACGACCCTTCACAACTTTTGGGGGATTAAGTAAGTAGTTTTATCCTTTACTATCTCTTCTGTCATCCATTCACACATATTCAACTTTCATTGGTACTCTATATTCAATTACCATGTGCCAGAATAAACTTAGTTTAAACTGTTTACATTATTCGGACTATTCTTTGTTGCCATATTTATCACAACGTTTCGGCCGTTGTACGCTCCGGCCTTCTTCAGGTGGTTGGAATGTCGAACTGGACCCTTTATTTCGCTCACTGGGGTAGACTGTTCTAGTTCCACGTTCCATGTCTAATTGATGTCAATTATATCCTGTTAATTCTCCTCTCAAAGTTCTCAAAGTTCTCCACCGCCATAACCAGATATTGAACTCACATTCTTTGGGTCCTGTCACTGGATATAACTAACGCCTTTATCCACTGTGCCATGTGTCCTTGTATTTTGGGGTATTATAAACCTAATGTCTTCAGCAACCTATTTTACCAGTGCTCATATTGCAATCTTTGCTGTTATCATTGAATGTTTTTTACCAGAGCTCATATTGCAATTTTCGTTGTTATTATTAAACTTAGTTTAGTAAATATGTTTATATCGTCGACCTGGCAGAAATATAGTTTGCTGTTTTTGGTAAAGTTTGGCACAAGGCTGAAGTCGAAGGCTTCGCTTATCTGCATCTGTTTCTGTCTCTTCTGCTCCGACTCGTCTCTCTTGTGGCGAATTCGCTTCGCGCATTCGTATTTATGAACATAATTTTGGGGAATTCCCTTCTCCCAATCTCTGATATCATTACCGCCTCCTGTCTTGAATCATGTGCCAGAATAAACTTAGTTTAGTAAATAGGGTGGATGGCTGCCAGAAGTTATCAAATTAATGACCTGACTATTTTAGTGAGTGAGATACTCACTTATTTCCTTATACAATACTCGGCTTATCAACCTTTATTTTTAGTTACTGTTAGAGGAAGTTAATTTCTCGCCCAGAAAGGACAATAACTCAAAATACAATTGAGTTACTTCTATAGTCCGCTAGTTAGGAGAGAGTACTTCTGAATTCTACATGATGTCAAGCTGACACAACATGGTGCCAAGCTAACGCAACTTGGTAACGCGCGTAGAATTCACGGTTTTAAATCCAAACTTATCCTTGCTGTTCTCAGGCTGTAAATTATAATCGTGCAACACCTTAGCCGGCCGTCCAAGTCTTCCAACAACGCGGCTGCGCGATGAAGATCGCTTCGATCTCCAGCCTGCCTTATCACACGTTGTGATTTAAGTTTGGGGTCATAACCGAATCGTTGCATATATCTTCGTGCTGGGCGGGTCTAAGCAGGGCGATGACGTACAAAGAAAAAAATAACACTCAAATAAATTGAACAAATGTAAATACTGTTTTTATATAAGTCCTCCGTACAATAATTGGTTTATATCAAAGTTCGCATGCAATTAATTATCAGCCCAGACCGAATCTAAATGGAAGGTGATACTATCGTCGGCCTGGCAAAAATCTGGTTTGCTGTTGTTGGTAAAGCCTGAAGTCGGAGGATTCTCTTCGGCATGCAATCACGTGGGGTGTATCACGACCGGTAGCTGGGATAAACTCTCTGCCGTCTCGTCTCTGCCTTCTACTGCTACGACTCGTCTGACGAATTTGCTTCGCGCAGTTGTATTTATTGAGATAACTTTGTGGAATTCCCTTCTCCCAATCTCTCATATCATTATCTTTCACTATTCAAAGTTGTAAATAGTTCTCATTTAAATTCAAAATAATTTAATGTCTTAAGTTTTTCGAGCTACGAGTGAGGGAAGACAACATCTCCAATATTCAGATTCGAAGAGTCCAGGCTTTCATGCCTGGTATCAGAAACTTAAATTTATAAAAAATGTTAAATAATCCATATTCTTTATTCAGTTTGTTCTCTTCCTTTGGGGAGGGTTGGGTTCAGTAAGATCGTGGTGTACTTGATAGTCGTCGCAGGTGTCATCGAGTTGGGCGGGTCCAAGCAGGGCAATGACGTACAGGAAAAAAATTACACTCGAATAATTTGAACAAATGTAAATACTGTTTTTAAATCAGTCCCCTGTACAATAATTGGTTTATATAAGAGTTTATAATGATTGGTTTATATCGTCGACCTGGCAACAATCTGGTTTGCTGTTTTTGGTAAAGTTTGGCACAAGGCTGAAGTCGGAGGGTTCGCTTATCTGCATCTGTCTCTGTCTCTTCTGCTCCGACTCGTCTCTCTTGTGGCGAATTCGCTTCGCGCATTCGTATTTATGGACATAATTTTGGGGAACACGCTTCTCTCAATCTCTCATATCATTATCTATCACTAAACCTCCTCAGTGAGGGTGGGTGCTTATCGAACACTTCCGACCAGGAAAATCAACTCCAAATTCGTTGTTTACAAAAATGAAGTTTTCGCTTTACAGCTTGCATTTGCAGCTGTGTGTCAATCAACATTGCCCCTTAAGTCTGCGTTACTCTGCCATTGTTCAAACTGCTCGACATAAAATTCAAGTCGTTTATGTGTGAATTAAATCCTTAATTCTTCCCACGGGTTTTTGGTATTAACCCTTTTCCGTTCAATGTCTCTCAGCCCATAACACTTTCATGTGTTTTAATAAAACTTCCTTCCGTTTTACCGCGGCAACAACAAATGGTATCACAAATGAATACAAGTTGTTTTGTTATGTGTTAAAATACACTTGTCTTTTATTTTCATTTATTTTAGGTTTATCGCAACAACCTGTAATATAACAATTTTTTGGCAACAAAAACTCAAAAATCAACATGGCAGTTTCACCAGAGATGCTCAAGGAGATTTTACTCCGTGACGCTATATTTGGCATCAACTCGTTTGATGATATTTAACCGTGTATTACCAACTGAGCCGCACCCATGCAAACTGAAGTAGGCGGCAAAGAGCAGCCATTTTAACTGGAAATAGCTTCTGCATTATTTGACAACTACTGATTTTCTATTCGTGTCCATGCGATACTTGAGCCGTTTGTTTCAGCGGCAATAGTCTTTGTCTCATTAACTCAGTTAAAAGCTATGCACTAAGTCTTGATTGTAATGTAACAATGTTTTGTGACATACAATGAAAATCCTTTTTTTTCTGGGGCCGGGGTAGATGTTGAAATATTGTTCACATACTGGAAATAAATATAGATGACAAGTTTAATTTCAAAGTTCTTACATTACAATTCAATGAATGTTTTTAACATTATCCGCCACTCACAAATTATTCATATCAGCATCTCGACGTAAAATCTAATCTCCGCTATGGTCGTGGTAATAGTAACATCAGCTGTTTCCTTATAAGGAAACATTTTCCCATCATTTACGCCAATTAAAATTTATAAAATCTTTCCCTTTACAACAATTTTTTCACTGTGGAACTCTCTTCCGGCTTCTTGCTTTCCAGTCAAGTTCGATCTTCAAAAGTTTAAGTACAATATCAATCGTTATCTTCTATTTTCTTAATTCCTGTTCTTTTGTCTTTTCGCTCCTTAATAATGATTTTCTTTTTCTTATATTATTTCACAATCAGTAACCCCAAACCCTGCTCATTTGCTACAATATTTGTATCTATAAAAAGAACGTATAAACATAAAAAAATGTCTTAAATAATTGTCGGACTTTGTCCATTTCATACTGTATGACGACATTTGTTTACATTTGGATACGCATTGAGCAGATATGAATGAATGAGAAAATCATGAAAAATTGTGTTTAACAAAAACAGTAAAACCGACCGTGCTAACCGAAACGCTCCTCTGTGGCCCAATCGGTTAAGGCACGTCAGGCTAAATGAGGGTTCTGTATAGGATACAGGTTCGATTCAGGTCGGAGGACGAATATTTTCTATGAAAATTTCTCGGACATTCAGGCCGGTAAATGTTGTTAATACTGTTTATTATAAACAGAGCAATTACTTAAATATTTGTATCTATAAAAAAGAACGTATAAACATAAATATATATATATATATATATATATATATATATATATATATATATATATATATATATATATATATATTTCTCTCTTCCCCCTCTCTATATATCTGTGTCTTGGTGACTTTATTACCTTGCTCTAATCGAAATGATTAAAATAGATAGGTTTCTCAGTTCACTGCCAATGGCATTTCCATTATTTATGGGGGGTTCCTTCCTAGCTTTTTGTTCGAAGTCATGTGAAACGTCTACATCTTGATTATGTCATTATTTTCTCTTCGAGTTATATGTGATATCCATTTTAGGTTTTTTGCTGCTCTTGAAAATCCTCCAGTAATGTGGTGTCTGATATTTGCGATTCTGTAGCGTCAATCCACGAGATTTGAAGAATGATGGTCTTTGCCAAGGCCCACAGGCTTCACTCGCTCAAAGCCATTTTTAACTATTGATCTGAGAAAGCGGTTGTACACAGAAAATAGTTTAGATATTTCTGAACGGGTTTGGTATCATGCATGACATCCTGATAAGAGTCTCGATTTGACTAGGCTATTTAAGGAGATGAATATTCAGTTTAATGTTTTGGTTTTGTAGCATTTTGCAGTGTTAGGCAAAATTACGTCCAGTGTAAGGCAGGCTGTTCCCTGTTCAATTTCCTTGTCTCCTATACAAAATCTGTTATGACCAATCAATATCAACCGAGGTATTTGAAGCATTTATCAATGGTAGTGAATGCTGGACAATTTTTTCCTCGTAGATGAAGAAGAGTCATGAAACAACAAATATCTGATTCTATTGACTAATACCGAAGATACCATGGACTGAACATGTGAGTAACTATGAAGTTTTCACGAAAATATAAACTAAAGGAAGCTGAGTCTTACTCCATTCTCGCTCATGTTGGTGTGCACCGAAAACTAGAAAGGGTTTTCTATATTTTGCCGTGTTTCATATACATAGCTTCGCTTGCTCAGTCTGGAAGGATATTTAGGTGACACTTGGGAAAACCACTACCATCGTCCCATAACAGCACAGTTTTCACTTATATCAACCTTCTACCCATCTACACAGCACGACGCGTGGCTGGCAATACAAACTGGCGGCATCAGAACAACCCGAAGCATAGAACCCTTGCCAAGGGAGGACCAGAATTGAATTCCTCTATCCAAGCCGTGATTGTTAATATAGACCAGCAACAAGAAAATTGTCGTTTGGGATCAAATGCTTTCTTTTAATTATTTTTATTCTCTCGTTCCTCTTCGGTCAAGTGCGTGCCACATAAAGTGTTGTGGATTCCGGGAATGGAATCCTGCACAAATAAATAAACAACGCCAGTAATTGAGATAGAAAAATAAGTGTATTAAACGTAAGAATACAGACTTGAAGAGAAGATTAGTAGTCCAGGAGTGCGGGTTAGTAGAAAGTATATGTACAAGTCTCTGTAAGTGAAGCCGTAATTATCTCTCTCTGGACTCTCGTATAACTCTCTGTGAACACCCTGTGTACTGTCTCCGTATCTCTCACCCTGACTCAACGTATCTCAACCGCCAGGTATTCTCTCTGTTAGTATAAGTATATTTTGGACGAGTCCATCTTGTGTAAAAGGGGTCTGCCCCACAATATAAAGGGTTTTTCAAACTGTGGGTCCCGACCCTTCAGTGGGTCGCGAGATAGATATAATGGGTCGCAACAAAAAAGAAGGGAAGACAAAAAATACGCAAGCGAGAACTAAGTGTAGAATATAAACAACTCTAAATGTTGTACAGCGCTCATAAATCATCACCAGAAACAGGATCAACGCTGCCCTTGATATGCGTGTAGTATTTTCCTTCCTGCCTTCCCAATTGGAATCAACTTCTTATGAAAAAGCAAGCACCTCATTAAATGACATTTTTTTTCAAATATTTACAATGCAAAAGGTGGTTCTTGCTGTGGGTCGCAGTAAAGAAAAGTTTGAAAAACGCTGAACTATCCGACTTCAGAAAAACACATCCGCTTTGTCATAAAACATAAATATTTGAGATCGAGATAAAATAAACACCTTCCTCTTTTATGTGGATGGCCCAACCAAAGTCTAATAATGATAAGAACTTTCCTATACTGCAGTGAATGTTGAGTAATCTTCTCACAACAGAAACTCGAAACCACAGAGATCTGCTTTAGCTGAAGAAGTCTGAGAATATCCTGAAATCAACATGTGAGCAACGAGGAAGTTTTGAGGAAAATACAAACTACAAGAGACACACCTACAATCAGAAAACTACAGCTGAAATCTCTGGAAATGTATCTATAGAGAGAATTCAGTATTATGGTGAATGGTAAGAATAAAGTGTCGGAAATTCTCGTGAGAAACAAAGAAAACAATACTGGGCAGATAGGTGCTCTCCTATATGTCAGGTAATGTGATCTAGGTGAATTGCTCGGAATCAATTGCACGACAGTAAATTGCTCGAAAAATAATTTCTCGAACTATCAATTGCTCGAAAGGCAGATTGCTCGAAGCCACAACATTCACTTTAGCGGTCAGTCTTCTAGGACGTTCTCTCTTGGCTGGCTCAACACACGGTGGCAAGGCTACTCTCTGTACATGTGGTTCTCCTTTTCTTGCAATAACAACCATATCTATTGTCATTATTGATGGACGAAAGAGAGAACAAAGTTTACAAGAATTGCGAATAGAGCAATATGTGGAAGGAGTGAGTGAAGCGGAGGGTTGAAAAAAGTCACGTGACTGTGCAATGCGATTAAAGAACATTGTATCAAGCTATGACACAACAATGTTGAGGAATATCTAAGTGTTGCATATAATATTTCATACTAATAGAGTAAATATTACCAATAATAGTTATATAGTTTTTTTTATTTTTTTAAATCACGAAGAATAACAGTAATAATAAAAATGTACCGTTATTTTAAACTATAGAAAAAAAGAAATAAGAGCTGCTATATAAGTGTACTCGTTCATCAATTTTAATTGTTCATTGTATTATTTTATCTTATAGTAAATATTAGAAACAATGTAGTTTTATTTTTTTTTAACCACAGGTTTCGAGCAAACTGCCTTTCGAGCAATTGATAGTTCGAGAAATTATTTTTCGAGAAACTGATTTCGAGCAATTTACCGGATACCCAGGTAATGCCGGCCAATTTCTTCACAAGTGTATAGAAGACTCAAGGCGCCAGGGATGTGTTTCTAATGACAAATTCGGAAGATATCATAGACAGAACATTTCTAAGGAACACGGTAACCGCAAGAAAATGTATACTTACAATCGGAAAGAGAGTTTCTGGAACACACAATGAAGTAACTTACGTATCGAGTGAGAAGCGATGGCAGATCAGGGGCAAAGTGAGATTGGAAAGGTTCAGAATGTACTCAGAGCAGGGGATTTCTCAGCCAGGAGAGGGGAAAATCTTGTACTTTTTTTTTGTTTATTTTTATAGAATTTTGTTTATTGATTTACTGAGATTCTATTGGACGTTTTTGTTTATTGAGGTAGGCTTCAGTTTATTTATCTAATGAATTCAGAGTTGTCCTTCTGCTAGACAAGTTGCCATATAAGGCGACAGAACCCAGCCTGTCCTGCTATTTACCCATAGCTGGAGGGAGAAAAAGAGGACTAATGCCTTTCCCGATATAATTATAAATATAAAATAGCACACGATGAGTGCTGGTAGTAATCGAACAGCTAAAAATTTAGATAAGAATGAATTATATAACTGTTCCATGCTACTTAAAGTTTCATGCACATAGCAATCATCGGCCATAAACTTTATCCCTGATGGTTGCCTTGTGCATCAAAATTTAAGTAGGACTTAATGGTGAACAAAAGCTATATAACTATTTTTATTATACACGTATCACACACACACACACACACACGTATCACACACACACACAGGTACACATGCACACACGAACACACACACACGCAAACACACACACTCGCGAACACACACGCGAACACACACGCGAACACACACACGCACGCACACACACGCGAACACGCACACACACGCGAACACGCACACACGCGCACGCGAACACACACACGCGAACACACACACAGACACGAACATACACACGCGAACACACACACGCGAACACACACACGCGAACACACACACACGCACGCACCCACACGCGAACACCCACACGCGCACACACACACACGCGAAGACACACACACGCGCACACACACACACAGACACACACACACACATATATATATATATATATATATATATATATATATATATATATATATATATATTTATATATATATATATATATATATATATATATATATATGTACCAGGAGGAGGGAAAATCTTGTCTATATTATTTAATGAAACATGTATGAATGAAAAAATGCTGCCTAGATACACACAATTTATATATATATATATATATATATATATATATATATATATAAATTAAATCTCATGCTTTTCTCGATTGACATTTCTTTATACCGTTGAGCCACATGCTTAGCAGCGTAGCAATTATATATATATACATATATATATATATATATATATGGATTTGCAGTCTCCCTTCTGTTCTCCAAATGTGAGGCCAATGATAATGGCGTTAACACTTGAAAAAAGCTCCAAGTTCTTTCTTTACTTTTTACGAAGCGCTACGCACGACTGCAAACTGCGAGAATATTTTCAACCCATCCAAAGACAGAATTCTTTTGTAACAAGAGACAACAAAAGTGGGCTACACATTCATTTACGGTCGAATTCACTCGTCTCTGTTTAATATTCTTACCGTGTTTTAAACAGATTTTTTTCTGATAGGTTTTCCGACAGTTGCTTTTCACGCATGCGTGATTTGACAATATGGTTTCGTTGAGATAGAAGTTGGATGATATTTATTTATATATTTTTGATACAGTCAAAGCATCTCCGAAATATGTCTTCTTGTTTCATGTCTTCATACGTTTGATATTTTCATTGATTTTATAAGTATCCAGCTTGCACAGAATTATTATACAGATATTTGCGCGAGTAAACTCAGTTTAGCAAAGGATCCACTGCATTGGGACAGCAACGATCGATTTCATAATATTTAAATAAAGTTGGACTTTGCCTCAGAGGTTTGTATATTATCAGCAACGGGCATTTACCAACGGTCATCTTTTGAAAAAGTATTTTGTATTTCTTTTTATATATTGTCAAAGATAGATAGATAGATAGATAGATAGATAGATAGATAGATAGATAGATAGATAGATAGACTTAAACGGACTGCTGGGGATATATTGGAACAGAATGAAAGAGAGATTTGAATAGATAGATAGATAGATAGATAGATAGATAGATAGATAGATAGATAGATAGATACGTTCAAATCTCTCACTTTCTCTTATTCTATTCAAACCTTTCTATAGCAGTCAGTTTAAATCTATCTATCTGTCTATCTATCTATCTATCTATCTCATTCTATTCAAATCCATCTACCGAACATAGATAGGTAAGTAGGTAGATTGATTGATTTAGTAAGCTTGACTTATTTTGGCACAGTGCTAATATTATGTTCGTTTAGTAAGTTGCCTAAGTGTTCTTTATCTTAAAATATTTACAATCCAATCATTTATCTAATCTCGAACTCAGACCTCCAGCGCCGGAACCCGTACTAACTCAACAGGTTTATTAATAGCATATTTAAATAAAAAAAAAACAAACATCCTTTATATGATTTCTCAATATGTCTAAATTCTAAAGCAATCGTTACACTTAACAAAACGTTTAAAAGCGATTTTCAGTCGCGTGCCTCCGACAATTGACCTCAGCATTTTATAAATCCTCATCTCCAGCCTAAAAACCTTAACATTTATTTGAAATCTGTCCTATAAAGTTCTCCCTTTCAGAGACCATTTGATACCCTTCGCTTAAAACACATGAACAAAATATGAGCGTCGGTCAAAAAGTCTTTTTTATTCTTTAATTCTATTACTTTTAAAATGCCACGCCCATTCAGGGTGAAGGTGATCCACAGCTTCCATTTTCTATTATTGTATTTAAATTGTCATAACTTCCTGGGAAAGCTAGTGCAGTGGTTTCCCGTTGCCGTCTCCACGATTTGAAATTCAGAATTGTCATTCTCCTAGACTGAGAGAGCACACTCTACTCTCCTATTTAACCCATAGAGGTGGTGTTCTTTAATTGCAACTGCTTTGAAAAGCCCACGAAGCATACCACAAAATTAATCCTCAAAAGGGACTCCTTTTCTTTCAGTTCTGGTATTCTCCCCGTGTATAAGAATATGTACATTTACGTCATAGCAACTTCCTGACTGTTTTCTTAGAAATGTGTGATTTGTCCCTTTCAGTTTATCGTCAATGGAGAAAGTGCCTTAAACGGTTAACTTTACCAATAGCAACTAAATATCATTGGTATCACCTAGATCCACCCGGAATAAAGCTTGGGATATATGGTACCGTACGAAAAGGGAGGATAACTGAGTTTTTGTTACGAGAAGGGGAACTGTTAGAGTTTATACCCAATTCTGAATTTCAAACCAGAAAGTTATGACGATTTAAGTATAATAGAAAATGGAAGATGTGGATCACCTTCACCCTGAATGGGCGTGGCATTTTAAAAGTAATAGAATTAAAGAATGAAAAACACTTTTTGACCGACGCTCATATTTTGTTCATGGGTTTTAAACGAAGGGTATCAAAATGGTCTCTGAAAGAGAGAACTTTATAGGACAGATTTCAAATACATACTATGGTTTTTAGGCTGGAGAGGAGGACTTATAAAATGCTGAGGTTTCTTAGATATGTGTGATTGATCTCTTTCAGTTTATCGTCAATGGAGAAAGTGCCTTCTCCCTAGGCTCTAACTGAATAAAATCAAAGGATACCAGGTCAAGACTGTTGGATGGATGACTCTTCAGCCATACGCATTGATTGCGTTTCTAAACCGCTGCATTACTGGAGAAACACATCACTCATCATTCAATGTGGGCGAGCTTAAAGAAATATTTCTCCGGCTTTGTCAATATTATAGCGTAAGAATCAGACACGTTGGAATAATAGATAATGGCTTGGACTGAGGAATCGGAGAGCCGAGTTCGAATTCCAGTCGAATCCATTACATTCACTTACGTGCTAATACCTATGGGAAAGGTATGAATCCTCTTCTTCTCCCCTCCCCCGAGCTATCAGTAAAATAGCAGGACAGACCGGATTCTATAGCCTTCGATGACAACTGGTCTACTGCAGAAAGAAATAACAACCTACTTCGGGAAAAATCTGCTTCGTCAGTCATGTATCGAAATATACATGATCGCCTAAGCGTGTATCACGCATGGCACATAATTGACTGAAGAATCAGAATTGATAGTTTTGCCATTGGGGATGAACTCCTACAGTTTAATTCCTTTATCGTAACGAGACTCAGTTATCCTCCCTTTTCGTACGGTACCATATATCCCAAGCTTCATTCTGGGTGGATCTAGGTGACACCAATGATATTTAGTTGCTATTGGTAAAAAGTTAACCGTTTCTTGGTGTGAAAACATTTGGCATTCAATGACTGAGCAGCCAGGACTGATTTCGGTTGAAATTTAAAAAATCGTTTACTTACAACAATTTTTCAGGAAAATACGTTTTTCAAATCCAGTATTTGTTATCGCTCTTTTCAGTATTGATGGGAGTTTCCTTCCTAACCTTTTGTTTGGTGTAGTGTGGAAAGTCAACATCTTGATTACGTCACTCTTCCTCATTTTTTAGGAAAGGTTTTTTCAAGTCCAATAGTTGTTATCGCTCTTTTCAGTATTGATGGGAGTTTCCTTCCTAACCTTTTGTTTGGTGTAGTGTGGAAAGTCAACATCTTGATTTCGTCACTCTTCCTCCTTTTTTAGGAAAATAGGTTTTTCAAGTCCAATAGTTGTTATCGCTCTTTTCAGTATTGATAGGAGTTTCCTTCCTAACCTTTTGTTTGGTGTAGTGTGGAAAGTCAACATCTTGATTTCGTCACTCTTCCTCATTTTTCAGGAAAATTGGTTTTTCAAGTCCAATAGTTGTTATCGCTCTTTTCAGTATTGATGGGAGTTTCCTTCCTAACCTTTTGTTTCGTGTAGTGTGGAAAGTCAACATCTTGATTTCGTCACTCTTCCTCCTTTTTTAGGAAAATAGGTTTTTCAAGTCCAATAGTTGTTATCGCTCTTTTCAGTATTGATAGGAGTTTCCTTCCTAACCTTTTGTTTGGTGTAGTGTGGAAAGTCAACATCTTGATTACGTCACTCTTCCTCATTTTTCAGGAAAATTGGTTTTTCAAGTCCAATAGTTGTTATCGCTCTTTTCAGTATTGATGGGAGTTTCCTTCCTAACCTTTTGTTTGGTGTAGTGTGGAAAGTCAACATCTTGATTTCGTCACTCTTCCTCATTTTTCAGGAAAATTGGTTTTTCAAGTCCAATAGTTGTTATCGCTCTTTTCAGTATTGATGGGAGTTTCCTTCCTAACCTTTTGTTTGGTGTAGTGTGGAAAGTCAACATCTTGATTACGTCACTCTACCTCATTTTTCAGGAAAATAGGTTTTTCAACTCCAGTAGTTGTTATCGCTCTTTTCACTATTGATGAGAGTTTCCTTCCTAACCTTTTGTTTCGTGTAGTGTGGAAAGTCAATATCTTGATTATGACATTATTTTCTCCTCGAGTGACATTTGCTATCCATTTTAATTGTTGCTGCTGTTGGGAGTCCTGAAGTGATGTGGTTTCTGTTATTTGGTACAGTTCTTTGTTCGTGATTATGTGACGCCATTTCTCGAGGTTAAAAGTAGAATGGTACTCTTGCATATTTCAATCGTTGGAAATCATTTATAATAATTGATTTTAGAAGCTAGTTGTTTACAGCTGACAATTTAGTTATTTTGTCGCCATGCATAGCATCCACGTGAAAGTCTTAACCTGGTGAGCCTAGTTAACTTCATTTCTGGGGTCATGTTCTCATTTTGTAGCAACTTAAGTCGTTTGGCAAAAAAAAATACCCCTAGCGTAGCTCAATCTATGTTCCATTTCCTTATCTCGTATATTAAATTTCTGCTGAATCAAGGTATCCCGTGGCTATCCCGCTTGGAAATATGCTATCTGCATTGGGGAGCCCCAGAAAATGTATATTTTCTTCAAATTTCGTAGATTCTGTCAGCATTCTCTGATTCTGACTTTGTACAGATCTTTGAGTAGCTAAGAGATTGAATTAAGCTGAAGCTTATAACTCACCCGAAGGCTTTCATAAATTGTTGACATAATTATCCACCTGTCAAATATAATAAGCGCATCATTTCTTTATTCACAAAAGCAGCTGACCTGCTACTGTGAGACCTGTCACTAACGTCACTTTTTACTTTCGCTCTTGGATTGCCTTTAATTCTACTGAACCGTCACATTTTTATGCTACTATCAAATGAAGCCTTTCCATAAACATAGACTAACCTTCAGTTACCGTTTGCAGCCTTTTATTCTTCAAGAATTAGAAATTCTGTGACATTTCTTTTCTTCCTAGGTGTGTCCAAGAAGGGAGCTATTTTGAAATCGGATGAAGATAACTCCCAAAAAATCCTACTGGACGACTACTTACTTTATGGTTTGTAGCTATAAAATATTAATTATACAATAATTTAAAAATTAAATTAGAATAAGTATCATTTTTGTATTGATTTTCATAAAATCAATAATTAACGAAAAAGATAATTCTGTTTGCTTTTAGATGGCGTTAGGAGCACTTAGTGGAAACTAACTTCTTTAAAGAAGATTGCTTTTCATTCTATTTTGGGAACTCTTATATCAGCATGAATATTTAAGTGTTTAAAAACTAACTGATTATAGCTGATTAATTTTAACATTGAAGACAGGATAAAGTCAGCAGTATTTCCGGCATATGATTTTTATTTTAAATGTTACTTAAACACGATAAGAATCCTGAATCTATGGAAAAGTTTCTTTGAATAATCAAACGTGTCAAAAATCGTTTCTAAAGGCTAAGCTCGAGATTTCTCACTAATCTATGCGCCAAGGCCGCGTTAACCAACTGAAGTTTATTGTAATAAAAAAGAAGCAATCCCGTGAAACCAATCAACGTTATGCAATGTTGAAAATAATTTACACCAGATTTATTCCAGTCTTTTTGGCATCTTGCTTGCATAATTTTAACAAAAAAATACTTATTTAAACATCTGTTCTTTATTCAGATTGTTACGTATGACAAATAGTTGATACTCTTTAACAGAACAAGGGATTGTGAGGAAAGCATAAATAAATTGGCACTATTTAGAATTACAATTTAGAATATTGTCAGTTGAACTTCGAAAAAAGAGGTGAATATTTAGTTGACTGATTTACGTCCTTTGTTTTAATTCTCAATAAAAGACAAAGAGTGAGATTTTTTTTTCACTCCGTTCGATCTTCAACACCACATGTATTGGAGACCCGGTAAGGATCGAACTCGCAATAGGAGTACTGATCAAAAAAACTACTTTCCTCATTGATACTCATCAACAAGACTCCCATGAACTCATTTACGAAACTTAAGGCCACATGTAAGGGACCCGGTGAGGATCGAACTCGCTACAGTGTTAACTATCTACGAAACTCCGTGACCGGAGAGCGAAAGGCGGACTTATTTATTAAAAACAGCGATGTAATTCTATGTGCTTCATACGTGTCTGTACAAATGACTTAATTGTTTACATTTCTTTTTCTTTAATTTTATCTCTCAAATAAACCGACATTACGTCAACGGAAATCTAAATCTTCTTTCCAACCCAACAAATAATAAATCCCTGTTCCAAGTATAAACAGTATTTCTCATTCATTTTCCCTTTTTTCCATCTCAGAAAGCACATCTGCCAAGTTACCACGGATATCAGCTCATACACCCTCCGGCTGTCTTTGGTAATGGGTGTAAAAAAGAGAAAATACCATGATACTCTCTACCCGCTAAAAGCCCGATACGACAATGGTAAAATTCTCCGTTTCTATACAGGAAACATTTGGTTGTTTATTAACTGAACAATTAGTATTACTGTCAGCTGAAGTTTATAAAAAATCTTCTTGTTTTTTAATCAAATTTTCAGAAAAATAGTTTTCTCCAGTTCACTGTTATATCTCTTTATATTATTGACAACTCTATACATATTTCTAACCTTGAAATCGTTACAATTTATTTTATTTTTTCCACAATACAAGTCGATAAGTTCGCCTATTGCCTGGTTCACACTCCTCCCCAGTCTTTAGAACAGGAGTAGATGTTTCTTGTTCAGGATTGGGTTTCTGGTTCCTTCTAAATTCTACTCTATACTTCTAACGTCTCCTTCTAAAGCCTAAAATTTTTACAATTTCTTTTTTTTTTTTTCAACAATAGGAGTATGTAGGTTCACCTATCGTCTGGTTCGTAAATGATATTTTGAACAGAAGTAGAGGTTTATCCCTTGTTTCCTGTTTAGAAATGGTTTTTCGGTTCCTTCTAAATTCAACTTCAACTCTATACTTCTAACGTCTCTGCCTAAACTCTGTAATTTACACTATTATTGGGTTTCCGATTACTACTAAACTCTTTTCATTCTCTTTCATTTCCAGTAGCCTATTGCGTCTCAGTGGTGTTATCGCCTTACTTAGGGTGAATAGATTTTTTTTAAATTAAAGAAACTCGTTCCAAACTTTTCTGATGAACAATAATATCTTGATTATATCATTATTTTCTTTGCTAATTACGTGTGATACCCACTTTTGTTGTTGCTGCTAGAACTCTTCAGGTCACATGATTTTTGTTATTTGTTAAAGTCCTTGTGATTTTGTAACACCAGTCTATAGGCTTTGGGGAAGGATTGTCGCTTTTAGATTCTTTCTTAACCATTGATTGGAGAAAATGGCTGTAGCAAGAACTGAAGAAGGACTGGAACTAGAAAACAACATTAACTCCAAAAAAATGAGTTAATCTTGAGCGATTTTATATGCAAAATATGTCATATTAAACCTGCACACGGCTCTATTTAAGCACATATAAGTAGGTAAGCAGACAGAACTACATATAAGGAGGTAAGAAGACGGATGAAAAGCAGATTGTGACTAAGTCGGTTAAGGCAGGTCGAGTCTAACGACGGTTTCCCAATGCCCAGACGCAGGTTCGGTTTTTTCTTTAATATTCCGGCCGGTAGACGAAAATAAATAAATACTATTTAATAAATAAATAAAAATATGAGTATCCACTAATAATAACGTTTAAAGAGATGAAAAAAGATTTGTCTTGTCCCCAAGAGGAACACAGTACAGCCATGATGTATCTTTTTGGTCTCTTTTTAGAAAGCATCCATTCTTTTGGAAAGCTAAGCAAAATCGTCTCCAATGGACAGTCAAGTGACCCCCAAAGGTCCCTTAGAACATAAGTCATTATTCCTGCCAAAAAAGAGATAATTGCCTTCAGTATCCTTAAGGTGGTATCGAACAGTGTGATGGAAATTTTATTGTGGGGTCGACTTGTTGGTGTATGTCGAAAAAGTTTTCATTTTCAAGAAACCAGTAGGATGTATTTTACAAGAGTTGCATTGTACTCACGAAAGGATTTTCAGAAGCTAGCATATAGAGTTATGGGTATGTCCGAGCGAAAGAGTATGGGCAGTGAATGTTCTGCAGGATTACAACTTTTTTATAAGACCCTTAATGAAAGGACTGCTTAGTGTCGACGACGGAAAAAATGACGCAGAAATATGACTTTCAGAAATTAAGCAAATAATTAAGAGATTGAAAAATGCCTTTCGAAACAAAGAAAAGAATGTTCAACTGCTTTGTAATATCTAATCTCGCATTAGTAGTTGGAACTATCTTCTTACAGATTAAGTGAATTTATTCTGCTCCTACCGATAGATACTAATAATACCATGGGCTGAACATATCAGCCATGAGGAAGTATTATGGAAAACAGAAACAAAGAAACTTATATTTACAACAAGAAGTAGACAGGGGAAGTTTCTGGGTCACATAATGAGGAAAGAGGGCTTGGAGAATTTAAATCCCGCTGGGCAGGGTGAAAGCAAGAAAAAATAGAGGAAATAGAGGGTTACAAACTTAATGAACTATAAAGAGTTTAGTCGATGTTTTTTTCCGTATCAGTATTTGATCTGGGCGTTAAATTCGCCAAACATTCTTTCCTCGTCATATGTTAGAAACTTTCTGCTATCTTTTCCTGATTGTTTGCAACAGTTTCTTGTAGTTCTTATTTCCCTCAAAACTCTCGTTTCTCACTTGTCCTTTCCAGTTTGTTGTTATCATTCATGCGTAGAACTCCATCTCTGTCGTCTTCAAATCTCATCTTAAGTATCCACTGCTGTACAGATTAAATATAACATTACAATTCAGCAATCTTTTCTTTGTCTTTAAGGAAATTTGCCAATCCCTTAATAGTTTGCTTAATTTCTGAAAGGCATCTTTCATTATTCTAGTTTCTGTGCCGAAATAGCTGTCGTCTGTTACTACATTAACCCTCGTATCGTATCGTATCGTATCGGCATCCGTCCGTCTCGGGAGACGATGGAGTAGCGCTAGCGCGCCACGAGGCTGGGCGGGATGCATGGAGAACCAGGGCTGCCCGGACGTCTAGTTCCCACTCTCGACCTTGCTATTAGAGTCCAAAGGAAAGGATGAACCAATACAGTTTGGAACCAGGGCGGCTGCAGGAGTTTGCCGGAAGGTAGCACAGAATGCTGTCCATCCGCCTTAGGGGCTTCACTCCGGATTTGTGTAGGGTTTACTCTTTAGCCTTTTCTTCTCCAGAAGATTTACACAAGGCAGTGGAGCTATTTAACCCATAGCTGGAGTTTTATTCATGGGCCTGTTTAGTTTAGCCCGAGTCCGCAAGGTGCTCAGTTGCCATGTGTCGCCACGAGGAGGCACTACATAGGGCTTGCTGATGGAGAGGCTATATACTGACAGGGGAAGACTTACGCACCCGGCTCCTCTTTTCGCGTTGCTTCTAGCCAGTGGCGCTAACTGAAAGCGAGAAGCGACAAGCACTATCACTACAGGCTGCCACACTAGACGCATCACGACAGCCGTTGAGACACACAAAATTAACCAGATAACTAAATAGCCACACAAGCTTCACTTTGACATCTCGGACACGCAGTCACCCTGATAAACACGCTTCTCTTTTAGATTTCTTTTTTACCTCTATCCCGGATTCATGTCGTACTTTTCAGCTCTGTCCTCTTGGCAACTCTGATATGCGGTAGTGTTTGTAAATTTCACCTTTCCGCTACCTCCTACCAACAGAATATCTTTCTGTTATCAACGTGAGAATTGGGATTCGTTCCGTGATTTCAATCGTGACGTTCTCCGGAATGCAATTTTTAATTATCTGAGGGTCCCCTCCCGTGTGGAAGCCGGCATCGATGCTTTCATCCCAGTAAGGAAATACCAAGTTAAATCGCATTCATCCCTTTGGTTCTAACCCTGTCGCTATAGCCAACAGAAATCACTTCTTTTGGGTGTACCAGAGAGGCACATCGCATTGCAACAGACGTCTCTTTATCTATGTTCGTAACGTGAGCAAGCGTGTCCTCAAAGAAATGAAATTACTGTTTGCTGATAAGATGAAACAACGTAGAACATCTCGCAAGTTCGATCCTGGAAATTATTGGCTGCTCTGCAATGTGATCCTCCATCCATCTTCTATTCAATCAATTAAAATCCGGACATACACGGCAGATACGGTTGAATGCTTTGCTCGTAAATTCTCTTCTAACTCAACACTCAACTCAACTGGTGTACCCACACCTGATTTCCCTCCTAGAATAGAAGCTCTACTGAGTGATATGTGCATAACCCCGCCACAGGTCTGAGACATTATTTCGAAATTAGACTAGAGATTTTCTTTCTCAGTGAGTTATTTTCTATTTTTATAAATATAGCATTTTTAAAATCAAAATTATGGTTGAATTTATTCCTATGTATTACTGTGTATCAGAAGGAAAATTCTAGAGAGTGCCGCCATAGAACATTACCCAAATATTAATCTACGCCCAGGCTTTTTCCCTATTTCACCTTTCTTAACAAAATTACTGCTCTCACAAACAAACGCACACCACAATATCGTAAAATCAAAAGAAAATGCTTGAATCTGCCAACACACATATAATGATAATATTCTCCACGCGTGACATTAACTGACGTTATTTTCAGTTAACAATATGAAAATAGCGTTCCCTACATTCCAGTTGCTAATAACACTCTGTCTTTTGTTTTTATTCATTTCCTTGTTGAATTAAATTCATTTCGTTTTTTGCTTTGAGAAAGTCCGCATTGAACGAAACGCGTCAGCAATTAATAGTGTTTTCTTATTGTCATTTATATTTATAAAGATTGTCTTCTCTACAGGTTAACTCTGAGAAATTTTCATATATATATATATATATATATATATATATATATATATATATATATGCGTGTGCGTGCGGGCGTTTGCGCGGGAGGGATCTCTTACCAAATATATGCGGCTTCTTTAGCTGTTGTCAGTCAGTTTTAAGGTGCGTCTTTCATTCCAGATTTTCGCACGCCAAACACCACGTTAAAATAGTCCCCAATTTTATCCTGTGACCAACTGAGAAAGTATCGCATGATGGAAAGAAAAGGAGAAAGAGACAAAACGGAAATTTACCAGAATCACTCGAAATCATCATGATAAATCGTGGTCTGGTTTGGTTTGGTTTGTTTTATGACATATCTTGGTCTGGTTTGGTTTGGTTTGGTTTATGGCATATCAACCTCAATGGGTTATTTAATACCGACAAAATTTTGTATTGTTGGTAATATTTTTTTCTTCAAAAACGTATTGCTGGTATTAAAATCAATTTTTTCACTTTCATAGAGTTTTGACATCAGTTTTGTGGTTAACTACTTGCCCATAGTTGGGACCCTTACAGGTGTTACCACTCCGGGTCAGGTTGAACCTGGGAACACCGGCAATTAAGAGATAGTTCCACGCTCCTCAAAATCTCCTAATCAAAGGCCTTGCTGCCGGATGTAGTTTATCGTCTTACACAGGACGCGATATGTTTTTATTGCTAGTTACTGATAAGTGAAAATGTTTAATAGCATTTTCCTAAGTATTTCTTCTTCTGCAAATATAAAGTAGAATCAAGTCTGATAAAATATAATTGTATTTAAACGATTCCTGGTCAGGATCTTGCGTCTGCGTTCGATCTGATGTCTTTTTCTTTGTATGGTTTGATTTCATATGATTTTATTTTTCTTGAAATGTTCATCGTATAATTCCGCTGTGCAAATTGCCAGTATTCTTCGAATAATTACAGAAAATAAGTAATACTTAAAATGGACGAAATTGACCCAAATTCCAAAGCCAAATTTTTAGATATTTTGATCGTTTTCAGAATATCAATATTGGTTGAAATCTTTTAGCTTTTTGAAGTTTTCTTTCGATTTGAGGGGTAGGAGGTGAGTGAGGAGAGAAAAGAAATTCTTCTGAACGATGATTACATTCATAAACAGGTTGACAGTAAGATTTATCAGAAGGTTTGAATATTTCTTTTGGGTTTATCGTCTGAATCTGTAAAACGAATATATGAATAAAGACGAAGAAGTTGGAATAAAGGAAGATGTGGAAAACGGATAAAGAGAAAAGCAAAAAATTTAGAAGGTAAGAAAGAAGAAAGAAGAAAGAAAACGTAAGAACGAAAGAAAGCAGTAGTAAAAATAAAGTGAAAAGGAAAGAAAGTTAGAAAAGAAATTGATGTGGAAAAAAAGAAAATAAGGTGAAAAGGAAAGAAAGAAATAAGGAAAGAAAGAAAGAAAAGAAAGAAAAAAGAAAAGATAGAGAAAAGAAAGAAAGAAAACAGAGTAAAAAAGAAAGAAAGTAAGAAAACAAAGTGAAAAGGAAAGAAAGAAAGATAGAAAATAAAATGAAAAAGAAAGAAAGAAAAGAAATTGAAGTGGAAAAGAAAGAAAAAAGAAAATAAGGTGAAAAGGAAAGAAAGAAAGAAAAGAAAGATAAAAAGAAAGAAAGAAAAGAAAGAAGAAAGAAAGAAAATAATGTGAAAAGGAAAAAAGAAAGAAAACTAAGTGAAAAGGAAAGACAAATAAAGAAAAGAAAGTAAAATGAGAAAGAAAAAAGATAGAAATAAAATAAAGTGAAAAAGAAAGAAAGAAAGAAAGAAAATAAAGTGAAAGGTAAAGAAAGAAAAGAAATTCAAGTGAAAAAAAGAAAAAGAAAGAAAAAGAAATTAAAGTGAAAACGAAAGAGAAATAAAACAAAGAAAGTAAAGAAAGTAAAATGAGAAAGAAAGAAAGAAAGAAGACGAAAAGGATCACAACAGCACTGTGGACAACAGGGATAAAGGTGGAGATGAAGAAAACGATTACAAAAGACACTAAAAGAAAGAAAGGAAGAAGAGGGAGGTGAGAAAGATGAGGAGAATAGATCACAGCAGAAGTGAGGAATGAAATGGAGGAGGAGGAGACGAAAAGAAAGAAATAGGTTAAGAACAAGAAGAGGAAGAAGAAGATGTTGTTTACGTGTTTTGATAGACAATTATTCGTCTTTGCAAAGGGAAAGAAAAATAATTACGGTAAATAGACAAAAAAAATGAAAAAAAATAAAGATACATTCCACGTAAATCAATTCAACTGTCTGTCTGTGTGTCATCATTGTCATCGTCGTGAAATTTGCCCATTGCTTCGTTGTCATACGCCGAACAAATTTTATTGATTAATTTCAGAGATAAAGAGGACGAGAAAGTGTAAAAAGTTTAATCTCATTACATCGAAGAACAAATTAATTAAAGTGTCCTCAAATTATCAACCCACTTGGTAGAACATTGATCTAGAAACTCTTAAGTTTGAGGTTCAAATAACCTCGTCCTCACACTGTAGTTGACAAGTTAAAAAGCACGTAAAAAACAGGATTTAAATCAGTAAGAAAGGAAGAAAGAAAGAAAGAGAGAAAGAAAGAAAAGAAAAGAAATTCAAGTGAAAAAAGAAAGAAAAGAAATTCATGTGAAAACAGAAAAAGAAAGAAAAGAAAGAGAAAGAAAAGAAAAAGAAATTAAAGTGAAAAGGGAACAGAAATAAAGAAAACAAAGTAAAGAAAGAAAGAAAGAAAGAGAGAAAGAAAGAAAAGAAAAGAAATTCAAGTGAAAAAAGAAAGAAAAGAAATTCATGTGAAAACAGAAAAAGAAAGAAAAGAAAGAGAAAGAAAAGAAAAAGAAATTAAAGTGAAAAGGGGACAGAAATAAAGAAAATAAAGTAAAGAAAGAAAGAAAGAAAGAAAGAAAGGAAGAAAGAAAGAAAGAGAGAAAGAAAGAAAAGAAAAGAAATTCAAGTGAAAAAAGAAAGAAAAGAAATTCATGTGAAAACAGAAAAAGAAAGAAAAGAAAAAGAAATTAAAGTGAAAAGGGAACAGAAATAAAGAAAATAAAGTAAAGAAAGAAAGAAAGAAAGAAAGAGAGAAAGAAAGAAAAGAAAAGAAATTCAAGTGAAAAAAGAAAGAAAAGAAATTCATGTGAAAACAGAAAAAGAAAGAAAAGAAAGAGAAAGAAAAGAAAAAGAAATTAAAGTGAAAAGGGGACAGAAATAAAGAAAATAAAGTAAAGAAAGAAAGAAAGAAAGAAAGAAAGGAAGAAAGAAAGAAAGAGAGAAAGAAAGAAAAGAAAAGAAATTCAAGTGAAAAAAGAAAGAAAAGAAATTCATGTGAAAACAGAAAAAGAAAGAAAAGAAAAAGAAATTAAAGTGAAAAGGGAACAGAAATAAAGAAAATAAAGTAAAGAAAGAAAGAAAGAAAGAAAGAGAGAAAGAAAGAAAAGAAAAGAAATTCAAGTGAAAAAAGAAAGAAAAGAAATTCATGTGAAAACAGAAAAAGAAAGAAAAGAAAGAGAAAGAAAAGAAAAAGAAATTAAAGTGAAAAGGGAACAGAAATAAAGAAAACAAAGTAAAGAAAGAAAGAAAGAAAGACAGAAAGAAAGAAAAGAAAAGAAATTCAAGTGAAAAAAGAAAGAAAAGAAATTCATGTGAAAACAGAAAAAGAAAGAAAAGAAAGAGAAAGAAAAGAAAAAGAAATTAAAGTGAAAAGGGGACAGAAATAAAGAAAATAAAGTAAAGAAAGAAAGAAAGGAAGAAAGAAAGAAAGAGAGAAAGAAAGAAAAGAAATGAAATTCAAGTGAAAAAAGAAAGAAAAGAAATTCATGTGAAAACAGAAAAAGAAAGAAAAGAAAGAGAAAGAAAAGAAAAAGAAATTAAAGTGAAAAGGGGACAGAAATAAAGAAAATAAAGTAAAGAAAGAAAGAAAGAAAGAAAGAAAGGAAGAAAGAAAGAAAGAGAGAAAGAAAGAAAAGAAAAGAAATTCAAGTGAAAAAAGAAAGAAAAGAAATTCATGTGAAAACAGAAAAAGAAAGAAAAGAAAAAGAAATTAAAGTGAAAAGGGAACAGAAATAAAGAAAATAAAGTAAAGAAAGAAAGAAAGAAAGAAAGAGAGAAAGAAAGAAAAGAAAAGAAATTCAAGTGAAAAAAGAAAGAAAAGAAATTCATGTGAAAACAGAAAAAGAAAGAAAAGAAAGAGAAAGAAAAGAAAAAGAAATTAAAGTGAAAAGGGAACAGAAATAAAGAAAACAAAGTAAAGAAAGAAAGAAAGAAAGAGAGAAAGAAAGAAAAGAAAAGAAATTCAAGTGAAAAAAGAAAGAAAAGAAATTCATGTGAAAACAGAAAAAGAAAGAAAAGAAAGAGAAAGAAAAGAAAAAGAAATTAAAGTGAAAAGGGGACAGAAATAAAGAAAATAAAGTAAAGAAAGAAAGAAAGGAAGAAAGAAAGAAAGAGAGAAAGAAAGAAAAGAAAAGAAATTCAAGTGAAAAAAGAAAGAAAAGAAATTCATGTGAAAACAGAAAAAGAAAGAAAAGAAAGAGAAAGAAAAGAAAAAGAAATTAAAGTGAAAAGGGGACAGAAATAAAGAAAATAAAGTAAAGAAAGAAAGAAAGAAAGAAAGAAAGAAAGGAAGAAAGAAAGAAAGAGAGAAAGAAAGAAAAGAAAAGAAATTCAAGTGAAAAAAGAAAGAAAAGAAATTCATGTGAAAACAGAAAAAGAAAGAAAAGAAAGAGAAAGAAAAGAAAAAGAAATTAAAGTGAAAAGGGGACAGAAATAAAGAAAATAAAGTAAAGAAAGAAAGAAAGAAAGAAAGAAAGGAAGAAAGAAAGAAAGAGAGAAAGAAAGAAAAGAAAAGAAATTCAAGTGAAAAAAGAAAGAAAAGAAATTCATGTGAAAACAGAAAAAGAAAGAAAAGAAAAAGAAATTAAAGTGAAAAGGGAACAGAAATAAAGAAAATAAAGTAAAGAAAGAAAGAAAGAAAGAAAGAGAGAAAGAAAGAAAAGAAAAGAAATTCAAGTGAAAAAAGAAAGAAAAGAAATTCATGTGAAAACAGAAAAAGAAAGAAAAGAAAGAGAAAGAAAAGAAAAAGAAATTAAAGTGAAAAGGGAACAGAAATAAAGAAAACAAAGTAAAGAAAGAAAGAAAGAAAGAGAGAAAGAAAGAAAAGAAAAGAAATTCAAGTGAAAAAAGAAAGAAAAGAAATTCATGTGAAAACAGAAAAAGAAAGAAAAGAAAGAGAAAGAAAAGAAAAAGAAATTAAAGTGAAAAGGGGACAGAAATAAAGAAAATAAAGTAAAGAAAGAAAGAAAGAAAGAAAGAAAGAAAGAAAAGAAAAGAAATTCAAGTGAAAAAAGAAAGAAAAGAAATTCATGTGAAAACAGAAAAAGAAAGAAAAGAAAGAGAAAGAAAAGAAAAAGAAATTAAAGTGAAAAGGGAACAGAAATAAAGAAAATAAAGTAAAAAAAGAAAGAAAGAAAGAAAGAGAGAAAGAAAGAAAAGAAAAGAAATTCAAGTGAAAAAAGAAAGAAAAGAAATTCATGTGAAAACAGAAAAAGAAAGAAAAGAAAAAGAAATTAAAGTGAAAAGGGAACAGAAATAAAGAAAATAAAGTAAAGAAAGAAAGAAAGAAAGAAAGAGAGAAAGAAAGAAAAGAAAAGAAATTCAAGTGAAAAAAGAAAGAAAAGAAATTCATGTGAAAACAGAAAAAGAAAGAAAAGAAAAAGAAATTAAAGTGAAAAGGGAACAGAAATAAAGAAAATAAAGTAAAGAAAGAAAGAAAGAAAGAAAGAGAGAAAGAAAGAAAAGAAAAGAAATTCAAGTGAAAAAAGAAAGAAAAGAAATTCATGTGAAAACAGAAAAAGAAAGAAAAGAAAAAGAAATTAAAGTGAAAAGGGAACAGAAATAAAGAAAATAAAGTAAAGAAAGAAAGAAAGAAAGAAAGAGAGAAAGAAAGAAAAGAAAAGAAATTCAAGTGAAAAAAGAAAGAAAAGAAATTCATGTGAAAACAGAAAAAGAAAGAAAAGAAAGAGAAAGAAAAGAAAAAGAAATTAAAGTGAAAAGGGAACAGAAATAAAGAAAATAAAGTAAAGAAAGAAAGAAAGAAAGAAAGAGAGAAAGAAAGAAAAGAAAAGAAATTCAAGTGAAAAAAGAAAGAAAAGAAATTCATGTGAAAACAGAAAAAGAAAGAAAAGAAAAAGAAATTAAAGTGAAAAGGGAACAGAAATAAAGAAAATAAAGTAAAGAAAGAAAGAAAGAAAGAAAGAGAGAAAGAAAGAAAAGAAAAGAAATTCAAGTGAAAAAAGAAAGAAAAGAAATTCATGTGAAAACAGAAAAAGAAAGAAAAGAAAAAGAAATTAAAGTGAAAAGGGAACAGAAATAAAGAAAATAAAGTAAAGAAAGAAAGAAAGAAAGAAAGAGAGAAAGAAAGAAAAGAAAAGAAATTCAAGTGAAAAAAGAAAGAAAAGAAATTCATGTGAAAACAGAAAAAGAAAGAAAAGAAAAAGAAATTAAAGTGAAAAGGGAACAGAAATAAAGAAAATAAAGTAAAGAAAGAAAGAAAGAAAGAAAGAGAGAAAGAAAGAAAAGAAAAGAAATTCAAGTGAAAAAAGAAAGAAAAGAAATTCATGTGAAAACAGAAAAAGAAAGAAAAGAAAAAGAAATTAAAGTGAAAAGGGAACAGAAATAAAGAAAATAAAGTAAAGAAAGAAAGAAAGAAAGAAAGAGAGAAAGAAAGAAAAGAAAAGAAATTCAAGTGAAAAAAGAAAGAAAAGAAATTCATGTGAAAACAGAAAAAGAAAGAAAAGAAAAAGAAATTAAAGTGAAAAGGGAACAGAAATAAAGAAAATAAAGTAAAGAAAGAAAGAAAGAAAGAAAGAGAGAAAGAAAGAAAAGAAAAGAAATTCAAGTGAAAAAAGAAAGAAAAGAAATTCATGTGAAAACAGAAAAAGAAAGAAAAGAAAAAGAAATTAAAGTGAAAAGGGAACAGAAATAAAGAAAATAAAGTAAAGAAAGAAAGAAAGAAAGAAAGAGAGAAAGAAAGAAAAGAAAAGAAATTCAAGTGAAAAAAGAAAGAAAAGAAATTCATGTGAAAACAGAAAAAGAAAGAAAAGAAAAAGAAATTAAAGTGAAAAGGGAACAGAAATAAAGAAAATAAAGTAAAGAAAGAAAGAAAGAAAGAAAGAGAGAAAGAAAGAAAAGAAAAGAAATTCAAGTGAAAAAAGAAAGAAAAGAAATTCATGTGAAAACAGAAAAAGAAAGAAAAGAAAAAGAAATTAAAGTGAAAAGGGAACAGAAATAAAGAAAATAAAGTAAAGAAAGAAAGAAAGAAAGAAAGAGAGAAAGAAAGAAAAGAAAAGAAATTCAAGTGAAAAAAGAAAGAAAAGAAATTCATGTGAAAACAGAAAAAGAAAGAAAAGAAAAAGAAATTAAAGTGAAAAGGGAACAGAAATAAAGAAAATAAAGTAAAGAAAGAAAGAAAGAAAGAAAGAGAGAAAGAAAGAAAAGAAAAGAAATTCAAGTGAAAAAAAGAAAGAAAAGAAATTCATGTTTAAACAGAAAAAGAAAGAAAAGAAAAAGAAAGAAAAGAAAAAGAAATTAAAGTGAAAAGGGAACAGAAATAAAGAAAATAAAGTAAAGAAAGAAAGAAAGAAAGAAAGAGAGAAAGAAAGAAAAGAAAAGAAATTCAAGTGAAAAAAGAAAGAAAAGAAATTCATGTGAAAACAGAAAAAGAAAGAAAAGAAAAAGAAATTAAAGTGAAAAGGGAACAGAAATAAAGAAAATAAAGTAAAGAAAGAAAGAAAGAAAGAAAGAGAGAAAGAAAGAAAAGAAAAGAAATTCAAGTGAAAAAAGAAAGAAAAGAAATTCATGTGAAAACAGAAAAAGAAAGAAAAGAAAGAGAAAGAAAAGAAAAAGAAATTAAAGTGAAAAGGGAACAGAAATAAAGAAAATAAAGTAAAGAAAGAAAGAAAGAAAGAAAGAGAGAAAGAAAGAAAAGAAAAGAAATTCAAGTGAAAAAAGAAAGAAAAGAAATTCATGTGAAAACAGAAAAAGAAAGAAAAGAAAAAGAAATTAAAGTGAAAAGGGAACAGAAATAAAGAAAATAAAGTAAAGAAAGAAAGAAAGAAAGAAAGAGAGAAAGAAAGAAAAGAAAAGAAATTCAAGTGAAAAAAGAAAGAAAAGAAATTCATGTGAAAACAGAAAAAGAAAGAAAAGAAAGAGAAAGAAAAGAAAAAGAAATTAAAGTGAAAAGGGAACAGAAATAAAGAAAATAAAGTAAAGAAAGAAAGAAAGAAAGAAAGAAAGAGAGAAAGAAAGAAAAGAAAAGAAATTCAAGTGAAAAAAGAAAGAAAAGAAATTCATGTGAAAACAGAAAAAGAAAGAAAAGAAAAAGAAATTAAAGTGAAAAGGGAACAGAAATAAAGAAAATAAAGTAAAGAAAGAAAGAAAGAAAGAAAGAGAGAAAGAAAGAAAAGAAAAGAAATTCAAGTGAAAAAAGAAAGAAAAGAAATTCATGTGAAAACAGAAAAAGAAAGAAAAGAAAAAGAAATTAAAGTGAAAAGGGAACAGAAATAAAGAAAATAAAGTAAAGAAAGAAAGAAAGAAAGAAAGAGAGAAAGAAAGAAAAGAAAAGAAATTCAAGTGAAAAAAGAAAGAAAAGAAATTCATGTGAAAACAGAAAAAGAAAGAAAAGAAAGAGAAAGAAAAGAAAAAGAAATTAAAGTGAAAAGGGAACAGAAATAAAGAAAATAAAGTAAAGAAAGAAAGAAAGAAAGAAAGAGAGAAAGAAAGAAAAGAAAAGAAATTCAAGTGAAAAAAGAAAGAAAAGAAATTCATGTGAAAACAGAAAAAGAAAGAAAAGAAAAAGAAATTAAAGTGAAAAGGGAACAGAAATAAAGAAAATAAAGTAAAGAAAGAAAGAAAGAAAGAAAGAGAGAAAGAAAGAAAAGAAAAGAAATTCAAGTGAAAAAAGAAAGAAAAGAAATTCATGTGAAAACAGAAAAAGAAAGAAAAGAAAAAGAAATTAAAGTGAAAAGGGAACAGAAATAAAGAAAATAAAGTAAAGAAAGAAAGAAAGAAAGAAAGAGAGAAAGAAAGAAAAGAAAAGAAATTCAAGTGAAAAAAGAAAGAAAAGAAATTCATGTGAAAACAGAAAAAGAAAGAAAAGAAAGAGAAAGAAAAGAAAAAGAAATTAAAGTGAAAAGGGAACAGAAATAAAGAAAATAAAGTAAAGAAAGAAAGAAAGAAAGAAAGAGAGAAAGAAAGAAAAGAAAAGAAATTCAAGTGAAAAAAGAAAGAAAAGAAATTCATGTGAAAACAGAAAAAGAAAGAAAAGAAAAAGAAATTAAAGTGAAAAGGGAACAGAAATAAAGAAAATAAAGTAAAGAAAGAAAGAAAGAAAGAAAGAGAGAAAGAAAGAAAAGAAAAGAAATTCAAGTGAAAAAAGAAAGAAAAGAAATTCATGTGAAAACAGAAAAAGAAAGAAAAGAAAAAGAAATTAAAGTGAAAAGGGAACAGAAATAAAGAAAATAAAGTAAAGAAAGAAAGAAAGAAAGAAAGAGAGAAAGAAAGAAAAGAAAAGAAATTCAAGTGAAAAAAGAAAGAAAAGAAATTCATGTGAAAACAGAAAAAGAAAGAAAAGAAAAAGAAATTAAAGTGAAAAGGGAACAGAAATAAAGAAAATAAAGTAAAGAAAGAAAGAAAGAAAGAAAGAGAGAAAGAAAGAAAAGAAAAGAAATTCAAGTGAAAAAAGAAAGAAAAGAAATTCATGTGAAAACAGAAAAAGAAAGAAAAGAAAGAGAAAGAAAAGAAAAAGAAATTAAAGTGAAAAGGGAACAGAAATAAAGAAAATAAAGTAAAGAAAGAAAGAAAGAAAGAAAGAGAGAAAGAAAGAAAAGAAAAGAAATTCAAGTGAAAAAAGAAAGAAAAGAAATTCATGTGAAAACAGAAAAAGAAAGAAAAGAAAAAGAAATTAAAGTGAAAAGGGAACAGAAATAAAGAAAATAAAGTAAAGAAAGAAAGAAAGAAAGAAAGAGAGAAAGAAAGAAAAGAAAAGAAATTCAAGTGAAAAAAGAAAGAAAAGAAATTCATGTGAAAACAGAAAAAGAAAGAAAAGAAAAAGAAATTAAAGTGAAAAGGGAACAGAAATAAAGAAAATAAAGTAAAGAAAGAAAGAAAGAAAGAAAGAGAGAAAGAAAGAAAAGAAAAGAAATTCAAGTGAAAAAAGAAAGAAAAGAAATTCATGTGAAAACAGAAAAAGAAAGAAAAGAAAGAGAAAGAAAAGAAAAAGAAATTAAAGTGAAAAGGGAACAGAAATAAAGAAAATAAAGTAAAGAAAGAAAGAAAGAAAGAAAGAGAGAAAGAAAGAAAAGAAAAGAAATTCAAGTGAAAAAAGAAAGAAAAGAAATTCATGTGAAAACAGAAAAAGAAAGAAAAGAAAAAGAAATTAAAGTGAAAAGGGAACAGAAATAAAGAAAATAAAGTAAAGAAAGAAAGAAAGAAAGAAAGAGAGAAAGAAAGAAAAGAAAAGAAATTCAAGTGAAAAAAGAAAGAAAAGAAATTCATGTGAAAACAGAAAAAGAAAGAAAAGAAAAAGAAATTAAAGTGAAAAGGGAACAGAAATAAAGAAAATAAAGTAAAGAAAGAAAGAAAGAAAGAAAGAGAGAAAGAAAGAAAAGAAAAGAAATTCAAGTGAAAAAAAGAAAGAAAAGAAATTCATGTTTAAACAGAAAAAGAAAGAAAAGAAAAAGAAAGAAAAGAAAAAGAAATTAAAGTGAAAAGGGAACAGAAATAAAGAAAATAAAGTAAAGAAAGAAAGAAAGAAAGAAAGAGAGAAAGAAAGAAAAGAAAAGAAATTCAAGTGAAAAAAGAAAGAAAAGAAATTCATGTGAAAACAGAAAAAGAAAGAAAAGAAAAAGAAATTAAAGTGAAAAGGGAACAGAAATAAAGAAAATAAAGTAAAGAAAGAAAGAAAGAAAGAAAGAGAGAAAGAAAGAAAAGAAAAGAAATTCAAGTGAAAAAAGAAAGAAAAGAAATTCATGTGAAAACAGAAAAAGAAAGAAAAGAAAAAGAAATTAAAGTGAAAAGGGAACAGAAATAAAGAAAATAAAGTAAAGCAAGAAAGAAAGAAAGAAAGAAAGAAAGAAAGAAAGAAAGAAAGAAAGAAAGAAAGAAAAGAGCCCATTCAAAATGATTCTTTGTTTCCTTTCACAACTTTTTTCCCAGTGAGTTGCTGGATTAACTGGAATTGCCCGGGATTAGATCCTTTCTTCATCTCTTTTATCCTGCTTTCTTTATTTTTCTTTTCTTTTCTTTTCTTTTAGGTTTTTTTTTTTTCGTCTTCTTTTTCATTTCTTCTTTTCTTAATAGGCATCAGTTGCAGAGCTACGATCAGCAAAGCCATTTCGTATGCTGATGTCGTTCATGATCAGCAAAGCCATTTCGTATGCTGATGTCGTTCATGATCAGCAAAGCCATTTCGTATGCTGATGTCGTTCATGATCAGCAAAGCCATTTCGTATGCTGATGTCGTTCATGATCAGCAAAGCCATTTCGTATGCTGATGTCGTTCATGATCAGCAAAGCCATTTCGTATGCTGATGTCGTTCATGATCAGCAAAGCCATTTCGTATGCTGATGTCGTTCGTTCATGATCAGCAAAGCCATTTCGTATGCTGATGTCGTTCATTGATTTCGCACTAGTGTTATGTTCTAACTTTTCTGTGAGCCTAGAAACCCACAATTTCCATGTACATTTTTTTCATTTCATGCAAGGTTATCTCCCTTCGGCGCAAAATAATCTTCCTCTTAACTTTTTACTGCCCCGAATTCGCATAGTGCCCGGACTACATGAATTTATTTGTGCTACTGCTTTTGCAACTAAGTCTCACCGTTTTATTATTTTAATTAGCTAGATGCAACCGCCACTTCTATTCAGTTTCTTTTCTTACCCGTCTCACCTGAGGAGTTCCCTTCCGATTTCTTGCTTCCCTGCCAACTACAATATTCAAAAAATAAACCTAGTAAATATCCTTTACCTTTTTAATGGTTGCTCGCCATCGAGCAAATTGAGGAGACCATCCTCTAGTGTAGTTTATTTTTAATAGAGATCACCCAATACAAGGCTCGAGAATCACTCAAGGTAGATTCTTATTGAATTAGCTATATGTTATGAATAGAAAATGAGAAAGTGAAGATTGTGAGGATATAAAGGATAGATAAATGATTGACGCTTAACTTAACATTCTAGCGTCCTGAGAAGTATCCCCGTAGGAGTCTTTTTCACTAAATAACAGTTATTGCGAAAATGTCCACTGCTGATGCCCTAACTGCTATGAAACGTAGAATCAATAAGACACTAAACAAGAAATTCATCACGAGGTTTATTGCGCTAAATATATCAAAGGACCTTGACAAAGAAGTTTGCTATGAAATCTTTTGAAGATATTTCTCAATTATCAAGTCATTCCTAACAGGTAGGTCCAGGTAGGTTGTTTTCAATGGTGAGTCTTCTGAAGCACACAAGGTTCCCTTCTTGGTCCTGCCCTGATTTCTACTTCATGTGAACGATCTGCCTAAGAACATAGTCAGAACTGAAGTAAATACGAGGGTCGTTCAAAAATTCTAAGCCACACCCAGAAAAAAAAGAGTCATAGCTGAACTAATTCAGATTTTTTTTCTTAATTTCTGTGCAGGTGAGGCTCATACAAAATGAGAGGTGTCAGACAAATCCAATGGCAGTGCAGTAATTAAAGTACCTGCAAAAGAAAAGTATGACTCCCAAGGAAATCCATGAGGACATGGTACAGACCCTTGCTGAGTTCACCCCTTCCCATGCAACTGGGAGGAAGTGGGAATTTAAGCCGGGCAGGGACAGCACAGAAGATGATCCTCGGTCAGGTCGTCCAAAAACTTCAACCACTGACGAACAAGTTGGTTTTGAATGACATACTGTCCAGCAGATAGCTAAGTCCAGGGGCTTTATTTATGGTTTGGCCCATAATGTTTTAACTGAGATCTTGGGGAGGAGCAAGCTGACTGCAAGATGAGTCCCAATAATGCTGACGCCAAAGCAGAAGTTGAAAAGGATTGACATTTCCATGACACTTCTGACTCGCTTTCAGGCTGACGCTGAGAATTTCCACCGCAGATTAGTAAGTCTAGGTGAAACCCGGGTTTACCACTTCGAATCTGGATCAAAACTTCAAAGCAAACAGTGGAAATGCTCTGGTTCTCTAACCTCAAAGAAGTTTTAAAAGGGAAGCTTCTGTTGGCAAGGTGGTGGCTTGATTTTTTTTTTTATTCTGAAGGCGTAATCATGATAGACTACCTGGGAAAAGGACGAAACTATTAATGGGCAGTGCCATGCACATCATAATTAAGACAAGTGAAGGAATCACTCAAGTCGAAATGCAGAGGTAAGCTGAGGGCAAGTGGGCTCTTGCTCCAGGATTACTCGCCCGCTCACACTACTCAGGTTGCAGTAGCTGAACCAACCATCTGTGGTTTTGAATTGCTACCCAAATCCCCTTTACTCATCAGACTTAGCTCCATCTGTCTTATTCCTTTTTCCCATTTTGGAAACGATGATGATATCTTATGTGCTGTGGAGGAGTTCTTGGAGGGCTATGACTCCACCTTCCTCTGTGATGTGATTGCAATGCCTAGACCAACTTCATTGATATCGGGTTGGGGGGGAGACTATATTGAAAAATAATGAAAAACTGTTTTGTTTCACCAACTCATTATGATTGAGGCTTAGAACTTTTTGAACGACCGTCGTATCTATGCAGATGATACAACAGTTTATAGCAATGATTCCCAACGTGGGGCGCATGCCTCACCAGTAGGATATGGTAATATTTTGGTGGGGCATGCGTAAGATGTGTAGTCTTCGGCTTACTATACCAACGTGAGCTCAAATTTCATTTTACATTATTATTTCATGATTAAAATGATCAAAGTATATTACAGAATAAACTTTCATTCAAATATTTTATATTTTTGCCTTTCAGTTCTCTATTATATGTTTTGAAACTATATATATTTAACTGTCTTTTTGTTTTTTTAAATTTTTCTCTTTCATGGACGCCATGTTCTTTGAAGGCTTGTTTAGAGAGTTAATGGCTTTCTGAGCTTCTTTCACGTGAATTGCAGTAAAAGTTTGACTATGTAAGAATTAAATATTACAGGGGGGATCAGAATTTTAGAATGACCAAAGTGGGGCATGGCCCAAAATCGATTGGGAACCACTGATTTATAGGTTTACCACCAAAGATCAAGACAAACAGTGACTGGTTGGTGACCCCTTCTCTGGCCTATCTCTAACAGCTCAATGGGGAAAAACTAACTTGTAACATTCAATAACTCCCAAACCAAAGTACTGATGCTCCCTCATCACTGAGCCGTATGTGAATATTCGCCTGTTATGATGAATGTTTGCTCTCTGAATGATGCTTATTGGCTTTGGGCGCCCATTGGGACTGAAATTCATGCAAAACCTCAAGTGAAACTCATATACCGTATAAGCCTACTTCTTTTATAGTACTTCCTCTGAGTATTTTTGTGACAAAACTTATTTTCTTCATATAGCTTGAGTATAATGCAACCCTAGCTTCTGAGTAATACTAGTAGGCCTACCATAGTCCAATATTGTAGTATCATCCTGGACCTATTTTTTATGTTACATTAAGGGCAAAACCTTATCTACAATGTATGACAGTTAAAATCAACAAATACTTTATAAATGAAGAATTAATAGATTTCTTCTTGTATCAAATTTGTGTTCATCTTTGTTTTGCAAATGTTTACATCACTGAAGTACTGCCTTTCCAATTATCAGGTGCACTGGTACATA
This sequence comes from Acanthosepion esculentum, assembly GCA_964036315.1. NCBI lineage: Eukaryota > Metazoa > Mollusca > Cephalopoda > Sepiida > Sepiidae > Acanthosepion > Acanthosepion esculentum. The sequence goes on along the minus strand of OZ038487.1, from coordinate 12,375,436 downwards.
ATGCAGGGTGTCCCACGAATTGAGGTACATAATTCAGGTGATCCTAATAAGTCATTCTCAGTAAAAGGTACTCTATAGTATACACATATGTTGTTTGTTTTGCTTTAATTTGGTAGAAACTGAGGTATTTTAAATAAATATATGTAAGGCAGGCTAAATGAGCTTAGCTGTACCGTGAGAATTGTAGGTGTACCACATAGATGGTCACCAAAACGGCAAAAATCATTGAAATGTTTTTAACCCCATATATACCTTGAATATAATGCAACCCTAGCTTCTGAGCAATACTAGTAGGCCTTCCCTAGTCAAATATTGTACTAGTGGGCATCATTCTGGGTATATTTTATAGCAAATAAATGGTCTTCAGTCTTTTTTGTACAAAGACATCCCAAAATGGTGAGAAAAAAAAAACTTACTGTAATATATCTGATACAAAGATTTAGGTACCATACTTTTGTTTTTGTTCATGCCTATGGTAGCTCCTTCACCATGGGCCTGTCTTCTACGTAGCTGAAGTTTCTTCTCTTTTTTGTTGCTATATGAAGGGCAAAACCTTATCTACTATGTATGTCAGTTAAAAATCAACAAATACTTTATAAATGAAGAATTAATAGATTTCTTCTTGTATCAAGTTTGTGTTCATCTTTGCTTTGCAAGTGTTTACATCACTAAAGTACTGCCTTTCCAATTGTCAGGATTACCGGTACATAATGCAAGGTGTACCACGAGGTCAGGTACATACTTCAGGTGATCATAATTTAAGTCATTCTAAGTAAAAAGTATTAGGTTGGTGCAAAAATAATGTCGTTTTTTGACGTTCAATTTCATGGGAGAAAACGACATTATTTTTGCACCAACCTAATACTTAAATAAGTTGTTATTTGTTTGTTTGTTGTTGTGTTTTTTTTTTGGAAGGAGGGGGGTTGCTTTATTTTGCTAGAAACAGGTTGTTCAAATGTGTGCCGTTGTGTGTTGCCAGAAAGATTCTCTAGGCTTCGATAGGCAAGTTAAAGGAGTTTATCTGTATCGTTATAGTCAGACAAAGGTACCGTGAGGATGTAGGCGTACCACGTAGATTATGGCAACCGAAATCGCATGAATTTTAATCCAGCAGAAATATACCTGCATATAGTGCAACGTATCCCCGATAAGGAATGATTTTAACCTTTTCAAAAAACATTACCCGTGTATACTGCAACCCCTTATTTTGGCGTAATAAATGATAATAAAAATAATAAGAATTCACATTATAATCGAGTAAATACCGTGTATGAACCGTCAGTAAAATGCAGTGAAAATATCGGTTTCTTTTACGGCTCTAGTACGTATCTTCTTGCTTCCTTTTTACAAGAGCCAAATCATACGAAAAAAGAAGTACTACTAAAATATCTTTACCGCTTTTCTTTTTTGCCTTTTTTCACTTTCCTCTGCTAATCCCCTTGGGAAAAATATGAATAGTCTTATCCATCAGCTATGGGTAATTAGTATGACAGACTGTGTTCTGTAGCTTTGGGTGGAAAACAATCTAGGAGAAGAGAAATTCTGAATTCAAGACTGTATATAGCCCTGACCAAGCAAATACTATGCAGCCAAGAAAAGAATAGTTCAAATTGACACGGTGATCCCGACTATTAACTACCGAGCTAATACCCTTGGGAAAGATATAAATCCAACTTTTCTCCCTCCCCACCTATGGGTAAATAGCAGGACAGACTGATTCTATAGCCTTGGGTGGAAGCCGGTCTAGGAGAAGGAAAACCTCTAAATTCAAGATTCTATGTAGCACTGACGAAGCACATATTATGCAGCTAAGAATAGAATCGTTCTCATTGCCTCCATGATCCTGTCTACGGTTAATTACTTCACTTTTCCCTTTACCCTTTCTTTTTTACTTGTTGAGTTGTGGAGAGATCAGGTCCTTAAAAGAGATAACGCATAAAAGAAATTGGATGTCGATCATTGGCGTCGGTATTCGAGTCTTGGTAAAGCATATCTCCACTCTATTGCTATTTCCATGGCAAATGTTCAAATGAATTCCGTTCTTTATTTGCACCACTTTCGACCTTTACAGATAAGACACACACTGCTACTTCTACAGAGTCGAATTGTCTTCATTTATTCCGTGTCTAATATACAAGAAAATGTTCCATTTTGATATCTTTTTTCCCAAGCGCTCATACCCCTCTCAGTATAGACTGATCGGTTTCCTCGGTGTCATTAGCAGGCTTTTTGAGACAATAATCAGCAAGAAGGATATTGGTTACCTCAATAGGATTAACTTCTTAAGCGACAAATAGTACTAGTTTCGATATGCCCCATCCACTGCTGATATCCTAACTACTATTACTCACAATATATCTGAAGGACTATAGCATTAGATATTTCAAAGACCTTTAACAATGTGTGGTCTAAAGGATTGCTGCACAATCTCTCTATCTTTGGAATCACTGGAAGTGTCTTTTCAATAGTAAAGTCCTTCCTAAAATAAAGGTGGTTGTTTGCGGCCCTTCCTCCGGGGCTCTATCCATATAATCTCCTCTTCCTACCATCTCCTCTTTCATTCACATCACACACCTCATTCATCATTCACATTTTAACAGTAACCTTCTATCTTGGCTCGCGTCTGAGCTTTGTATTTTATGTAATCCAATATTTGAAAAAAGGTTTATTTAAAGATAAGTAATTATTTTGTCCTATTTATTCGCCTCCACACGAAGAAAGATTGTAACGCCATGTCGTTTTAATGCAAGGCACAACATGCGTATTTGGAAAGTTCATACAAAAAATGTCTTGTTCACGATGACTTTTGCCAAAAAGGCGTCATTGTGACAAATGTATATATATTTTTTATAGTATTTCGATTCTTGTTCCGTCGGCCTTGTGCCAGTTTGGGTTAAATAAATATCTACTTTTCCTTAGTCTTTTTTTTCTTTTGGATCTCTTTTTAGTTCTCGACGTTTACTCTAATTGTTCACTTTCATTCTTCCTTTCCTTTTTTTTCTACCTTCTTTTCTTTCCTCCTTTCTTTCTTTTTTCTTTTTTCTTCCTTCTTTCCTTTATTTTTCTCTCTAATGTTTTTGCAGTTGTTTATTTCTTTATCACCGTTTGTTCTAAATCATTATTTTCTTTTCTTCTTTTTTCTTATTGTTTTCTTTTTCTTCCTTTTTTCTTTCCTCTTTTCTTGCTTTCTTTCTTTGTCTATTTTTCTTTCTTTTTTTCTCTTCCTTCCTTCCTTCCTTTATTTTTCTCTCTAATGTTTTTGCTGTTGTTTATTTCTTTATCACCGTTTATTCGAAATCATTATTTTTCTTTTCTTCTTTTTTCTTATTGTTTTTTTTTCTTTTTCTTTATTTTCAATCTTTATTTTTCTTCCTTTTTCCTTTTTATTTCCTTCATCTATTTTTTTTTTATTTCTTTTGGCTTTCTTTTTCCTTACCTCATTCCTTTTTTTCATTTTAACCCTTTTATTTCCTTCTCTTCTTTTTATCTTTCTTTTTCTATCTACCATTCATTTTCCTCTCACTTTCCTTCGTCCGTTGCTTCGTTTTTTCCTTTTTTCTTGTTATTTTCTTTATTTTTTAAATTCATTACGTCCTTTCTTTTCCTCTTCTCCGTCAGTCCGCTTCTTGCTTGTTGCATCAGTCTACAGATTCAGACGATAACACAGAAAGAAATATTCAAACCGTTTTACTCTTGACCAGTTTACGAATATAATCGCTTTTCATGTACTGTTTTTCTTAATATGATGATCAGTTTGAAAAGAAAACTTCAAAAAGCTGTCAGACTTTGACAGATAATCAATATTAATTTCTTTATCGTTTCAATATCGAACTGTACTGAAAACCAAACTGTCTGACGATCAGCATAATGCTTTAACCCTTTTTGCTACAACCTGCTAAACCTAATTTACAAATATAGGTATAGTATGGGAATCACAATAAGAAACGCCAAAATAGACATTATTTTCAGTGTTCTTTTTTAATCATTTCACCGCCAAACAAGGCAATAATGCCACTAAGACGCAAGGGGAGTGTTGAATAGGAAACTAAAATAGAAGACGTTAGTGAGGAGAAAGAACAATACAGTGTAACCCGGATATAAGAGAGTTGTCGGGACCGGAAAATAAGTCTCTTATATCCGGGTTTCGCTTATATCCGGGTTTGAACTATTATATATACATTAACACAGGCTCCAATTTTGGCCCAGAGAAAATCTCTCTTATATCCGAGTTTATCTTATATCCGGGTCTCTTATATCGCGGTTACACTGTATAAGAACAGGTTTCAAGAAGACAGAAGATGACGATTAATGTTGCATTTAAATTATGAATGGTCGTAAATCACAGGAAAGGCAAGAAACCGGAAGAGACGAGAAGGGCGAGAAAAAAAGTCATGAGAATAGAACTTACGATTACATCTAGCTATTTAAACAGGAGATTGGAATTTCGAACCGAAACGGGTTACATTGTTCTAGTTCAACGTGTCATGGCTCTTCCGGATATCTTAGTTATTTCCCTTTATCTCAGTTCACGAAGCTTTTTTGCTTCACCACTGCTGTGGCCTGGTATTGAAATCACAACACTTTAGGTCTAGACACTGGATAAAACCAACGCCTTTATCCACTGAGCAATGTGTCCTTGAGGACATCTGCGTATGAATTTCTGGGACTTATAAGCTTAATGTCTCTGCCACCTTCTCGGTTCGAAAATTCCGATCGCCTGAAGAAGGCCGGAGCGTAAAACGGCCGAAACGATGTGTATATGGCAATGAAGATAACAGTCCGAATAATGTAAATAATGCAAGTAATCATAATACCTCATGTGAGAGATGTAGACAGGTATATAGAGAGACATAGACTTAAAGGCCGTAGCGTACAACGGCCGAAACGTTGTGAATATGGCTATGAAGATAACAGTCCGAATAATGTAAATAATGCAAGTAATCATAATACCTCATCTCAGAGATATAGACAGATATATAGAGAGACATAGACTTAAAGGCTGGAGCGTAGAACGGCCGAAACGTTGTGAATATGGCAATGAAGATGAGGATAACAGTCCGAATAACGTAAATAATGTAAATAATCATAATACCTCATCTCAGAGATATAGACAAAATGTTCTCCGCGTAACAACCCCTCTCCCACAGCCGAAACATCGCAAGTCTCTCACTGTACTGTCACGATTTCCAAAGAAAGTGCCCAGACGAAGTACATTCCTTAGTTCCACCAGTTCTCCCCTTGACGCCTAAGACACGCCATTCCACAGATTTTGAAGCAAACTACCTTTATTCCCTCCGTATTCCAGCGGGGAAAAGTCAGTTCCACTCGAGCAGATTTTTCCCTCTCTGCAGAACTGAGATCCAAGATGTTTTTCCCTATCACTACAAGTTTAACACGTTTAAGTCCTGTTTTTACCGTTTTCTTCCCCACATATCTGCATAAAATGTAACCCTCTTCCTTGAGTGGCTCCCAGGTCCTGTACACAACGATTCTTGCTGTTTCAAAAAAGGCTCGAAGGGATTCAGATGTGGTTCTATAGACAGATACTGAGAATAATATCGACAGAAGACAAGAATGTTCTAAAGAAGATAGGAACTAAATCCTTAAAATTAGAGATAGTTAAAATTGCAGGATTTTGTGGATAGATGGCTTGGGAAAACTAATATTCACAGGACGTATTGAGGGAACAAAAAAGGGTCAGGACGAGTAATTAATAAACGTTGATTAGAGCTACACCGGACAAGAAATCATAGAGAGCCATGACTGCCCACGACACAAAATAAGTGAAACATAAAAACGGGTGTTCTTCGTAAGATTTTTCCTCAAATAAATGTCCAACTATTACTGTTCGCTTTCCTTGGACTTTCGTCCTGACGAATGTCTGATCTCAAAGACTGTGTGCTGCGAAGTTTAAATATAAATTGTCTTTATGGATCTGTCGGGTTAACTCCTCCTAATTTTCGAAACTGCTCCCAGGGGACGCTTTCCAGCACTATAAATATTCTGCGATAAAATTTTATCCCTATCTTCTTACTTTTCCGCTTATACGACAACATGTAAATCTCTCGCGAAAAAATGCGTTCCCTGTTTGGGAAACGCATGAACTACACACACACACACGCACACACACACACACACACACACACACGCACACACATTCCCTCACTTCACATACTTTGGAACAAAGATATTCCACATTCATTTGTTACACACATTCTTGTCTTTGTCACATGTAACACTTTGTTAATACATTATCATTTGTCTGTACATATATATCAGTTCTTGTTGTTACTTTATGTGGACTCACATCCCGAATACGCCATATTTGCTGTGGGTATTTCAGAAGACACCTTATATCTCAATGCGTACAGCGGCCCATACACTATAAATATTCCGTGATAATTATTTGAAGCCTCTTCTTACTTTTCCGCTTATATGACAACATGTAAATCTCTCGCGGAAAAATGCGTTCCCTTTTTGGCACCTGCATGTACAATACATATACACAAACACGTACGAGGACACATTCACTCACTTCACATAATCTGAACCAAATAATTTCCGCATTCATTCGTTACACACATTGTCTTTGTCCCTTGTAATCCTTTGTTGTTAATACATTACATTTATTTGTACATTGTTGTAACCTAGAAAGATTTACTGAATGAGGAATTACCAAAACGGAGGTTGGAAATTAAATGGTAATCTTTATAACATCAATAAAATACTGTTATGGGAACTTACCCATAATAGTAATGGACTATCCCGTACACCATAAATACTGCGCCTCAAGAGGAAGCAGTAGAATCAGACACACAGTGCGTCAGTCAGAGACAGAGTCGCGTCAGACGATTGCTGTAAGACATTGGAATAGTGATACTGGTCGAGACAACATAGTTCTCTCTAACCTAACCTAATTGTTATTACTAACACTTCTACTTCTTTTGTACATATTCTGTTTGTAATATATCTGTGTTATTCCATACCTGTGTTCGAGTTATTCTTCATTGGTTCTACCTTGGACCATCACCGTGGTACAAGGAACCTGGATCATAACAAATGCAATACTCACCAGCGGCTTGAAATAATGTAAACCACTGCTAGTGGTGGACTACTTAGACAGCATATTGCCCCCACTTACAATAGTGTCCAACGTATTTATGAGGACTGGGACATACCCATTAATGTTCATAGATACGGTAAATAAAAGAAAGAAAGAAAGAAAGAATGGGAAGGAAGAATGGGAAGGAAGGATAAATACATTGAAAGAAAGAGGGAAAGATAGAAGTGTGTTGCAACCTAAGAAAGATTACTGAATGAGGAGTAAGCAAAACGGAGGTTGGAAATGAAATGGTAATCTTTATAACATCAATAAAATACAATACTCGCCAGCGGCTTGAAATAGGTAAACCACGCTAGTGGTGGACTACTTAGACAGCATTTTTCTCCCACTTAGAATAGTGTGCAACGTATTTAAGAGGATTGGGACATATCCATTAGTGTTCATGGTACGGTGTATATCATACATATATATCGGTTCTTGTTTCTTTACATTATTTCTTTTGGTGGACTCGTACTCCGAGTCTGCGATGTTTGTTGGGGGCATTTCAGGAGACGCATGTGTTTATCTCCCAACGCGTACACCAGCCCGAAACACATCCAATACGGTTACAACATTGTAAAACATGGAGAGATTTTTAAAATAGAAAAAATTAAAACTTTCCCTATCTATCCAAGTTTATTCACTTTCTATGTATCTACTTATCTACCTACCTACCTACCTATTTATTCCCCTATATACCTCTTTCTCTCTCCCTCTCTCTCTCTCTCTCTCTCTATATATATATATATATAGAGAGAGAGAGAGAGAGAGAGAGAGAGGGAGAGGGAGCGATGGGGGAATTGTCGCCATTTTATATTTTTAATTTCGCGCATGCGCATTGTTTTTTATTTTGTCGACTGCGCATTATAGTAGGATCAGTTGGGCACATCTGTAAGAAAAAGAGCACCAAGACGCAATTCCCTCTGCCAGAAATTTGGAAACGGTGTCATGTACTGCTTGGCATTCGCACCGGAAGCTCCAAAACGAATATTTCAAAGTGTCAAACTGAGGACAGTGCAGAGGATTCAGAAAGAGATGGATGAATCTAATGGTGGTTACGAAGGTACGTCAGCTCGGAAAAATCCCTCTGATCGTTCTAAGAAAAGAACTCCAGAATTTGTTGGGGGAGCCTCAGACTCAACACGTAGATCTATATCAAGTGCCCTGAGGAGGTAGTGCTGCACTGGGCCATGAAGGTGGCTGCTGGAAGACGCTATGTCTGGCAACAGGGATCTGCCATCATGCCACACAAGCTGGAGTACCAAGTCATGGATGTCAGGAGGTAGTGCTGCCCTGGGTCAAGGGTCAAGGGTCAAACGGACTCTGCACCATGCAACACAAGAAAGAGAAACCAGTCATGGCTGTCAGACAATTTTTACTACCACATCACACCTTACATCTGGCCACCTAACTCTCCTGAATGCATCCCCATGATTATTATGATGGGAGCTATAAAAACAACGATGAACTGAAGGCAAGGATTATGGCAGCATTCACCAAATTTAACAAGGAGACCGCCCAGAAGAGTTACAGGAGATTCCGAAATCTTCTGAAGCCGTAGTTGAAGCCAATGACGATTTAATTGAATAAATTTACTCTTCAGTATTTCATGACATTTTTGGGTAACTTTGGTAACTATATCTGTTAAAAAGAGATGTCAGTGTTAATTTTTGCGCAATTTAGACGACAATTTACCCATTGCACCCTGTATATCTGTTAAAATGAGATGCCAAAGTTATTTTCCATTTCGAGTAATTTAGATGACAATTTATCCATCGCACCACATATATAAATGTGCCATATAAATGTGTCACTCTTCATTGCCTTTTATCTATCTATGTATCACTTTCTATCTTTCTATCTACCTTGTTGGGGGAAAATTTCTTTGGTCACCGGTTTGAATAAAAAATGAGAGAAAAGACCGTTGCGCATTCAAATAAAATGATATTTATTTAAACGTAGGATACGCAAAATTTAACTGCAATTACTTAGAAAATGAAAGTTAGAAAGTTCTTCTCTTTGACCGTAAGGAAATGAACATAAGTTATCTTTCAGTGAGGACGAGATAAACTGGAGTTGGGAGACAAGATCAAAGGGAATCCGCTGTTGCTTTGGTGAGAAAGACAAGACGCCGAGCTTGGCTCGTGTCTCTTTACTGCTGTCAGTCCTTCTGCCGAGTTGAATGAATGTTTGTTTTTTTATGGTCTTGTGTTGGCTCCAAAGGCCTGTGTTTATTTACTGGCGGGAGCTGATTTTATTGGCTGTTCTTTATTTTTATTCAATTGAAAATTAGAAGTATGTTTGTAACCCGGAAGGCTGCGCGTACCCTTTGCGCAGTGTGTTTAATTTTGTCATTTGCTCTTTTGATTCGATGTTTTCACTTCCGCCTACTCTACACCCTCTCTCTCTCTCTCTCTCTCTCTCTCTCTCTCTCTCTCTCTCTCTCTCTCTCTCTCTCTCTCTCTCTCTCTCTCTCTCTCTCTCTCTCTCTCTCTCTCTCTGTTACACTCTAAGTCTCTCCCTATCTATTTGCATCTTTCTCTCACTTTAATACTGCACCGCTTTCTCTCTCTCTCTCTCTCTCTCTTGCTGTTTTTCTCTATATCACTATTTCACTCTCTCCCCTATATCTAACTACACTCTTTTCTCTTATATTTTCATATATAAAAGCTTAATAACAGAGGTCGTTAGAAAACGAATAAAGTGCGTGTAGTCCTATGCATGTACGACGAAAACCAGCAGAATGTCAAACAGATATCAAGAATTAAGATCTCCATATCAGCTTAATAAAAATAATCATGAAAATAGGTTCAAAAGTGATATGTCCCGGAAAGGGATATATTTGATCGAAGTAGCTAAGTGGTTTTGGCTACTGTAACCAAATAGTACACGGTAGCAGTAATCGACTGGTGCTCGTCGTAGTCGCAAGCAATATGCTTAGGCAATAGGTGTACACCAGTAGGATAGCCAATGGCGAAGTCCAATGGGCGTCGTCAATAGACTTAACCTCTCCGTCAGTCTGTATTTATGACTGACACCAGCCAATCATATTACCGTGAGGGGGGACACAGGTGTATGCATATTCCTTTATATCAAAAAGATAGATAGGGAGACGGTGAAAATCTGAAAGTAGATTATAACATTTTCAAATTTTTCAGTGGTTCACGGATAGAGGCTGTTCGAGTGGAACTTATTTCTCATAGACGAAACACGACGGGAATATGGGGGGTATAGCGGGTCTATTAAGATCCCCATATCAGTTTCGTAAAATGAATCATGAGAATAGGTTCAAAAGATAGATAGTGAGACAGTGAAAATCTGAACGCAGATTATAAAATTTTCAAATTAATATTAGAGTCAAACTATCACCCTTTTTTGTATTACTGTGGAAAATAACAACCAGTATTATTCAGTGAAGTTATAAAAGATTCGACATCAGAACAGGTGGGAACTAATAAAGAAAATAGCCTCAACAGTTGAAAGACTGTCAGAAACAACAGTCCTTACAAGGAGAAACTTCCCACGTTCTATTATTACAAGAATCAGAATTGGCATTTCAATATATTTTTTGTAATAAAGCTCACCCTGTACAAGGCTCGAGGACAACTCAAGATAGAGAGTTACATTAGGAGTCAGTTTGTACGGATAAGAGAGGAAGGTAATAGTTAAGTCTAGACTTGAAGATTTTAGTGATCAGGGAAACATCCTCTTGGGAGTCGGTTCCACAGAACAGTGGTTCGCGGTTGTTCGAGTGGAACTTATTTCTCATAGACGAAACACGGAGGGAATGTGGGTGGCATAGCGGGTCTTTGCCGTGAAGGTTAGGCCTGGCGAAACAAAGGAATGTAGTCCGTCCGAGCACTTTCCATGGAAGAAGCGATATAATAACGAGGGAAGATTGCCACATCCCGCCCGTGAGAGAGAGGCTGGAGGAAGGAAAATAGTTTGTCACCCAAAAGGACTCGGGGATGTTTCTGGACTCTGTTGAGGCTGGGAAGTGAGGTCTGTGCAGGTCCCGCACAGATATGACAGCAATACTCTGTTCTTGATTTGATCTGGTTCGAGGAGAAAGGTACTTACTGGAGCTGGTGCAAGGAACTGTTTTGGAAAACAGAAACCAACGGATCATATTTACAAATATATTTGGATCATCGATGGAAAATTCTCGTAGGTTGTAAAACTATACAACATCACAAAATCTGATTCCTCCGCCTCCCAAGTGAGAAAAATATATTAGCATTAATTATGTTTCATATTTAATCGGGGTGCGGTAGAGAAAATAAGGAAGTGACACACAGATCACTAAAGATTAAAAATTGTCGCATATTGAAAAGCCGGTATTCGAGATGATTCTCTGAAGTCGAAAATAGCCGAACATATATGAAAAGAGAAAGCGATATAACGTTCCCTTTGAAATGTCTGCAAAATAACAGACGTGGGACTCGTTAGCAGATACGTATATCAAAGGAGGCTGTCTATATGAGATTGGGGATAAAGCGCAGAGGCAAACCCGATATAAAATTCACTACTCTTCCCAACAGAATAAAAATTACCATCGTATCTTTACGTATATAAAAACTCATATCGTCAAATTGAAAGCATTTCCAGGTAAAATGAATATATGCTAGGATCTACGCATTACGTACAGTCGTATTTTTATTTTCCTGTTGAAGTATTTATGATGACCTATCGACCCAGCGTGTTGAGATAAAAAAGCGGCAAGTGGAAAATAAAATAAAAATGGCCATGATATAATAATAATGGTGAAGAGTATATCGATCGAGATTGTTAAAATAAAAGCAACAATATTAAGATGCTATATAAAATTATTAAAATCTATTAAAACATCTATTAAAAGGAAAATATTAAGATGCTATATAAAATCTATTAAAATCAACAATATTAAAACATCTATTAAAAGGAAAATATTAAGATGCTATATAAAATCTATTAAAATCAACAATATTAAAACATCTATTAAAAGGAAAAATATTAAGATGCTATATAAAATCTATTAAAATCTATTAAAACAACTATTAAAAGGAAAAATATTAAGATGCTATATAAAATCTATTAAAATCATCAATATTAAAACATCTATTAAAAGGAAAAATATTAAGATGCTATATAAAATCTATTAAAATCAACAATATTAAAATATCTATTAAAAGGAAAAATATTAAGATGCTATATAAAATCTATTAAAATCTATTAAAACAACTATTAAAAGGAAAAATATTAAGATGCTATATAAAATCTATTAAAATCATCAATATTAAAACATCTATTAAAAGGAAAAATATTAAGATGCTATATAAAATCTATTAAAATCAACAATATTAAAACATCTATTAAAAGGAAAAATATTAAGATGCTATATAAATCTATTAAAATCAACAATATTAAAACATCTATTAAAAGGAAAAATATTAAGACACTGTATAAAATCTATTAAAATCAACAATATTAAAACATCTATTAAAAGGAAAAATATTAAGATGCTATATAAAATCTATTAAAATCAACAATATTAAAACATCTATTAAAAGCAACAATATTAAGATGTTATATAACATTGATTAAAATCAACAATATTAAAACATCCATTAAAAGCAACAATATTAAAACATCTATTAAAAGCAAAAATATTAAGACGCTATATAAAATCTATTAAAATCAACAATATTAAAACATCTATTAAAAGGAAAAATATTAAGATGTTATATAAAATCTATTAAAATCAACAATATTAAAACATCTATTAAAAGCAACAATATTAAGATGTTATATAACATTGATTAAAATCAACAATATTAAAACATCCATTAAAAGCAACAATATTAAAACATCTATTAAAAGCAAAAATATTAAGACGCTATATAAAATCTATTAAAATCAACAATATTAAAACATCTATTAAAAGGAAAAATATTAAGATGTTATATAAAATCTATTAAAATCAACAATATTAAAACATCTATTAAAAGGAAAAATATTAAGATATTATATAAAATCTATTAAAATCAACAATATTAAAACATCTATTAAAAGGAAAAATATTAAGATGTTATATAAAATCTATTAAAATCAACAATATTAAAACATCTATTAAAAGGAAAAATATTAAGATATTATATAAAATCTATTAAAATCAACAATATTAAAACATCTATAAAAAGCAACAATATTAAAATGTTATATGGCATCTATTAAAATCAACAATATTAAAACAACTATTGAAAGCAAAAATATTGAGATGCTATATAAAATCTATTAAAATCAACAATATTAAAACATCTATTAAAAGCTACATTATTAAGATGGGAGATATAACATCTATTAAAATCAAGCCCACACCTTACGAAGGGATGTATTTATGTAAAATATGTGTTGTTTTCCTTCTTCTTTTTTAATTGGTCAGTGGAAAATATCGTAATGCCATTTCTGACCTTAGATCTCTGGGTGGTACCCGGATAGAAATGTGTACACATCAGAAATGAAAGGAAATAAAATAATAATAATAATAATAATAATAATAATAATAATAATAATAATGGCCATTATAGCTGAGACAAAAGCAACAATAAGAAGCTCGTAATAAAATGATAATAGTAAAAATACTTAATCTAAAAAGAATATTTTTCGATTAGAAAAACGAAGCTTGTGTATCGAATCGGGATGAAAGAAATAGCAGAAAACTTATGAGTTCTTCTTTGGGTTGATCTTGTCTATTTGCCTTGAGAATAGTTTTTATTTGTATCAGAAGTGGAAAATACGCTATTTCCTTAGCTACGAATCACGTTACACAGTCTTCACGTTACGATAGCAAACTACAAAGATGGAGGACACAGAATTTTTTGTTGCACTAATCTTTAAAATTGGAGATTACCTCTTTGCCTTGAAAATCAGTATTCGATATGGTTTTCACCTTGGCTCGAAAACCGAACTCTGGCACTAGTCGGAAATATGCAGCTTTATGCAACAAAAGTGTCAGCGTTATGCTTCGTCTTCTCTTCGTGGATTTGAAGTATTGAGGGAAAATGATGAGGAAACAACAGTGTTATATTTAACGAAACAAGATAAGGAATTTATTTACAAATTTACACATTTGAAGTTGTCAGTAGTTTGTTTCAGGAAAAGGATTCAAATATTTAATGTTCGTAGTTTCGATGAATTGTCAAGATGGGAAAATGTTCAAATTAAATCATCGGACATAAAGTAATATTCCAAAATGTTTCAAACAAATTGAGAGAGATCGTTTTTCACATAAAAATGTGGTTGTATTCAACATGAATGAAAAGATATATTTTAAGGTACTTAGCTTTGGAATCTGTCTATATTTCTGAGATGAGGTATTATGTACACTATTTACATTATTCGGACTATGGACCTCATCTTTGTCGCCATATTTATTACAACGTTTCGGCCTTTCAGTATCTGTCTATATTTCTGAGATGAGGTATTATGTACACTATTTACATTATTCGGACTATTGTCCTCATTTTTGTCTACATATTTTTGACAACGTTTCGGCCTTTCAGTATCTGTCTATATTTCTGAGATGAGGTATTATGTACACTATTTACATTATTCGGACTATTGTCCTCATCTTTGTCTACATATTTATCACAACGTTTCGGCCTTTCAGTATCTGTCTATATTTCTGAGATGAGGTATTATGCACACTATTTACATTATTCGGACTATTGTCCTCATCTTTGTCTACATACTTATCACAACGTTTCGGCCTTTCAGTATCTGTCTATATTTCTGAGATGAGGTATTATGTACACTATTTACATTATTCAGACTATTCTCCTCATCTTTGTTGCCATATTTATTACAACGTTTCGGCCGTTGTACGCTCCGGCCTTCTTCAGGTGGTTGGAATGTTTAATAGATGTCAGTTATCAGTTATCTCCTGTTAATTCCCCTCTGAAAGATATCCACTGCCTTAACCGGGTATTGAACTCACACTCTTTGTGTCTTGTCTCTGGATCTAACTAACGCCTTTACTCTCAAGGACGCATGGCACAGTGGATAAAGACATTGGTTAGATCCAGTGATTTTTTAAAATTTTATATGCTATCTCCTTTCAGGCTAGGCAATCAATTTCCTTTCTTTGTTGTATAACAGGAAGAGGACGGGCAAGAAAGGTACCCAGTCAAAAGTTATAGTACCATAAGTAACTCCAAACATTCCCAAGAAATAAGGATTTCTTTCTTTTTTATGTGTCTTGTCCTTTAAGGGCGTTGGCGATCATGGGTCTTCACTTCCTCCTATCCCTTCTAGTTCTCAATAGGTTTCGTTCCTCTGCCACATCCTACGTTATGCCATCCACTTGCTTAAGCCCGCTAGATAAGTCATGCGTTCTTTTCCCTTGTCTCTCTTTCCCTCTATTCGACCTGTGAGTATCAGATTCTCCAGCCCCTCCTTTCTCATTACGTGTCCAAGAAACTTCAGGTGCCTCTTCCTGTTGTTAAGTATAACCTTCCTCCTTGTTTGCATCTTCTCCAAGACCTATTGTTGCTCATGGTATGACCATTCATTCTTATAGTTTATGCTTAGTCCCTTATTCTCGCTCTCCTTCGCTAGCTTCTGTCGGAGGTTTTGTAGTTTCTTTTCCGTGTCTGCTATCAATACTGTGACATCTGAGTATCTTATGTTGTTAAGATTGTGGCCGACAGTGATGAATCCTGGTAGGATTTCCAGTTCTTCATATTTACCTTGACAAAGTACTTTAATGATCGAAATGCTTTGGTGAAGAAAGATTTCCTTTTTGTCTCATATATATATATATATATATATATATATATATATATATATATATATATGTGTGTGTGTGTGTATGTATATATATATATATATATGTGTGTGTGTATGTATATATATGTATATATATATATATATATGTATGTGCATATATATATGTATGTGTATATATATATGCATGTTTATATATATATATATGTATCTGTATATATATATGTGTATGTATGTATGTATATATATATATATATATGTGTGCATATATATATATGTATTTATATATATATATATGTATATATATATGTGTGTGTGTGTGTACGTGTATGTATATATATATATATATATATATATATATATATATATATATATATATATATATATATATATATATATATATATATATATATATATATATATATGCGCATAGACAACGAGCTGAGCAAATATAGAAAAATAGCAAGCGGCGTAAGGCAAGGATGTATCTTCTCGCCGGATCTGTGTATGAATTTTTGTGACTTATAAACCTAATGTCTCAACAACCAATTTTACTAGTGCTCATATTGCAATTTTTTCTGTTAATATTATTGCATTTTTTACCAGAGCTTATATTGCAATTTTTGTTGTTATTAATTGCTTTTCTCTTGCACTCCTTATTACTGGTTCCCATATTTTATTAATTTCTATGTGTGTGTGTGTGTGTGTGTGTGTGTGTGTGTGTGTGTGTGTGTGTGTGTGTGTGTGTGTGTGTGTGTGTATTAGACTTTTTTTATAAACAGAATCATGTCGTGTTGACAGATTTGACAATATAGACGATTTTATAGATTTTTACTGATAATCAAAAAAAAAATCAATCCAATCAATTTAAATTCAGTTTGAAATACAGCAAAATATTTTGCTTATTCGAAATGTTAAAAGAATGAAATAATTAAATTTAAGAAATGCTCATAAATATTCATCAGGTTAACTGAAAAGTCTGGGTAAATTATGGAAGATCCTAAGTGATGTAATTTAATGTCTAACAAACGAAAGTGAGTAAACGTTGCTGTTGATTATTTTCATGCAATTAATATTTAAATTGTTTTAGTATGCGATAAATTTATGCATTATTTTTTTTTTTTAAATAACAGCTGGTTATGAATTTACGTTTTCTTTTAATTTTTAATATTTTTATCGTTTTTTATGTTGCCTTGGGATAGCAGTAAATTCTTTCAGGAATGGACATATTTTAAAAAATTCGAGTCGTGGATTTATATTTTGATAAGATTCGACGATGGCACTCACGAAAATTTTCCGTCTAAGTAAGTTACTTTCTATTTTAGTAAATGTGGCATTCTTTTGATTAAAGTTGTGGCTGAATGTATTTCTATGTATTTGATAAATTGTAGTGTTTAACGTCACCTTTGTGTCTCGTAGATACGTTTTCTTTTTTAATTAAAATTAAAATAAAAACTTCAAGAAAGATTTTTTATTTTTTTTTAATGTATGACTCATTTTCGAGGTACATATATTATTATATAAACTGCTGTTGATAACTTTTGAGCCATTACCCTAAAGTTAAATTAATGTTGTGAAGTTCGTCACGCTCTAAATTCTTGCTCTTTATTGTGTCCCAGAAATTCGTTGCCCATTTTAATTTGTCTTATAATTTTCCTTTTAATTCTTGTTTCTTAGCACTCCTTCCTTACTACCATTTTCTCTAAGTATTCGTCGATAGAACCACATCTCTGTTGCTTCAAGGCTCATTGTTCGACATTTCCTATAATTCTATCCGTGTACACACAAGCGAAAGAAAGAAATCAAGGGAAACAACTCGAATATTGAATTATCTCCCATGAATCATTTACGTTATTTATCAAATAATTTCATAAAATGTTAGCAACTCAAATTTTACAAAATTTGAATTGATTTAACATAATAATTAATACTTGATTAAATTTATGTGATGAGGAGTTTCCTACTATGGTACTGGTAATTAAAAATTGCTTTTTCTGTCGCTGTTCACAAGTGGTTTGAAAAGAATGTATAAAAAAATCGCCCCCTTAATGCCGAAAACAAAATAAATCTAAAACTTTATCATTAAAATGTTTGTGTCATAATTTAAAGTAGAAATAAAAGTGATTTTTATATATATGTATTTTTTATTCTTTATAGAACGCTGGAGACATTGGTTAAAAATATTGTTTTTGTTGTTAAAGTGGGACATCAAATTCGTGCAGGAAATTTGAACATTTGAACGTAGGAGGTGATGTTGTTTTAGAAATTCTTTCAAAAATCAAATTTTAATAAAACTTTCAAAAATTATTCAAAAATGAATTAAACTTTTTTAAAATGATTTTTTTTAGAAAATATTTTTCATAATCGGTTACACGCCACCATCTTTATTTAATTTTTTAAAAATTTCAAGTAATTCTTTTTTGTATCGCAAAATGCTTATATTAGTTATGAAGAGAAAAGTTCTCAGAGAATTTTAATCATAATTTTTTGGTCATCTGCAGAAAATCTGCCCTAAATTGTAAAATAAAAATCCAATAAAACTACCATGTTTTTAATTAGAAAAGTGTTTCATTCTATTTATGAATAAAACATATAATAAACATTATTATCTTAAGAAAGAAATTTTCGCTGAATTTACACAAAAATCGTTTTTATGTTGTTTAAATTTTAATTAGAATGATTTATAAATTTTAAAATCATTTCAAATTGTATTAATTTGTAATGACCAAGTAATATTGTTATAAAATTAAAAATGTATTTATTAATCCTAACTGAAAAAGGTCACTACAACTCAACGACGACCTATATGTTAAAAGTATTTTGAAAAGAATTTTCTTGTATTCAAAAGTATATGTATATGTGTATACAGCCTTTGTGCAAATTAATTGAAACAAAACGAATAATTCCGCTATTATTTACTTTTTTTCGTATTTTTCCAATGAAACATGCCCCAGTGCACATGTTAGTACTTCCTATGTCCATTCCACGAAGTTTTTCCGTAAAGATTGACCACAGATTCTCGATTGGATTGAAATCTGAAGAATTTCCAGGCCAGGCTATACTACTTTGAATTGCTCACTGGTAAGGCTTGCCAGTGTGTTCGTGCAGCGTTACAATTTCCGTACGCTTCCTTGGAGTAACGTCCATTGCAGACAATGACCGTAGGACAACTAATCAACAGTCGAGACAATAGTGTCTAGGCGTGATAAAAATCTGATGCAATCACAGATGACACAATGTTTTTCAAGGCCAAACAAATTTCATCATAAACCCACAAAATAGATTCATATTATTGCACACCACTGCAAATGACCTAATCTGATGGAAAAAATTCGATTACACCATGTCACTCCAGTGGGTCTAAAACTGACCGCATTGTGAAAGAAGGGAAACTGAAGCAGTTGTTTCTATTAATTCGTTCGCGCGCGTGTGTGTGTGTGTGTGTGTGTGTGTGTGTGTGTGTGTGTGTGTGTGTGTGTGTGTGTGTGTGTGTGTGTGTGTGTGACACAGCGTATGTTAAAATTCCTTTGCTCTATTTAGTTTAAAGTAAAGGTAATTAATATTTATTTTAATTCCGATTAAGAATCTTTCAAATCCGCTTAATTTCCTCAAATAACATTTCCGTAAAATATATTCTATTTTTGATGGATATTTTTTTAAAAGAGAATTATTGTGTTGACAGATTTGTCAATATGAATGAATTTATAGATTCCAATCAATCTAAATTTAGTTTGATGAATTACACTAAAGTATTTTGTTTATTGAGAATATTATCTTGGAAAAGTAAAATTAAAGCTTTAAAAATGATTTGTCATTTTCATTTTAAACCAACTTAAGATTTAGCCATTTTGTGGGGTGAACTTACCTATATAAAATTATATTTTTCTTTCTTCCAACGTGACATTGTGGTAAGGAACCTCACCAACAGAGTATTTGAAATAAAACCGTATAATTTTGCAATATCATTATATATTTCAGTGCACGTGGATTAACGGTTAGAAATACGGAACGAGAAACTGATGAGCCGAGTTCGAATTCTATTTTGGTTCGTTGCATTCACTTTCACACAAATACTCTTGCGAAAAATATAAATCCTTTTCTTGACTATATAGTACGGTACACTGGGTTCTACAGCCTTGGTTGGAAACTGGTCTAGGAGAAGGAAAAATCTGAGTTCCCAAACTCAGATGAAATAACTTGTCATCAACATTCATAGCCGACAACTAACGTATATGTATGCATGCAGAAAAAAATAGTATATTCTTTTTTATTTATTTATTTATTTTTTTGTCCCTTAGCATTTGAAAAAAAAATCATATAGGAATGTTTCTTTATATTGCTCAGACTGTTGTCCTCATCTTTATTGCCATATTGGCTTTTCGGCCGTTAAACGTTTCGTCGGGTGATTGGAATTTCGAACTGAACCCTTTATTTCGTCCAGCGGGGTAGAGGTATTTGCCAACATCCCCACAAGGCAGGATGTGGCACAAAGCTGGTTTTTATAGGGGGCAAATTCAAGCCCGTAGGCTCGGGCAAAAATTTCCCGTAGACCTCGAATACACGGAGTTGAGTTTGTCTACCTCCCCAGACAAGGCTATGCCGAAGGGCAGAGACTCGTCTGGGTTCCTCTCCGCCCGAAGGCAGTGAGTTCGACAAGACCTAAGAGCTTCGCAGCCGGCTGGGTAGATTGTTCTAGTTCCACGTCTCTTCTCAGTTATCTCCCTTTAACTCAACCAGGTATTGAACTCACAATTCTTTGGGTCAAGTCACTGGATCCAACAAATGCTTTCATCCACTGGGCCATGTGTCCCTAATGATTCAATATTCATTTTTTACCAGAGCTCATAGTGTAATTTTGTTATTATTGCTTTTCTCTAGTACTCCTTATTACTGGTCCCCCATATTGTATTCCTTTCTATGCTTGGTCGGCTCAGGAGATTTTTGTGGCCTATGTACTGATTCCTTAAATGTAAGATATTACAATATCTCAGAAACATACACACACACACACACACACCAATACACACACACATATATATATATATATATATATATATATATATATATATATATATAATAAAAAGGCTTGAACACTAATATTCCCTAGTTATAAATTTTTACATTGGAATCGTAATTATGATCCAATTCATCAGACCTACAAATTCAAAAAGAAATCAGAAAAAACAACTCCGGGAATAAAAAAATAATTTTTAGTGAGAGTGCATGTATGAGAGTGGGGGACGAATGTGAGGGGTAAATTTAGAGGGGTAACTGACGAGAGAAGAACAGGAAGGCCTAAAAGTGAAGGTGGGGATTAAAATTTAATAAATAGAAATTTTAAAGAGAAGTTAGAAGACGGTTTAAATGAGTGAGATACAGAGAAATATGAATTATTTTCCGATGCATAATTCATTCCTGAATCACTGATCTAAATTAATTTAAAAACTGACACCGGAAATGGGTTTATACATTTGTGGTGACACTACGCACAATAATCTAAACTTAAAAAACAGAAGATGAGAAAGGGAGAGAAAAGAAAAGAAAAGAAAAGAAGAACAAGGGGAAAGATGGGAGGCAACTAAAACCGAAGGACATTTCTAAAAGAGCCGCTGTGCAATCAAGAAAATTTGACAAAAGTAATACCACCTACAGGTTACAAATTTAATATAAACATATAAAAATAACAAATATTTAATATAGCAAGGACCTACTATTTCTATGCCCCAAAATACATGCGTATATACACACATACACAACATATCTATATTTACAAGTATATACATATATATACGCGTGTACACACACACATATATATATATATATATATATATATATATGCATACATCCATACACATCCACTACTGCGTGTATATACATTTACACACACATACATACGGACATACACATACGTGCACATAAACGTATATAAAAAAAAAATATATATATATATATATATATATATATATATATATATATATATATATATATTATGAAATGGACAAAGTCCGACAATTATTAAAAGACATTTTTATGTTTAACATTCTTTTTTATAGATACAAGTATTTAAGTACAATGTAACCAAAAAAGTTCTTTCCGTTTTTAAAGGAAAAAAAGAAAACGCTTCACAGTATGTGTAATTTATATTTAGTCTTCGAAGTAATCGCCATCGGCATCCAGCAACTTCTGCCAACGTGTCTCCCGATGTTCAATGCCCTTGCGGTAGAACTCCGGTGGTTTTGACGCAAAGAAGTTCGTGAGGGCTTTGCGCAAGTCTGCTTCATTGGTGAAGGATTTCCCACGAAGATGGTTATCCAGTGAGTGGAAGAGGTGGTAATCGGATGGCGCAAGGTCAGGTGAATAAGGTGGATTTCACAAAGTCTCCCACCCAAGTTGCGGTATGGTATCCCTGACCACTCGCACGACATGCGGCCTAGCGTTGTCATGGAGTAAAATCACACCTTTGCGATTCACCAGTGCTGGCTCCTTCTGGCGCAATGCGTGTTGCACACGTTTCAATTGCTGCGAGTATAGGTCTCCAGTGACCGTTTGGCCTGTTGGTAGCAGTTCATAATGAACCACTTGACGACCTGTCCACCAGACACAAAGCATAATCTTGCGTGGGTGCATAGGCGGTCTTGCGGTGTGAGGGACAGCAGCCTGAGGAGACAACCAATATCTGGAGCGCTTGGGAGTTTCATTGGTAAGTACTCGATTGAATAAGGATGCTTTACGGTGACGAGAAAGCAGCGATACGCAGGTTGCCACTCGTTGTCCCTTGTGGACATCCAACAGCGTTTGCGGAACCCACTTGCTCAGTTTGTACGTCTTACCTAGGCGGTGCAGGTGAAGTCTAACTGTCTAACTCTTCAATGGCCGCCTTCAGAACTCCGTCATTCAAGACCTGTAGTCGTCCACTGCGAGGCTCTTGAGAGACAAATCTCCAGACTTGAATTTTCGAAACAACGCCTTGCAGTACGTTCATCCACAGCACTATCCCCAAACGCTTGACATATGCGGCGATTTGATGCAGCTGCTGATAAGTCCACTTTGAAGTCGTAAAGCAAACAGCACCGAACGAGATCTCTAGACACTTCCATCCTTCTCACAGCTGTCCGGCTCATAACTGATGACCGGGCACGGTGCGCGTGTTTTTTATAACATCTGATGTTCCTACTTCCAGCTGTCCGAATTTGAAAGCAATTGCTACACGCATTTCGTATATATTTCAACTTCATTCAATGACTAATCAAAAAACGGACAGAACGTTTTTGGTTACCTTGTAAATACTCTGTTTATAATAAACAGTATTAAATAACATTTACCGGCCTGAATGTCCGAGAAATGATGTCACAGAGGACGAATATTTTCTTAATTATTTACTTAAATAGTTGTATCTATAAAAAGAATGTTAAACATAAAAATGTCTTTAAATAATTGTCGGACTTTGTCAATTCCATAATGTGTGACGTCTTTGGTTTACATTTGATACGCCATTAGCAGTTATGAATGTACGTGAGAGATTCATGGAAGATTGAAGTTTATAAGCATCAAATTCGGCCTTGCCAACCGAACTATCCTCAGTGGCCGAAACGGTTAAGGCACGTCAGACTATATGACGGTTCCGTATAGGATACGGGTTCGAATCCTGTAGGACATTCAGGTCGGTAAATGTTATTTAATACTGTTTATTATAAACAGAGCATTTACTTAAATACTTGTATCTATAAAAAAAGAATGTTAAACATAAAAATGTCTTTATATATATATATATATATATATATATATATATATATATAATACATAAAAGGTTAATGGTCAGAGTTGAATCAGACCAGTAAACAGTAGTGTTAAAAAGGGCTCAATACACGCGTAGAAAAAAAGTAAAAACAACATGTGAGCTTTTAACTTTAAAAATCAGGACATCAGTTGAATCTGCTACATTGGTTTCAAATTTTACGGCATCCTCAGGCGATTTTTATCAATTGACCTTCCAACGCTTTACTTAAAAAAAAACTAATGAACACTATATTATTTTTTAAAAAATAAACAAACGGACGACATTGAGTGCGATATAAAGGGAGAAGGAGGATGTGAAGCAGGAAGGAGATAAAGAAAAAGGGGGATGAGAAGAAAAGCAAGGGTATTATAAATGTATTGGTGCGGGTTAATTAAATGCATTTTTTACACACACATATATATATATATATATATATATATATATATAGTCAAACCTAATGAGCCAGACACACCTACCAAGGTTTCACTTAGGCAGATCGTCAGGGTCGGCTGGCTCTACGCTTGTATTGAGCTCTTTAGTTAGTTGTTTACTCGTATCGGGGTTTTTTCTTTGGGCCTTGAACCTGTATCTGTGCGATTATTTTCGACAGACTTTCATGTTCCTGGCTCTTTCTTTTTTTAAAACCTTCTTTTCCTTCGTGATTGATTTGGCTGTTGTTAAATCAAGAGTTCGAAGGTTTTTCGACACGAGTATAGTTACCTATATTTATATATATATATATATATATATATATATATATATATATATATATATATATATATATATATATATATGTACATTCGTATGTAAAAAATTTCAGATATAACTAAAATATATCTCTTAAAGGACAATATGAATAAAGAAAAAGGAAAACTCGTTTTAGCCAAAACGTTTCGTTCTCTAAATTTATCAATGTAAATGTGAGGGTTTTTTTTTATTTTGCATCAAGTATTTATAAACAGTTTTGGATAGTTTTTCAATTTTTTTAATTCAAGAGACGCTCATAAATATTCTTCAGGTTAACTGAAAAGTCTAGGTAATGTATAGAAGATCCTAAGTGTTGTAATGGAATGCCCCACACTCCCTATCGCCCATGTGGACTGACTATATCAGTAGCTATATATAGTGGGCACAGGATATACCTGGGGGCTTGATTCGGCAATTAGTTGGAGATTCGTCTCCGGCTGTGCTGGTCGAACTCTCTGCCTATAAAATATCTATCTCAAATTTTAAGCTCTCTTCCCCTTTTTCAGCAAATATCAAGCCAGTTTCTGTTTACTCTGAAAACAAGTGCTACACAATCTTATTTCCCAGTTGTCTATATATTTTTGAAAACATACATATCCATAATAGCACATTATGATTAAGCTCTGTACGACATTATTTGATATTACTTTAATATGGTGTAGTATTTCGTTTAAAAAGTTGTGATACAAAAATATGAAAGAAAGGATAATCTCTTAGTTTGACGGTTCTTTGCTGTGGAAAAAAAAACGAAATCGAAAAGTTGTAAGAAACATTTATTTTCTTCAACTAAAGTTACGCTATTGTTGGAGTCAATTTTCATTAGGGGAAGTAATTCATATATTACTGAAATTGGAATTACTTCCCCTTTATTAAGTATATTTATTTATTAATTGATTCGAAAAGAAATAGACCGCTTATTATGTAGAGAAACTCTCGTGACATCTCCCTCCTAGTATTGTTGGCAAGATCTTTACGCGAATATTACTGAATCGAGACCTCCCCGTAACAAAAGAGATCCTTCCAGAATTCCAAAGTGATTTCTGGTCTTCGAAAGACACTGTCGACATGGTCTTTTGTGTGCGGCAGTTCCAGAAGAGTTACGAGCAGCAAAAAAAAACACTGATATTCATCTTCTGGAATCTGTAGTGATATTATTATTATTATTATTATGATTATTATGATTATTATTATTATTATTGTAAATAAATAAATGAAAATTATAAATAAAACAACGTAAAACGTTGTATAAAATCGATTTTTTTTAAGCGTATCACCCCAAGCAAGGCTGGAGGCCACTATCACGCAAGGGGTTAAAGAAGGGTTGGAGGAAGAGCAGATAGGAGTGGTAAAGGAGAGGATGTGGAGAAAGAGAAAGACAGTGGGTCGATCAAGGCAAGGGGGTTACAGAAGATTTGGAGCGAGAGCAGATACGAAGGAAAAATGAAAGGATATGGAGAAGGGAAGTGGATAGATCAAGGCAACTGGAGATGTCGATTGACGCTACACTTAAACCGTTGGAGATTGTATTTGTCAGGGAAACAGTAATAGGGAAGGGAGTTTCATAGGCGAGATGTGCGAGACATGAAGCTATTGGAGTAGAAGAGACGTCTACATCTAACAGTTTCAACGGTGTAGGGGTGGGAACGGGATGCCAGCCTCATATGACGTTTAAATTCACGAGGCTTAGGGACAAGCGAAAGCAGCTCCTCGGAGCAATTACCGTGAAAGTATTTGTAAAAAAGGCAGAGCGATGCAACATCGCGTCTGTGAGAGAGCGACTGCAGACGAGATGACAGTTCAGGGCCAATCACATTGCATATCCGTCTCTGGATCTTATCAAGAACCCCGAGGCAAACAGCAGGGGCCCCGGACCATATATGGCAGCAATACTCCATGCAAGGGCGAATGGTCAATTTATTGACTTGGAGGGTCGATTCCGGGGAGAAAAATTTCCTGGCTCGGCAAAGGGAACCAACTTTTCTTGCGGTGGATGATGCAACTGACTCGATGTATTTGTTCCATCTCAGATCAGCGGACAGCGTGAGACCGAGCAGACGCAGAGAGGAGCTATGGTAATAACGAACAAACACAGTCGTAGGGAAAAATACTGGTATATTCAGAGAGGTATTTACATCAGAGAGATTTGTAGTAGAACGAACGTAGGTTAGTAGTAACAATAAGTAATAGTAATAAAGTCCAACGGTATCTTCCGGTCGAGAAACGGAAGTGTAACTGATCACTACAGAAGTCTCACTCTGCACTGCACTACACTGCTACACTACGGTATTTAACAACCCTCCCACGTGGGTCGAATGTGGCACAAGGCCGGTTTAATGTGGGCTTACCGAGCCCGTAGGCTCGGCCAAAAATATGCCCATTTAGAACCCGTATAAACGGGTTCAGGGACTGTCTACCTCCCCGGACGACACTTTGCCCTGCGGCAAAGCCTCGTCCGGGTTCCTCTCTACCAAAGCAGAGAGTTCGACAGGAGCAGCGCACAGTCAGAGACTGCGTACACTGCTACACTACTCACAGTCTCTAGAACTACTGTTCTATTTATAATAATAGGATCAGTCTATTGTGGTTGTGAAGGTGGATGCGCCCCAACACCACCCCCTGAAATTGTTTTTTCGATGTGAAAAAAAAGAAAAAATTTTTTCTTCTTCAATATTTTTTTCTTTTCGGATCCATAATAAATTGTTTAGTCGCTTTTCGCTTTCTCCCAGATCTGCGCTGTTTTTGTTCTGTCTGTGGCACTTGTAGGTCAAACGTATCATATAGTTCGAATAATTCTTCTTCTACTTGTGGAGTTTCTTCCGATTCTTCGGTACTCCTTTTCTTTAGTTGGTTAATGTGCCTTTTATGGGTAAATTTCTTACCTTTTACTATATATATCATATTCCCAATCCGCTTTTGAATGACTCCTGGTTCCCACGATGTTGAATTATTTTTATAGATCTTAAAAAAAACTTTTTCAATTATACGAAATTTTCTCTTAGGAACCATTGCGACTGGTGTGTGTATTTTATTTTTTGGTATCAATTTATCGAATGCAGATCTGATTTTCCTTGCAAACATTAGCTCCGCAGGTGATAGACTTGATGGGGCAGATTTATTTGGGGTAATGCGATAAACTTGCAAGAATAACTGTAATGCCTTTCTAGTCGGTGTACCCGTTGCTTTCCTAAGAGCCCTTTTTAGGGTATCGACAAACCTTTCGGCTGGTCCGTTGCTGCGTGGATGATACGGAGGAATCCTCACGTGATCCACCTGGAAATTCTGGCAGAATTCTGTGAATTCATTGCTTGTGAATTGGGTACCATTGTCACTAACTATAGTATCTACCATTCCAAACCTTGCAAATAATTCATGTAATTTATTTATTGTATTTTGTGATGTTGGCTTCTTCATTTGAAAAATTTCGGGCCATTTACTGTAGCTGTCAACTGCGACCAAATAATGCCATCCGTCAATTGGACCCGCAAAATCAATATGAATCCTTGACCATGGTCTGTCGGTTTTTGGCCATGGCTTCTGTAGAATTTGTGGTGATTTTGAAGCCAAAATGCAGCCATTACATCTGCTGACCATAGACGCGATGTCGTTGTTCATACCTGGCCAGTAGACGTATGCTCTCATGAGGCTCTTCATTCTATTTATGCCCGGGTGACCTGCATGAAAGTCTTTCAGTATCCTTTTTTGGAGTGTACTAGGGATTACTACCCTTTCACTGTATATTAGAACATTATCACATAGAGAGAATGTTTCTTGAATTTTTACGTCTTTTTTGGCTAGTTTGTCTTTTATTTCAATGATGTATTTGTCATTTACTTCCTCTTTTTTATGTCCTTAAGCGATACTGTTAACTCTCGAATTGTGTTTGCCAAATTTTCTTCAACTTCTGAGGGATGCAATTACCGTATCCTCTAAAGGTTCTGTTGCTTTCGGAATGAGTCTTGATAGACCATCTGCGTGACCAATTTTGTGCGTGGACAAATATTCTATATTAAAATTATAGTTTAGCAACATTGTCGCCCACCTAAGCAATCTATTTGCGGTGTATGTTGGCAGGCCCTTCTTAGACCCGAATATCTTTACCAGAGGCTTGTGGTCTGTCTGCAGCGTAAAATATCGTCCATGTATGTAACGATGGAACTTTGTTACGGCGAAAATAATTGCCAATCTCTCTTTTTCAATTTGGGAATAATTTCGTTCAGCAGGTAGTAACGATCTGCTTGCATGAGCGATCGGTCGAACTTTACCATCCTTCCACTTGTGCAATATGCACGCTCCTCCACCATGAGTACTGGCATCGCTTGCCACGATGATATCTAGTTTTGGATTAAAATGTACTAGAAATAGATCTGATGTTAGTTTTTCTTTTATTTTCTTGAATGCTTGCTCGCATTCTTTTGTCCATAACCACTGTTTTTCTTTTTTTAGTAGATCGTTAAGGGGAGCTCGTAGAATGTGGAGGTCTGGGATAAAATCCTGGTAATATGATACCAAGCCTAAGAAACTTTGTAGAGATTTAATATCCATTGGCTCAGGCATATCCTTTATTGCTGATGCTCGATTTTTGTCTGGCTTTTTCCCATCTTTATTCACAATATGTCCCAGATACTTGATTTCTTCCAGGAGAAAATTGCATTTGTTTTCTTTTACTTTAAAACCATAGCTTCTTAATCTTTCAAAAACTTTGCGTAAATGGTGTTTGTGTTCATTCACTGATTCACTTTTCACGAGTATATCGTCGAGATATGCTATCGTGTAGTCTAAATCGGATAACATAGTGTCTATGATTTGTTGGAATATTGTGGGTGCTGTCTTCACTCCAAACGGTAAACGTTCGTATCTGAACAAGCCTTTATGCGTGATAATGCATAACAACTTTGCGCTTTCCTTATCCTTGGGTACTTGCAAGTATGCCTCGCTAAGGTCTATTTTAGAAAATATTTTTCCGCCATTTAATTTTTCGAATACTTCTTCGGGACTTGGTAGTGGGTAGTGATACTCTTCTATTGCGTCGTTTAAACCGGTTGAAAAATCGGCGCAGACGCGAATCTCGCCCGACTTCTTCTTTACGTAGATAGCTGGAGCTGCCCAGTCGCTGTATTCAGTTTTCGAAATCACACCAATTCTCGTTAGTCTTTCGAGTTCTTGGTCAATTTGTTCTAATACTGCAAAAGGAATACTCCGCTTTTTCTTAAAAATTGGTTGAACATTTTTCTTCAGCTGTATTTTTGCTGATGCTTTCATACAACGTCCAAGTCCTTCAGCGAAAACTTCGGGGAATTCTATTTTCAATTCTGTTTGCAAATCTTCAGTAATGTTGTTACAAAAAGAACTAATGGGCACGTCCCATAGATTGAACTTAGTGATTGCGTCAGTCCCAAACAGGTTGTTCGTGTTTTTCATAACAAAAATTTTCATTTTTATTGTTTTGTTGTTAAAATTAATATTCACCCATATTTCACCTACAAAATTAATCCTTTTTCACGTTACCGTCCTGGCTATTTTGTTGAACTTTAATAGAGTTGGTTTTCCTAGATTTTTCCATGTTTGTGTGTTAATAATAGTGTAACACTATTTAGAAACGGCAGGTTAATTAACCAATTAATTAACCACAGAAGTTAATTACGGGGATTACTTAAACCGATAGATATAACTAAAGACATACTGAGCGATAGCTTAGACCGATAGATATAACGAAAGACATACTGAGCGATATTCTTTTTGTTTTGTTATTTGGCCAAAACAAGGGGATCGGTGAAAAGATTTTTTGTTTTGTTATTTTCAAGTGCGAATCAAGATAATCATTTTTACTTTCTCGCTGAAGTTTGATGCTGAGATATGCCAAATTCTCTGCGAGGACAAAGGAAGAAAAAAAAAGAGAAAGAAAAGAAAGAAACAGAGGGACAAGACTTAACAACTTAGATGATAAAAGAAAAAAAAGGCCACCCACAAAAATTCTGATGGTCATTGTCGTAAAAATTAGTTGATGAATCCCAGAGTTTTTGGGCAGATAAAGCATTGACTGTGTCAGGATGACGAACTTGTATTGTCGGGTGGACAGGACATCTGTGTTCTGTTGAAATTCGTTTGTGAAAACAAAAGCCATGTTATTGTATTTATTTTAATTAACCCAATTTCGCCAAAATTCCGTCTACTTAATGTTGGCGAAAAACTTGATTGAGGAATTCCATATGCCCTGAAGTTGGATAAAAATTGAGATTATCATTTGACGCCTATTGGCCGAATAGCCAGGCGGAGGTGATCATGTGACGCAGGGAGGAGGCCTGCCACCGCCCATTGAGAGGATAGGTATGAGATGTTACTGCGAGGAAGTGGGAAAACCGTTGACGCCCTCTAAAGTATGGTGAGATACCCATATGAGAGCAGAAGAGGGTGGGAGTGGAAGAAGATTTCCAAAAATGGAAAATGATAAATATTTCTGACCGAAAACAAAGAAAATCCTTATTGGGGATTTGAAATCAATGTGGTGGCCACACCACGTCCGACCCCACGCCAGGTTTTGATCGGCGTCCATATAAGCAAACGTCTTCGGGTGTTTTAGACAGTCTAGGACAGTACAGTACAGAAGAGTACAGTAGAGAGCAGTGCAGTGCAGTGCAGTTCGCAGAGAGATCCAGTCGAGCCCAAGACACAGGACTCGGAAGATAACGCCTCGCATAGGTGACCGCACGAGTCCATGCCTTCCTACTTAGACTTCTAACCAAGAACAAATTTGTTGAAGTCCGACTTTAGATTTCCCACCAAAACAAGTTTCCGACTTAGACTTCTAACCAAGAACAAATTATAGAAGTCTGACTTATATTCTCCACCAGAGACGACTTTATTGAAAAACAACCCAGATATCTAGAAGTAGCTAAGAACGCAAAAAGTGTTACAATCCACATTTTTTTTCTTCGGGCTGGGAGAGAAAGAGAGAGACGCACTCCTGTAACTCAACAAACCGACATAAAATTAATCACTATTCCTAACCAGTCGCTCGCCTTGAAGTTGTTGTTTGTGCTTTTGTTTTGTTTTGTTTTTTTGTCTACATTTATTGTGCAGTATCACCTTGACCCGGATTCGGCTGGCACTACGGCCCGACGTCTGATTGATCTCGTCAACCTAAGATCAAAACACAACGTGGGTAGGTTGAATCGGGATCAAAGCAGTTGCTTCGGTGACCAGGCGTTGGAAGCGAGCCGAGTACGACAAATTGGTACTAGAACCCAACAAGACTTCAACCGATGTCCCAGGGTTAGCCCGTCACAAAGGACCGACGTAACATTTGGCGTCGTGACCAAAGAAGTACGGGTGTCACAATAGAAATGTCAGATCCTGAATCCAGTTGCATTTTAACCTTCTTGTTGTACATTTTTACATGTAAATATTTCCGAACATTTCGGTCTTGGTCTTCATCTGACTTAGTAACTTTTACTCGACTACTGTTTAATTTTCTACACTTGGACATGTTATGTCCTACTTTCTTGCAATTTCTGCAAGCTTTATTTTTATATGGACAGTCATTATACCAGTGCCACTGGCGGCACCCATAACATGCACTCGGAGGGTTTTTTTTCTTATATTCTCTGTTCCTTCTTGTAGTAGGATACCACTTCCGTTCAGGCGATGGAGAACGGAAACGCGTCTTTCTATTTACTTTCTTCACATTTGCGATAGCAGTTTCTTCAATTTTCGCTGAATCTTGCTTAATGCTTACGCATTGTTGACAGTACTCTGCTAGCTTTTGTAACGTCGTGTTTTGCTCATTTTCGAGCTTTGCTAAAATGCGTCTTCGCATTTCACTGTCTTTCTTAGACACTAAGCCTAGCACGAATATTAGACACTTAAAGTTGTCGGCCGATAATTCGGACAAGCGAAAATCGTCACACGTCTTATTTACGATTGACGCAAAAGTTGTGTAGTCTTCCTGCTCGCTTTTTTGAATATTAAGGCATTTCCACCTTTTGTGAAATAATGATAATCTGGGGTTGAAGAGATCCTTTAATAATTCAATCGCTTCGTTGAATTTTAAATCTCTTGTTTTTTTAGGTAAGATAAAATCTGTAAACTTATTATGCTCTGCCGTTCCCAGTTTTCGTAATAATAATCTAATTTTTTTTGCTCATCTGACCATGTTTGGCAATCGACTTCATAAAAGTCCTGATCGTCGACCATATTGTGTCTTGAGAAAAAATATTTTCATCCGAGTTTTTCTGCTTAGACAGTATAGCTTTGTGTATAAGTTCAGTCATTGCTAACTGTTTCATTTCATTTTCTTCTTGGATTTTATTTTGTTTCTCCTGTAAATTAAGTAGTTCCTTCTGAATTTTAAGTTGTTCCTTCTGAAAACGTTCTTCACTCTCCTGTTGTCTCTGAATCTGACACTTAATGAGTTCCAGCATAGTTGATTGAAATTGCTCCATGATTATTTATGTGTAGAGAAGAAAAAGAAAACGAAATTATGTGTGTTTTTTTTGTTTTTTTTCTTCTGAGGGGGGCCAAAAAATAATTTAACAAATTCTCTGGCACGACAAAATTTTTTTTTTTTTTTTTATGTTCCAATAGATAAATAAGTTAATATCTAACTTACAGTTTTTTTTTTCTTTTGTCGATAAATTTTTCAATCCTTTGCTTTGAAAAAACGCTTGAACTTTTTGAATTTTCCCGTGTTGAAATCGTTTCTCTTCGCTATTGCGATATTTATTTTTCAATGTAAGTCACTGTTGGGGTATCCCCGCGTGAGTTCGTATCTCATCTTCGTCGCCACTGTTGAGATCAATAAAACATCCTTCGTCGCCACTGTTGAGATGTGGAGTGTTTCCACGTGAGTATATGGTAATAACGAACAAACACAGTCGTAGGGAAAAATACTGGTATATTCAGAGAGGTATTTACATCAGAGAGATTAGTAGTAGAACGAACGTAGGTTAGTAGTAACAATAAGTAATAGTAATAAAGTCCAACGGTATCTTCCGGTCGAGAAACGGAAGTGTAACTGATCACTACAGAAGTCTCACTCTGCACTGCACTACACTGCTACACTACGATATTTAACAACCCCCACCACACGGGTCGAATGTGGCACAGGCCGGTTTAAAGTGGGCTTACCGAGCCCGTTGGCTCGGCCAAAAATATGCCCATTTACAACCCGTATACACGAGTTTAGGGACTGTCTACCTCCCCGGACGAAACTTTGCCCTGCGGCAAAGCTTCGTCCAAGTTCCTCTCTGCCAAACAGAGAGTTCGACAGCAGAGCACCATTACTGATACACTGCTACACTACTCCCAGTTTCTAGAACTACTGTTCTATTTATAATAATAGGATCAGTCTATTGTGGTTGTGAATGTGGGTGCCCCCCAACATATATATATATATATATATATATATATATATATATATATATATATATATATATATATATATTACAAAGAGTTAATCATATCTTGAATCAATTAGCAGTATTAATGTAATTATTGGCGAAATCCCTTCGCTAGTAAACATAATTATAAGCATTATACGACTAATAATCCACTGAATGATGAGATCCTTATGTATAAATATATATGGTGTATTTATATATATATATATATATATATATATATATATATATATATATATATATATATATATATATAAAAGTGAACATAGAAGTCAACACTGACGATTGCATCTAGCATGAAACAGGCTGTCGCCTCTAAGTGTTGGCTTCTATGTTCACTTTTATATTTACACACGCTCTATCTCTGATATTGAGCACTTTATCCCATAAATATAGCACACATTAAGACTATATTTCTTCATATATATATATATATATATATATATATATATATATATATATATATATATATATATAATAAAAGTTTAGTTTTAATATATGGTATATTTATGGGTAAAAGTGTAAGTAAATATAACAGTGGACACTAGGTTAAACATCAAGCGACCACAGTCTGTTTCATGCGACCTGAAGATTAAGTTTAAGCATGAAACAGTCTGTCGCCGTTTAGTTTTGACTTTTACACAGTCTTTATCAATACCCGATGAAAAAATTTCTATAACTTCTTATCTTTATCCCAGTTATCTTTATATCATTAGCAAGAAGAATGATTGGAAAATTATTTTTTTACTTCAGAGAATTGGAAAAATTTTGGTTTAAAAACTTGTTAACATTGTGCAAACAAAGCGAAAGTTATAATTTGCATTGGAAAATTTTTAGGCAAAAACTACCTAATTTTTAGTATTCTTTCAAAAATCAACCAATTATTGGATTTCAATAAAGCTTTCAAAATTCATTCATTATTGTATGACATTATTTTTTAAAGTTTATTAAAAAGATATTTTCTGTAAATATTTTATTTTTATGTTATTTACCTACACCCTCCAAACCAGTTTTATTTTTTACAAAAAACATAGGAAAACGATCACTAGACGTGATATGTACGTACTTTTTATAAAGATGAGTCCCTGGAGAATATAAATCAAAAAGTAAATTTAAAACTTTCTCTTGAGAATATTTAAAATATGCCCCCTGAATCTTAAAGAGGAAATAAAGAAAACTAAAATATAGTAAAATTTAGTGAAATTTACGTTGTTTTTATTAAGAAAATAATTTTTAAAACATATGGCTAAAATGTTTGAAACATTTTTATTTATTTAAATACTTCAAGAACAATCAGGAGGCCTATATTCAGCAAGTAGCATTAAGTTTAACGAATCAAAGAATATAAATTATAACAAAATTCAAGCTCTCGAACGATTTTTAATAGAATATTATAAAATTTTTTTTTTTTGATAATGCAAATTTCACATTTAGAATCTACGAATTATCGCCCTTGGATGTTGTATCATAGAGTAAATTTGTTAAATTTTTCTTAAATTCCAATAAGTTTAAAGTTATTTATACTATTTACATTGATCAGACCGCTGTCCTCATCTTTATTGTCATATTCACGACGTTTCAACCGTTGTACGCTTCGGCCTTCTTCAAGTGATTGGAATTTCGAACTGAACCATTTAGTTCATCCACCGGGGTAGATTGTTCTAGTTCCACGTACCACACCTCTTCCGAATGTCTCAGTTATCTCCCTTTAACTTTATAAGTTTTATAATTTATAGTAAAGGAAAAAAATCCTAAATTAACTTATGGTTTTTGATTGTGTGTTTAAGCGTGCTACTAGATTGGCATTTAGGTCCCACTCTCTTACTCTTGAATTAGATAAATTTAATCGCTAATTTTAATCCAACGGTTTCTTTTATCCCATTCCCTCCTGTTTCCTTTCTTCTCTGATAACTACAATCTTCAGAAATTTAAATGCAACGTCAATCGCCATCTTCTATCTTCTTGAACCCCGTTCAGCTTTTATCCTTTCTACAGTCCCCCACTATAGTCTTTTCTCTTACCTTCACTCTCTATAACCCTCTGCGTACTCGTGGCATTTCCACCTTGTTTAGGGTGAAATGATTAAAAATTAAAAAATTTAAAAAAATAGATTATTTACATTATTCGAACTATTGTCCTCATCTTTGTCGCCATATTTATTACAACTTTTTGGCCGTTGTATTCTTTAGGTGATTGGAATGTCGAACTGAACCCTTTATTTCGCTCACTGGGGTAGACTGTTCTAGTTCCACGTGCCATGTTTAATTGATGTCAGTTATCAGTTATCTCCTGTTAAATTCCCTCTGAAAGATCTCCACTGCCTTATCCGGGTATTGAAATCACACTCTTTGGGTCCTGTCACTGGATCTAACCAACGCCTTTATCCACTGTGCCATGTGTCCTCAAAGACACATGGCACAGTGGATAAAGGGTTCAGTTCGACATTCCAACCACCTGAAGAAGGCCGGAGCGTTGTAATAAATATGGCGACAAAGATGAGGACAATAGTCCGAATAATGTAAATAATGTACATAATACATCATCTCAGAAATACAGACAGATGAAAAAAATAGGTAACGTACCCAGAATTTTTTTTTTTTTTTACATTTTTCATTTTTGTTCTTCCATATTTTCAGGGGCGTAGGCGAGAAATATTGACAAGAATGTTTGTTAATGGCAGAAGGGGAATAAGGAAGTTAATACATCTATCATCTGACTCCATGATAAAGCACACAGACCCACTTTAAAAATGCCGCTTTCATTATATTAAAAATAAAATTAAAAAATATTTCAATGAATACCGATTAATTAAATATGGAATTAAGTTCCTCCAAAAAAATGTTTAATGCATTTTAAAAATTAAAAAATCGTTCTTGGGTCTTTGATTTTGCTTTAATTCCAAGCTAATAGAATAAATTTAATATTTCGAATAAGCAAAATACTTTGCTTATTTCAAACCGAATTTCGATTGATCGCAATGTTTTTTGAAATCGCTAAATTCACTCAAAACCGTCAGCACAAAATAATTAGCTTTATTTAAAAATTCTTTCAAAAATAGGATACGCTTTTCTGAAACATTATTTAAGGAAGATTAACTGAATTGAAGTTTAATTAATCTGAATTAAAACAAATATAACTTACTGTCACTTTAAAATTTGATTCTACCGAAAGATGCTGAGGATACCATGAACCGAACATGTGAGCAATGACGAGATTTTAGAGCAAATGGAAACAAAAAGGAAACTTATACTTAACATCCGGAAGAGGAAGTTAAAATTTCTGGGGCACGTAATGAGGAAGAAGGGCTTTGAAAAGTCTGATCCACACAGGACACCAGCGCGTAACATACTTGATGGGCTTAAGCAAGTGAATGGCTGAAGAGGGTTTGGGAGAAATAACAAAAAGACAATACTTATTAAGAACTACAAGCGACAGGAAGATGTGGAGGGTCATGATCGCCTGTGTCCTGAAGCGACACGGCACATAAAAAAAGAAGAAAGTGCCTCCAAAAAAGGCTTTACGGTTTAAAATGCGTTTAAAAAATGAGAAATCTTTCTTGAAGTTTTTATTTTAGTTTTAATTTCAAGCTAATAGATTAAATTTAATATTTCCAATAAGCAAAATAGTTTGCTGCATTACAGAACGAATTTAAAATGATTGTAATTGTTTCTAATCGCTAAAATCGGCTATATTGACAAATCTGTCAACACAACATAACTCTCTTCATTAAAAAAATATTTCAAAACAGAATTTTCTGAAACTTTATTTGAAGAAGATTAACTCATTTAATGATTAATTAATCTGAACTAAAACAAATATTACTTTCAGTTTAAAAATATCGCAGAAAAGTATTTATTTAACATGGGGGGATGTTTTTATGAGGTGTTGACAAATTTATCAATAGCTTAATGTCTGGAAAATGTAAGTAAAGGTTACATAATTGCAAAAATTACTTGACGATTACGACCTAAAAGCATTTTTTATATAATTTTTTATCTATCCAGAAATCTTGAAAATTTAGGAAAATATTCTACATAATCTAGTATCTTATTGAGATTTAGGTACTTTGGCTTTAAACTCTTACTTACGAAGACGCTTATTAAGGAAATGCTAAAAAATCATCAATAAATTTAAAATTTATTATAGTTACCGCTTTTTTTTTTTTTTTTGATAATGTCGTGTCTGGGCACATATCTTTATATACACAAAAAATTCAATATATATGCTTATAGGCACAAAAACAATTCAAAATTCTTTTTAAGCTACCGGGGCACTGTATTGTAGTAAGACTTTCCATTTATGATTAATATAGTTTTTACTTAATAACAATATCTGCTAAACGCTACAAATTAATAAAGAATTTTAAAAGATTTAAAACTTTATGAATTGTATTAATTATTTTTTAATGAAAACAATTCTTGTAAAAATACATTAGTCATCGAAAAAATATTTTTTGTAAAGACAATTCTGTCCATAATATGGCTTATTCATAAAAGCAATAAAACACTTTTATGATAAAATAATGTCTCAGCTTTATTGGAGTTTTTTAAGTTTTGCGATTCAGTTTCTGCAACTAGAGGTCCTGTTTGACCAAACAAATTGATGATTTAGGTTTGGTTTGTTTTGTTTTACGGCACATCAACCTCAATGGGTCATTTAATTTAATGCCGACAACTTTTTTTTTTTTTGTAATATTTTTGTTTTGTCAAAAACCCTAAATCTGGTAATATTTTTTTCCTCAGAAATGTATAGCTGGTAATATTATTTTTTCAAAAACGTATCGCTGGTAATACTATTTTTCAAAAACATACAGCTGGTAATATTATTTTTCCAAAACATACAGCTGGTAATATTATTTTTCCAAAGCATACAGCTGGTAATATTATTTTTCCAAAGCATACAGCTGGTAATATTATTTTTCCAAAACATACAGCTAGTAATATTATTTTTCCAAATCATACAGCTGGTAATATTATTTTTCCAAAACATACAGCTGGTAATATTATTTTTCCAAAGCATACAGCTGGTAATATTATTTTTCCAAAACATACAGCTGGTAATATTATTTTTTCAAAAAACGTATAGCTGGTAATATTATTTTTCAAAAATGTATAGCCAGCAACACTATTCTTTCAAAAAAAAAAGTATAGCTGGTAATATTATTTTTTCAAAAACGTATTATCAGAGGCCTTGCTGTTAGACGTAGTTTATTGTCATACCCAGGAAGCGGATGTAGTTTATCGTCATACCCAGGAGGCAGATGTAGTTTATAGTTATACCCAGGACGTTGATGTAGTTTATCGCCATACCCAGGATGAACTGATGATTTAAATTCTCCAAGGACTTGTTCTTATAACTAATATAAACATTAAACGCTACAAAAAAAGAATTTCTCGAAACTTCATAACATTAAATAAATAGCTTACAGAGGTAAAAAAAAATATTCTTCCAAGATTTTCTGAAAAATAATTTCATTCATTTGTGAAGAATTTCTGGAAGTTTCATTATGATCCAACAATTATCTGATTTTTGCAAGAATTTCCAAATCAAATGTTTTTCACCGCAAATGACGTTCAAATGCCACATACTAATTTATAGTTCCAGTTTGGCACAAGGAAAATATTTTAACTAAAATTTCGAAATTTCAAGAACGGATTAAAAAACAGAATTGAATAATCAAAGAATCCTTTGATCTTTCCTTTTAATAACAACACAAGGATTTTGACGATAAACGTTAATTTTTATTAAGTTTAGGACACTTTTTTCATCAAGCAGCCTCATTTTTTAGGGTATCTTTGGATATATCTGTATTAAATTAAACTATTTAGTAAAAATTGAATTTCAAAGTGAGTTCTGATATAAGCAAAGAAATTTGAAAATGATAAAAAATACAGTTTTAAAGTATGCTTATCAAGGATATTATTAAGGTATGCCATCAAGGATAGAACGTTTTCAAAATATAGTTTTCAGGCGTGCTGGATGGCAGGGATAAAGCATATATAAATATAAAATTGTACATTGAGGTCAACAATTTTTATACATACATATATATATATATATATATATATATATATATATATATATATATATATATATATATATATATATGTTGGTCTCTCAATAATAAGTCTGATCAGTCCAATAATGTCAAATTGGCATTTGATGTCAAAAAACGACCTTCAATCTGTTGTTAACTGGGCCAAAGCATAGCTTGTTAATTTCAACCCCTGCAAAACTATACAACTCTCTGTTAATCACCAGAGAGACCCCTCTCTGCCTTCCATCAACATGACTGATGCTAACCTTCAAGAAATTGACTTGTCGCGCCTTCTCGGGTTAACGTTCTTGGCTGACATGAAGTGGAAAGACGACATTGATTCCATTGCTAAGTCAACTGCTCAGAAAGTTGATTCAGTGTATCGTGCAAGACAATTGTTCTCTCCAGAATCTATCTTACGGAGCTATGAGTCTACCATTCGTCCATGCTTAGAATATGACTGTCACATATGGTTCGGTACTCTTAGTAGTTATCTAGAGCTCATTGATAAAATCTAAAGAAGAATCAGCAATCAGCATGTCCTGATCTGGCGTCACAGCTTTAGTCAGTTTTCCACAGCCGTAAGGTTACCTTCCTGTAATTTTTCTATAAAGAATGCCATGGCAATTATTCGGATGAGCTTTACGCAACGGTATTCAAGTCTCGTTTTTGAGGATAACTGATCTTTTTTGTAGACCAATGCAGTTAAACGGAATTCGCGTCCAACAAAACTTTCTTTTTCACCAGAACAAGGTTTGTTAAGTTGATAAACTTATTTTTCCTTTATTCGTTTTTTTTTTTTCGTTTTTGTTTAAATTTAATTTTTGATTTTTTTTCTTTTGAGTCTTGTTTTCAGTTTTCTCATCGGCTTTGTCTGCCATTTTTATTTTTATTTTTTTCTGACGTAAAGTTTTACCTGACTACTGTATATGTTTTATTGCGTTTTTGTTTAATTTAGTTTACTCTTTTATTTATTATAAGCTTTATTTGAACAAGTTTTGAAGAACATTTGAACGAAAACCTTTTTGTTGATTGTTTTTTTACATTTGAACAATTCATTTTTTTTATTGTCAATCGTTTGATTTTTTTAGTTTTCCCTCTTCTGTTTCCGGACGACATTTCTTTATTATTTTGGGTTAATGCCTTTTTTCCCAGGGTTCTGATTTTGTTTTATTTTTAATTCTGATTTATTTCTTAAAGTTTATTGCATTTATTTTAAATTCTTTTATTCTTTTCTCGTCCTTGGTCGGACTTTATTTTTCTTTTTTGTCCTGGGGCAAAGATCATTTTACGTCGTTTTATTTTAATTTTCTCTTATTTATTTTCTTTTAGTATTTAAATTAAACCTTTTTGGCTTTGAATTCTTTTTTTTTTTCAAAGTTTAATTATAAAATTGGTTCATCGACTTTTTCTCGGTAGCTAATTCGTGGTTTTTACTTTTTTTCTGGTTTAACCAGTATTTCTTTTATTATATACTTTCTTTTTTTATATTTTTTTTAATTTTTTTCTCTCCCACCTTTGTTACTGTTAATTTTATTTAACTTCTATTTTGTAGAAGAAATATTAATTTTTTTCATTTTTTCAATTTTAAGTTTTTATCTGTTGGCATTTTCTCCTCGCCTTCTCCCTGCTCCAAGTTTTATTCTTCAAGAAAAAATAAAATATACCTGCCTGCTTAGTTTAGTGAAAAAACAAGATGGCTGACAAAAGTCAGGCTGTAAGGAAGGAACTTTACGGGGCTGTCTTAGCGGCAGACCCACTCGATAAAAAAAATTTAAATTGTTGGAATCAACCTCCAAAACACAAATTATTGAAAAAATATAATAAAAAATAAAAGCAGCAACGCTACTTAAGAAGTTAATGTGCCAGGGGCGTTAGACAAGATGGCAGCCAGGGATCGCCCTCTTGATGGAAGCTCCCACCGAACTGTATAATTAACATCGCAGATTTTTGGGAAAGGGTTAAAAGTTATGAACATCTTATAAAAGAAGATTAATTTTTAGAAGACCCCCCCCCAGAAATACAGAAATTCGAAAAGAAAATGGTATCAGTCTTCATGATGGTCAAGCGTACGCGCAAAATTTATCCCTCCACGAATGACAGTGATTCGACCATTGATGTCCCTTTGAGTCAAACTCCAAATATTTATAAAAGGTACCAGAATTTTCATGTGTGACGTTTTGCTGCCCACAGCCGAAATTTGTATAGAGGTGGCAAGCTGAAAGTTAATAACCAAATACCTCATAATAAGGACCGAATACGAGGCTCAGCGCAGGCTTGTGACAGTATTGGAGGTCCCTTCTCAGGTAATAGAAGAGCACTTCGCTGTCTATCTATTTCAGTATGGCCAAATGCTAGGTGCGACCTCTAACAACCTGAACGGGAGTTTCGATATTATGCTTGGTCGTTTGGACTTCGTCTCTGTCCCCAACTGTTTGGATTTTGTGGCCGTAAAATGCCAGTCATCGTGACCGGCAGAAAACCAGCCTGTTGGAAGTGCGGAAAGACGGGTCATTTAGACTTCCAGCTGCAGGCGACCCAAATCCCCCTCTGACCGATAATGATAGTTCCGTGGTGCCTGTAATGGGCTACCAGCAACTCGGACCGGTGCGGACAAACCGCAAATTCTCCAAAAAGAAAACAACGCCGCTCGCAAGTGAAAGTAAGGAATGGCGTGTCGTTGTTAGGAGCAGACGGAAGGTCCAAACAGCGAGGCCTCAGTTCCTTGAAAACCCCAGGGCAAAAAAACGCCTACTGTCCCATTCCCTCCAGCAGCTCTAAGAGCGACACCCCGGCGTCGCATGCTATTACTGCATCTAAGATACAGAAGAAAAATTAAGTAAGCTGTGACAAAAATTGAAAAAAATTAAAGGAAGAATTAGAAGCGAAGCGGGCAAAGAAGTCAAAGTCATCATCAAAAAAGATCATTGCCACTCCCCAATAATTAGATCATTGACCCCTTCCACTTCCATGATAAGCCTCAAAAAGAAACACAAACCATCTCTATCTCTAGTCCCTTCCAAAGAAGTCACCAATTACCACTCCCAATCACATACCTACACAGTTGTAGCGACTGCTATGCTTTTCCACGCCCATATTTTATTCGTCTGCGATTGGCTAATAAATCAATACTACTTTTCTATAGGACAATTTAGCCATCGCAGTCGTTGCTTTGAATTTTTCGATTTTGAACTTGCTTACTTGTTTCGTTAGTACAAATTTAGCGATTGGTCAATTTTTAACCAATCACATATTTTTAGTGCAAAATCAACTTTTCCCGCGGTTTCGCTGGGAGCCTATCTGTAGCCTTAAAAGAGGCGACTTTTTCACAAGCCGCCAGTAGAGTCCAGCAAATTTCGCCTGTCAACACAAACCTATGACTTTACTCACAACATTTCAAACGCACACACAGATACAGAATTTTGTAATACATATATGCATATCTCTCTGTGACTCAGCTAAGTTCATTCAACCAGGACTGTTGATTTCTCTAACACAACACACTTTCTGATCAATTATATTCTTGTGTTATCTATTCTAACAGCAGGCCTTGTTCTAATATTGATTCCTGAACATTTCTCTCTCAAGAGAACTTTCTTTTGAACAATCAATTACAAATCAAAATACAGTAAAAGGGAAGCAAATTGTTTTCCCTTAATCTATACATTGAATACAAATTATTGTATATTTTGTTCTTGTGTGTTATTTCAATATATACTTGTTGATTCTCATTTGAAGTTTTGTTGTTTTCTTGAATCATTAACAATACAGAAAGTATATGCGCCAAGGACATGCATCACACAGTCATCTAAAACCAGGGCACTTCCAAGTGACAAAGGAGCCCGAAAAGTACCGTAATATTTGATAATAAGAAAACAAACAAACAAAAGCACCTCATGGCCTCGAGGAAGATATTTGTCGCGTATCCGAGGAAGAAACTGTTGCACACACTAAAAATTGTAAGGATTTAAACTTTCTTTTGAACATTAAAAGCGTGAAGGGAAAGGATGTAGAAAACAAAAAAAATCCCCTCGGGACCGTGAAAGCATTCTGTCTAGGGTGTTTTCTCTCTCTTAAGCATGTTTTCATGGACGATCGAAGGAGTTTTTTGGCTGGTGAGTAAGTCTTTGGATGCGGTGTGCGCTCTTATCTTTGCAGATATGGCGGGAAGGCATTGCGTGCTAGATGTTACTATAAAGGATGAGGCTCTTCGTTCCATTGGGGTTTATGCGCCCAATGATCATGTTGAGGGCCCTGGTCTAAAGCTGGGACAAATCTCCGGGATTAGATGCTCTCTACGAACTGTATTGAGGCAGTTCCTTTGCTGTCACTGATTTACAACAACTGGATGAAGCAGAGATCTATACCTTAACAATTCACCAGGGATGTGATCATGTTGCTACGCAAGAACAAGAACAGTGGAGACGGGACAGGTAAGTTTCGACATTTAACGATTTTAAATACAGAGTTAAAGATTTTGGCCAAGATCTTAGCCAGGCGTTAGAAGGCTGTCCTCTCTGGTCTGATTAACTTCGAACAGGACATATGGTACGCTTGATCATCGTCGACAGTGAATGCGCGCTGATCAATTTAGATCAGTCCAAACTCATTCGATAAGTTTGACCATCAATTTCTGGAGGCCGTCCTTTTGATCGCTGGTTTCGGGCTGTACTAACCATGCAATAACGTCATCTTGTAACAGAGTATATATGCGGTGGATTATGGCGGGTTTAACATTGAGAGCTGATATTTACGGGGTTGGT
This sequence comes from Acanthosepion esculentum, assembly GCA_964036315.1. NCBI lineage: Eukaryota > Metazoa > Mollusca > Cephalopoda > Sepiida > Sepiidae > Acanthosepion > Acanthosepion esculentum. The sequence goes on along the minus strand of OZ038487.1, from coordinate 12,330,852 downwards.
TTAGGAAGGTTGAATGCTAAAGGGTTATATATATATATAAAATTTATGTCAAATTGTGTAAGATTCTGATCATCAGTGAAATCATGGAGAGATCTCCTTTTACATTTTCTTCACTTTCATAATGTGTGCCTGATGTCTTCTGACTGTTATATGGACTACCCACCCACCCAGTATTGCTTCAAGTGACTGTGTGCTTTCTGACTGAATTAAGATCTCTGGTTTTCTTTAATTCTTCGTTGACAAGGAAAATTGGTCAGAAATAAGTTCATCTTGTAGATCAAGATCACTATAAGCGGATTATTGAAAGCAACAATGCAGAACATGTTTTGAAACTGATTCTAGCCTTCAAGTACAGTTGATGTTGCGACTGACTTTGGCAGTGTAATGACCAAGTTAGAACTTTATAGAATATAATGACATAGAAATTGCTTAGTATCTGTTTCTGGGATGAGGTATTATGTACACTACTTACATTATTCGGACTATTGTCCTCATCTTTGTCGCCATATTTATTACAACGTTTAGACCTTTCAGTATCTGTCTATATTTCTGAGATGAGGTATTATGTACACTATTTACATTATTCGGATTATTGTCCTCAACTTTGTCGCCATATTTATTACAATGTTTCGGCCCTTCATTATCTGTCTATATTTCTGAGATGAGGTATTATGTACACTATTTACATTATTCCGACTATTCTCCTCTTCTTTGTCGCCATGTAAATTACAACGTTTCGGTCGTTATACGCCGCGGCCTTCTTCAGTTGGTTGGAATGTCGAACTGAATCCTTTATTTCGCTCACTGAGGTAGACTGTTCTAGATTCCATGATTAATGGATGTCATTACTAGTTATTAGTTATTCCATTTTAATGGATATCAGTTATTAGTTATCTCTTGTTAATTCCCCTAACCAAGTTCTCCACTGCCATGCAGTGGAGAACTTGGTGAGGGAAATTAACAATGCAAATGTGGTTATCTCTATGCCACGTGGAACTAGAACAGTCTACCCCAGTGAGCGAAATAAAGGGTTCAGTTCGATTTTCCAACCACCTGAAGAAGGCCGAAGCGTATAACGGCCGAAACGTTGTAATAAATATGGCGACAAAGATGAGGACAATAGTCCGAATAATGTAAATAGTGTACATAATACCTCATCTAAAAAATATAGACAGATTCTGATGGGCCGAAACGTTGTAATAAATATGGCGACAAAGATTAGCACAATAGTCCAAATAATGTAAATAGTGTACATAATACCTCATCTCAGAAATATAGACAGATACTAAGTTCATGTTATAGATCATGATCACTATAAGCGAATTACTGAATTATTATTGAAACCAACAATGCAATTTCTAAAGAAATAATGGATGTTATCTTTTGATCCGACATATTTTTTTTTTACTTCAAGCGTTATTTTAGTGGATGCACTTATTTAAGTAGACACCCAGTTTATTTTGAGCAGAAACGTAAACAAAGCAATTTCTGAAGAATTAATGGATTTTATTTTTTAATGCAACATATTTTCACTAAAAAATCCTTTTGAATACGGAATTGAGCGAGTAAAGTGTACTTTAAAGGCAAAATAGAACCCCACTTTATTATGAGGCTTTCCGTAGCCGAACGGTAAAAAAACACCGGATTAGACAGTGATTCCTCCATAAAAGGCAGACGCAGGTTCGAATCGTGCCAAAGGGAACATTTCCTTTATTAAGTCTTCTCGAGTATGTAGGCCGGTAAATAAAAGGGGCGTCTATTCAAATATGAGTATCCACAAGAAATACGTTTAACGCAATAATAAAAAGTAACAATGCAGAATTTGTTTTGAAACTGATTCCATTCTCCAAGCACTGTTGTTGTTGCTGAATTTGGCAGTGAAAGGCCAAGTTTGAACTTCATAAAATATTAGTGCATAAAAATGATTTTTATACTAAACTTCAGCCAGCACAAGTCTCGAGAGCTGTAACAGAGAGAGTTTGGGAAACACACACACACATATTTTTATTTATTTATTGATATTGGAGTACATTTGAACAGCGATATTAGATCAGAACAATTTTGTTTACTGATGGAAATCTGATCTCGCCCATCTGGAATTGGGTCATTAGAAAGACAATGATAATGATCGGAGTAATTTTTATCGGTAAAAATTTGAAATAGAGCTTACTAAGGCTATGAGGAACTTTGAAATTCACATGATTTTGGGTTGACGGCAGCACTCGTGATAACGCGTGCGAACCAAGGGTCGATTTATGATCAGCCAGGTTTATCTATATAAACGCGCACAGAAATCTGTTGACAGAGTGGTTGGCTTGTCTGCCGTCGAGTGCAGTCGAGCTGGGTAGAGAGAAGTCGGAGATTGAAAGCGACGTCAGAGATTGAAACCAAACGCCCGCTAACATATTTTGTTGATATAAGTACGAAGAAGCGAATTACTCCTCCAACAATCTAAGACTGCTGCTGCTACTATTATTACTACCATTGGAAACGGAAACGTCGAACAAGGTACAATAATCAAGAGGTTGTTTTTTGGCTCGGCTGTCGTCGAGTGCAGTCGAGCTGGGTGGAGAGATATCGGAGACTGGAAGTGACGTCAGGGATTGGAACAAAACCCCCGCTAACATGTACTGCTAATATAAATACCGATGCTTCTGCTACCACGAAGATTACTACTACTGTTACTATCGCCGAGGAGGAACGCAACTATAAACTTTAAGCCGCGCACAGAAATCTTTATCTCTCCATCGCAAGAGTCGTATATCGTTCTGAGACGGTTTCACAAGCTAATCACAACTCTCTCTTTCTCTCTCTAATCCAGTGTATGAGTTTTTACGTCAATTATTTTCTTTTCTGTAACCCGTTTCTTTCCTATACTATTCTTTTCTGCTATATAAAAGAAATTAACAATTCAACCATTGAATAGTTGTTTGTCCGGCTTTCTGCATATACATATATATATATATATATATATATATATATATATATATATATATATATATATATATATTGGTGCATTCTAAATTTCTTAGCACAGATTCTCCAGCCGTGTCTACATCTTCAGTCGACCGTGAATGGAGGAACATCACTTCTGCTTTCTGGATCAAAACAAACACAATGTGGGCAGGAAGCATGATTAAAAAAGTGGACCGGTCGAATGATCTACGGATGCTCAGGGGACCTACGGTCACTCCCTTAAGTTCGGTTAAGACCGAGTAGACACCTCAACCCAAACAGTAAGACGTCGGAGGTTGGGGCAAAAATGTTGGGGGCCACCCAAGTTTTTGACGAATGAGATGAATAAAAGGAGTATTAGAAAGTGAAGATTATGATGATAATGATGATAGACAACTTGAATAGGTTAAGATTCTAGTGATCATGGGAGCATTCGCGCGGGCATATGTTCCACAACGTAGAACTTCTTGGTAAAAAAATTCAAGTGAAAATTTCTCCTTCTATTTGGAATACAGAGGAAATGAGGGTGATTAGACTCCGTAGAACTAGCTCGGTGTATGCAAGTTGTAAAGGTCTGAACTGAAGGAACTAAACATTGGTGTTTATCTAAACATTTGCCATGGAAATAGCGATAAAGTAACGAGAGGCTTGCAACTTTACGCCGGTGAGGAAAGAGGCTGTAGAGTGGGAAATAAGTATTCTCACACAAGACCACGTAAACTCTATCAATTCTGGAAAGTGAGTAATTAGAAAACTCCTACGGAAAGTAGTGAAGGAAAACGAAAAGAAAGGATTAAACATCAACTGCAAGACGACAGAATGCGTGGTCGTTAGGAAAAGGATAATCCCAAAATTCGAATTGCAAATCGGAGATACCAAAATCAAATAAGTGCAAAAATTTAAATATCTGGGAAATGTTTTAACAGAGGACGAAAAGTGCGACCGTGAAATTCAAACGTGTATTGGGATAGCGAAAGATGCCTTCTAAAAGCTAAGTAGAGTATTAAAAAACAGAAAAAACTTTGCCGAACAGAAGGAAAAATTACCAAACTCTTACGTGAAATCTGTCTTTCTGTATGGCAGTGAGTGCTTGACTATCTTCTAAAAGATGAAAAAGAGACTTGAAGCACTCAAAAATGTGGTTCAACAGAAGGATACTGAGAATGCCATCAATTAAATATGTGAGCAACGACGAGGTTTTAGAGAAAATGGAAACAAAAAGGAAACTTATACTTAACATCAGGAAGAAACAGTTGAAATCCCTAGGGCACGTAATGAGGAAAGATGGCTTGGAAAATCTGATACTTACAGGATAGATTGAAAACAAGAGAGACAGACGATAACAACGCATAACATACTTACAACATACTTGAGTAAATGGATGGCGGAACAGGGTTTATGAGAAATAACAAAGACAAAATTTATAAAGAGCTGTCAAGGACAAGAAGTTGTGGAGAGCCATGATCGGCTATGTCCTGGGTTATACGGCAGATAAAGAAGAAGCTAGGTCACATAATTTCACTGCTGAAACTATTAGTTGTCAATTTATAGTCTATGCTAATAAATTCTTCTTTCGCATTTCTTGATAGTGGTCCTCAAGTTCGGCTTCCTGATTTTCTTGTCAACCATCATCTTCAAACGTGTAAATGCAATGTCAATCGTCATCCTCTGCTTGAAACTTGTTCTTTAATAGCCCTCTCTGTTTCTTCCATCCTCAGTAGAATAACCCTTTGCGTTCTAGTGGTTTTTATTGTCTAGCTTCAGGTTAAATGTTTTTTTTTAAAAAAGAAGAAAGAAAGAATCATATAATTCTTCGAACGATAGAATAAACCGGCCGTTTTCCTACCATCTTTAGCAATAGATTGAATACAATGTTATACATCAATTATATATATATATATATATATATATATATATAGTTCTAGCTTCAGGTTAAATGATTTTTTAAAAAAAGAAGAAAGTAAGAATCATATAATTCTTCGAACGATAGAATAAACCGGCCGTTTTCCTACCATCTTTAGCAATAGATTGAATACAATGTTATGCATCAGTTATATATATATATATATATATATATATATATATATATATATATATATATATATATATATATATATATATATATATATATATATATATATTGTTCCACTTGAGGTCTGGAGTGAAGTTGGAAGTCAAGAGACATTAAAAAAAAGCAACCTCCTTAAGAATGCCACCGTTCCTTGATTTTCCTCAGTGATGGGAATTGGTTTTTGAGTCATTGAATGTTATAAGACAATTATTGCAGCACTAAGTCTTTAGAATATGCAAATCTCTGATCTTCTTGGTTTTTGGAACTCTGTCCTAAAACTTCAGTATTATCTGAATAGAGGTTTCCTAATGAGTTGAGAATGTTCCCAGGCAGATCGTTAACAATAATAAAAAATAAATAAATAAAGGAGAAAGCGTGAAGGACTTAGAAAAAGAGACTTGGGAGATGCTTGCTTCAGAAGACCGGCCATTTAGAACGATCTTCATGAACCTACCTGAGAAAGATGTTTCATGCTTATTCCGCGAGGCGATATAACAAAAAAGAAAAGAAAAAAAATGCAAATATACCCGGAAGATGGGATGCAATATTTTAAAATGTTATGTTGGTGTGCGCATCCATAAAAGGGGACAGTGCGAAAAAAAACGATCATTTATTGTGTTCCAACACAACAAAACTGTTGTGTAGGATCCACCTAATCTGCATAGGTGACTACCAACTATATAAATAATGGTTGGTACCGGAAGAAGAGGAGAAGGAATCACGAGATCCAACTAGAGACTCTGATCGACTGCGACTAGTCAACACATTCTCCAGGAACGTCTTCCCAGAAATATACAGAAATACTATATGTACTTATTGTGTACACTTTCTTGTTATAATACATTCTTGTTCTAAGTACATTTTGTGTTGCATTATTATTCCATGCAATAGGCGAGATTCAACAATGAGTCAAGACTCAACAAAAACACAGACACAAACACAGACATTTGGACAGATAGATAGATAGATAGATAAATGTTAACACAATAGAATAGATATAAACAGAATTAGATAAATAGATAGATAGATGTTAACACAATAGAATAGATAGATAGATAGATAGATAGATAGATAGATAGATAGATAGATAGATAGATGTTAACACAATAGAATAGATAGATAGATAGATAGATGTTAACACAATAGAATAGATAGATAGATAGATGTTAACACAATAGAATAGATAGATAGATAGATAGATATATGTTAACACAATAGAATAGATAGATAGATAGATAGATAGATAGATAGATAGATAGATAGATAGATAGATAGATAGATATTAACACAATAGAATAGATATTAACAGAATTAGATAGATAGGTAATAACACAACAGAATAGATATTAACAGAATTAGATAGATAGATAGATAGATAGATAGATAGATAGATAGATAGATAGATAGATGTTAACACAATAGAATAGATATTAACAGAATTAGATAGATCGATAGATAGATGTTAACGCAATAACAGATAGATAAATAGATAGATGTTAACAGAATTAGATACATACATAGATAGATTTTAACACAATAAAATAGATAGATAGATAGATAGATGTTAACACAATAAAATAGATATTAACAGAATTATCAGGTCATCCCATAAGTTCTCTCCGAATTTTGAATAAAGAAAACAAGTGACCAAATGTTACATTTAATTACAGATTCAATCAACAATGTATTTTCCCTGATTATCTATGACTTCCTTCCATCTATTAACAAGCTTACTAATTCCATTACTGTAAAAGTCTTTTGGCTTTGATTCGAAGAACTCACAAATGTCAGTTTTAACCTCTTCCTGTGTTACAAAAGCTGTTTCTTCCAAATGATTCTGTAAGCTACGAAACAAATGGTAGCCTGAAGTAGCAAGGTCGAGAGAATAAGGTGGATGAGGAATTTTCTCCCAACCAAGTTCTTCGAGCTTTTGTAACGTGATTCTTGCTGTGTGTGGTCGCGCATTGTCCCGATGAAACATCACTCGTTTTCGACTCACTAGAGCAGGTCTTTTTTTCCCTCAAAGCTTGGTTCAAACGCTCTAATTGCTGACAGTATATTTGAACATTAATTGTTGCATTAGGTGATAAGAATTCAAAGTGGATTATTCCTTGGCAATCCCTTCAGATTGAAAGAAGAACGTTTTGCCCATGAAGTTTCCTTCTCGGCTGTGGCTGGGGTCCTTCCCCTTTACCAAGCCACTGTCTACGACGCTTAACATTTCGATAAAAGATCCATTTTTCGTCGCTAGTCACAAGTCTATCCAAAAAAGGTTAAACAAGTTGGCGAGAATGGAGAGAAGAGCAGATATCAACTCAGGATTTGAGGTTGTTTTCAGACAATTCATGAGGCACCCATTTTCCAAGTTTAGGAATTTTTCCAAGTTGTTGAAGATTACGATGAACAGTTGTATGGTTTGAACTGAGAACTACTGCCAATTCCTCAACCGATAAAGCAGGATTTTCTTCAAGGGCTGCTTCAAGAAGCTTTTCATCAAACTCAACTGGACGTCCGGTTCGATCTTCATCTTCAAGGGTGAAATCTCCCCATCTGAATTTTGCAAAGCATCTTCTGCAAGTTCTTTCATTCACACATTCCTCTCTCCACAAACTGAGTGAATGTTTCTAGCCGCTTCGGCTGCTGAGTTTCCTTTCTTGAACTCATAAAGCATTATGTGCCTCAAATGATTCATGGGTACTTCCATGGTAGCAGGGTTTTATTCAAACAAAATTTAATTTTATTGTTCTCTGAAATAAAATTTGATCAGTTTAAATGCATCTAAACATAAAAATAATGTTCAGCTCCATTAGACATTATAAAATACTCTTTAAATTTCGTTCATTTTAACAAAAAGTTAAAATTCGGACAGAACTTATGGGATGACATAATAGATAGATAAATAGATGTAAACACAATAAAATAGATAGATAGATAGATAGATAGATAGATAGATAGATAGATGTTAACGCAATAAAATAGATAGATAGATGTTAACGCAATAAAATAGATAGATAGATATATGTTAACGCAATAACAGATAGATAAATAGATATAGATGTTAACAGAATTAGATAGACAGATAGACAGACAGACAGACAGACAGATAGATAGCCAGACAGGTAAAAATACAGAATTAAGCAAAGAATTATGATGACATATGCTTGTGCATGTTTTTGATCCAAAATGATTTATTTGAATATTGATAATAAATAAAAAATGAAATTCATTTTGCATATTTTTTTCAACTCCCCATTTTTCTTCTGTTTGGGAAAGGTTTCAGGTGAAAGGCACTTCGACAAGTTTCATTTTTTTTTTTTTATTTAAATCTTTTTTGGGGGTCTTCTCGCTTTTGAAAGTCTTTTTTGAAAGTCTTTTTTGAAAGTCTTTTTTGAAAGTCTTTTTTTTTAAGTCTTTTTCGTTGCTTTTTTGCATCGAAATGTTGAAAGAAGAAACATAACAAGGGGAGATAATTCTCAAAAGTGGATTAATTATCAGGTGGCGATATTTCTTTTTAAACACTACCAAAATCTTATATGACAGCCAAGTCGTGTACCCCGCGCTGTAAATCAATGGTTAAGAAGCTGATCTCGCAGACGATTGCTACAGTAGTAGTTCATTCCTGATTGGGCGAGACTAAGCAAACCTTGGTAAATCTCTATACAATAAAGGACTTTTTACATTGTTATCATTATCAATAGTCACTGTGAATATCGTAGTAATTTCCATCACCGACACCAGGCAAGTTTTGATCACTTGTCATTTTATTTCGAGGCATTTATTACTCTCCTTCAGCAAGTTTTTTCATTTTTTTAATCATATTTTTAATATTTTTTAAAAAATAATGGAAGTAATTTATATATTGATGGCTAGAGTATGTAGGACAGGAAAAAAATTATAATCGAACAATGAAGATAGTGTTCCGAATGAGTGACCCAGTAAAAACAGACATCACACAATTGTGTTCACTTGTCTCAAACGGACAATCAAACCACTCAACAATTTGGTAAAGATGTCTGTATTTTATTTTCACATATTTTGTTGATTATTTTATTTTATCTTTTTAGAGGATTTTTCTGTTTTTAAAATGAGTCTGAATTGTTGATGAATGATCCTCCAAAGGTTGATGGCTTGCAAAATAGAAACAAGAAGAAGATCGTTCACAATGAGCGGCCAGATCCGTTGGAGATTTTTGAATGATTCTCAGTGCTTTCCGGTCGAGGTTTTGCTCGACCACAGAAATGGTCCATCAAATGGCCGCTACCAGTGAACTGCAGGACCAAAGACCAACATTTCGCAGGTAAAATTCTGCAAAATAAAACAAAGAAAAAAATCAACTAATTTGACTGTCGCCAGGTGAAAAGTACTTTTTTGTAACTTAATGAATTCTTCTTAGAAAAAAATCATTAAAATTCAAATATTATTATTTTTTTTTTCTTTGATATCTGGCGTTTAAACATTTCTTTCCGGGTCCCGCCCAGGGACCTAAGGTTAGAAATGACATCATGACACTTTGCACTGCAAAAAAATAAATAAATAAAATAATTACATAGATAAAGCCCTTCGTAAAGTGTGGGCTGTACTTGTCAGAACAATTTTTTATATCTCTTTGAGGCATGGACTTCCAGGAATCCCTTCAATCAGCCTACTGGAATCTTTTCCAACCAGTCCAAGGGCTCCAACTACAACAGGGATTGTTGATGTTCCCATGTGCCACATTTTTGAGATTTCTATTTCAAGGTCCTTGTATTTTGACAGTTTTTCGAATATCTTCAAAAATACATTGCAGTCTGCAGGGACTGCCATATCAATAAGGAGGCACTTATTTTGTTTGTGGTCTTTAATAACAATGTCTGGTCGGTTGGCTTTGATTGTTCTGTCAGTGTGTATTGTGTAGTCCCATAGAATTGTAACAGGTCCTATCTCCGTAACCGGGTCTGGGTGGTGTTCGTACCAGTTTCTTTCAGTTTCCTTCCCGTAGAAGTTGCATATTTTCCAGTGCAGATATTGGCCCACTCTGTCATGCCGGGTTTTATATTCAGTGGGTGCCAATATCGTGCAACCTGATACAAGATGATCAATTGTTTCTGGATATTTATCACAGAATCTGCATTTTGGGCTAACACAGTATTTTAGTATATGTGCTTGATAATTTCTAGTTAACAAGCATTGGTCCTGTGCAGCAATGATAAAACCTTCAGTTTCAGCTTTTATTTTAGTTTTTTTTTTATATTATTATAATTATTATTATTATTATTATTATTACTATTCCTCCTCCTCCTCCTCCTTCTTTTGATTTCTGTTGTATACACATTTATTTCTGGGTCCCAACCAGCGACGTAAAGTCAGATTTGGCATCATGACATTTTCCACTGACCATTTTTGTAAAAAAAAATACAAAACAACACCCCCACCTCCCAAGATCACACACGTTTTACCGAGATAAAGCTCTTCCTAATGTGTGGGCTGTGTTTGTGAGTACAATTTTTTTGTATTTTTTTAAGGCATGGGCTACCAGGAATCGCTTCAATGAGTCTACGGAACTTTTTCCAATAAATCCGAGTGCTCCAACTACAACTGGAATTATTGATGTCTTCACGTGCCACATTTTTTGAGATGTCCACTTCAAGATCCTTGTATTTTGATAGTTTTTTGAAGATGATATTATTATTAGTAATAGTAGTTTTATTTCCTTTGAGAGACATTTTCTTTTTTCTACACATTTCCTTCCGTGTCCCAACCAGAGACCTAAGGTCAGAAATGGCATCATGACATTTTCCACTGAGCAATTTTATAAAAAAAAAAAAAAAAGAAGCAAAATATAAAACCACACACATTTTAGAAAGCTAAACCTATTTATAAAGCGTACACCGTAATTAAGAGTAGAATTTCTTTTCTGTATTTCTGTATTTCTTTAACGCTTGAGCTTTATGGAGTCTATAGGGACCTTTTCAATCAAACCAATGAGTTTTTCTTTATTATTATTATTATTATTATTATTATTATTATTATTATTCATTATTATTATTTCCTTTTATTTTTGGTGTGTACTCATTTCTTTCCGGGTCCCAATCAGAGACCTAAGGTCAGAAATGACGTCATGACATTTTCCACTGAACAATTGAAAAAAAAATAACATATATTTTACATAGATAACCCCCTTCGTAAAGTGTGTGCTGTACTTGTGAGAACAATCTTTTTTTTTATTTCTTTTAGTCATGGGCTACCAGGGATTCCTTCAATGAATCTATTGGAATCTTTTCCAATCAATCCGAGGGCTCCAACTACAACAAGGATTGTTGATGTTCTCATGTGTCACATTTATTATTATTATTGTTGTTGTTGTTATTGTTAAAATAATGCTGATAGTCGATGGTGTTTTGTTTCGTCTATGAATTTCTGCTCATCCATACTTCAGCTGTCTCATGAGACACTCTTAACTTTAATCGAGCTTTCGTTAGAGTTTTCCTCACATATGCGTAATGGAAGCTAAGCACAAGGGGTTAGAGTGTCTGAATATTTTGAACTTAAGGAACTACATATGCACATCCACTGATAATTTAATCTCTTGAAGATGGTCTCAGATGAGATTGAAAGTACTTGGGAAAATAAAAATTATTTGAAAGAAAATGTTGTCATTTTTCTTAATCAATTTTTTACAGCCAACAAGAAATTAATTCGCGGACTTGAAAGGATTAAAACGAAAATAAATAGACATAATACGTCTAAATTCAAACCTGCTTGAATGAAAATATGGTGCCTGCCTACACACACACACATATATATTTATATCCTATATATATATATATATATATATATATATATATATATATATATATATATATATAAGTAAAACGGAATTTCCGACTTTAAAACTTTTCTCTTCGTACTTCAATTTATATATATATATATATATATATATAACTTTTGACAATCTATACAATTTATTCCCTTAAATATCTAGATATGCGTGTAAAATTTCACAAAATTTCAGCAATAAAATCAATCCAAGTGATGTTTCTCATTTCCCGACAATAATTTCATTCATAAAAAACATTTTCATTCATAAAATAATAATAAAATTATTTAATTCATAAAAAAACAAACAATTTTCATTCATAAAAATCGAAAAGAATACTACTGACCCTTTTAAGGCAACAATGAAATAAAGAATGCGTGGGACGTAAAGAACTTCTTGGTTACACAGAATCGCTTGTACGATTTTTTCTGCGACGAATTCTGTGTCCAACACTGGCAGAATTGATGGGAATCTGATAAAAAAAAGGGGTGCAAATATAAGAATCATGGTAGAACAGTGCAAAGAAAACAACTTGGCTCTTACACATTCATAAATATATATAACACATTTATAAGCATACCATTCGTCCATGCATTAGATATGGCTGTCACATCTGACCTTGTGCTTCTTCTGTGTACCTCGAGAGTTTAGACAATATTCTTAGAAGAATTTCCAATGCTATCGGTCCTGACCTGACATCTCGGTTTCAAGAACTTTACCACCAACGTAAAAATCATATCTCGAACGACACATTGAACCAATTTTCCGAGCAGCAGAAGTCAAAGTATTAAGACATCTAAAACTTCGTTAGAAATAATAGAAAGAGTGCCGAACTGCCATGTAAGATCAGAAGACTGACGATGACAAAAACCTAACATTTCGTTTAGTTTCAATAAATAATACAAAAGTTCATTATTTACATTATTCAAACTATTGTCCTCATCTTTGTCGCCATATTTATTAAAACGTTTCGGCCTTTCAGTATCTGTCTATAATTCTGAGATGAGGTATTATGTACATTATTTACATTATTCGGACTATTGTCCTCATCTTTGTCGCCATATTTATTACGTTTCAGCCGTTGCAGGCTCCGGCCTTCTCCAGGTGGTTGGAATGTCGAACTGAACCCTTTATTTCCCTCACTGGGGTAGACTGTTCTAGTTCGACGTGCCATGTTTTAATAGATGTCAGTTATCAGTTATCTCCGGTTAATTTCCCTATGAAAGTTCTCCACTGCCTTAGCCGGGTATTGAACTCACACTCTTTGGGTCCTGTCACTGGATCTAACAAACGCCTTTATCCACTGTGCCATGTGTCCTTGAGGACTTTTCTTACAACAAAAGTTGTAGCATGAAATATCACGTACTTAACCTGACAGCTAGTGTGTGATTCAGGTCCGGAAATAGCAAATAGCCTGAATCGAAATTAATTTCCATAAGGAACCTCAAAGAAGGCCATCTGCAATGACGCTAATATGTAATGGACCCGCCCTAAATGATACCAAAATAGACTTTGTACTCGGTGTCATATCAGAGCGTCAGAGAAGTCAGGTGTATCAGCAGATTAGCATCGAATGTAACCTAGTAGCTTTCAGATGCAGATTCGCGCTTTCAAACGGTGTCGATTTCTGTGCATGCAAACTGGCGATCGACCCAGCTTCGCTTAGGACGTGCGCACGTGGGACAACCCGATGGATAAAAAAAAATCTTACAATCTAAAAATATTTTCTGGCTTTAAATAACCTGCAAAACGTTGATAAACCGTAAAAAACGAATTAATCAATCAACATTTGTGTTTCTTCAAAACCCACACTACCCACCTATGATTTATAATTTTATTTATTATGTTTAATTTGAAAGGAATTTAAACTTTGACAATATAATAGTACCAAACGAACAATCAGTTATCCCTAAACATCTTTTAAAGTAAATTGATTGACTGATTGATTTGTTTTTTACAGTTTATCAACCTTTTAAAGCAAGAATATATTTTTAGATTATGAGAAAGGTTTGGAGATAAGAATGATTTACTGATACAATTTATTAATTAACTCATAGCTGGGGGTAGAAGTGGTGGATTCGTACCTTTCCCAAGATTATTTTCGCCTAAGTGAATATATCGAATCCGACTGGAATTGGAACTCGGCTCTCACATTTCCAAGCCGTTATCCATCACACTAGATACACATCCAAGCTTAGATCACCTGGTATTCCCATCTAGGTACCGACCAGGTTCGACGTTGCTTAACTTCAGTGATCGTACGAGTGATGCTGCTTCAACGTGATGTGGCCGTCATCCATTTTTAAAGTACATGATCTCAGACTATAGGAAAACACGTTTTAATTGTCCTTTACACCGTCTATATCTCTGAGATGAGGTATTATGATCATTTACATTATTATTATATATTACATTTATTTCGGTTCGAAACTCCTATTTCCAGAAGAAAGCCCGGGCGTACAACGGCCGAAACGTTGTGAATATGGCAATGAAGATGAGGATAACAGTCCGAATAATGTAAGTAATGCAAGTAATCATAATACCTCATCTCAGTGATATAGACAGATATATAGAGAGATATAGACTTAAAGGCCGGTGAGTACAAAGGCCGAAACGTTGTGAATATGGCAATGAAGATGAGGATAACAGTCCGAATAATGTAAATGATGTAAGTAATTGCCCTTTACACTTTTAATTGAAAAAAGAAACTAAATAAAAATACAAGGACACAAAGAGACAATCTTATAGCACCTCGTAAAACCGCGAAATTGTCTTTGAACATTTTAATATCAATCATCATCATCCTCATCTTCCTTCGACTTCCCTATGGTTGGTCAGAGCTCTGCTGATGATCCCTTTCCACGCTGTTCGGTCCTGTATTGCTATCCCCAGATTCCCAGTGTTCATCCCTGAGTTCTGAGCTATGGTGTCCGGGAAATTCAATTTTCGTGAGAAGACACTCCCAGAAGGATGTCATACGTGTAAGGATGAGACGATTTCCCTGCCCGCTCGGTGGCAATGGCAGACAAACTGTTATCGTTTTTTGTTTGAGCTTAAGAGAGATTGACCTCAGTTCTCCGTAAATTGTGTTCAGCGTTGCAGGGGATCTCCAACTGATGTTCTGGATTTTAATATCAATAAAATACTTTACAAGACGAATATATTTAATAACCTCTTAAATAATTAATTGAGACACTCTGAAAGGTTAATAGTACCACAAGGAGATGTATTTTAATAAGAACTGGTACTTCGGGAAAACGAGAGAAAGCAAAGAACTACGAAAGACGTTGGTAAGGCTTGAAACCGCACCTCCTTTGCTTTCATTAATACAGAATTGTTAGTCAAAAGCGCTCAACGGCGACTTCGAAAAAAAAAAAGAAGCAAACTCGGTGACATTCGACACTGTCAGGTGATTTACTGCTTCTTGACTGATTAATGAGTATTACACTACAGATTATTGCTCTCTTCTACCAAGTGATGACCATGGCACGTGTCCTATTTGCTATACACTAAAGGGGCTGGGTTTCTGGGTTTATTGGCGGACGCCTGAAGCGTCCCCAAAGAGGGAGGTGCCAAGGCGGCTTGGGCAATTTTTCCACGGTATTGCTGTTAAACCCACTCGAAACCTCGACCTTGTGTCACACTGAGTAGCGACGTGGGAGCGCTGAAAAATAGCCATATCCTTGATACGTTACTCTATGTACAAACTTCTTTCAAAGCGCAGATGTCCATGACTCTCCACAACTTCCTGTTATTGTTGTTATAAATAATTCTTCTTTTTTTTTACATTACCTCTTTGTCTCTATTCTGCCATACGGCTATTCTAGGTTACTGGTTGTTTTCCCCGTTTCTGTTGTCTTCAATTTTGTTGAATTCTCTAAACTCTACGCCTTCCTTAAAACATTCTCGTTTCTTTTCTTTTTTTCTTTTCTTCTTTTATTTTTGTTAAGTATTTCACCCTAAGCAAGGCGAGAGTGCCACTAGCACGCAAAGGGTTACAGAAAGTGAGAGCAACAGTAAAGAAGGATGTTTGAGGAAAGGATAAAGAGAAGGACGGGGATCAGGATCAAAACATCAGAAGATGTCGATTGACATTACATTTGAATATTTGAACATCAGGGAAGCAAATAAGAGGAAGGGAGTTCCACTGCCGGGAAGTGCGAGAGAAGAAGCTGTTGGAGTAGAAGAGGCGGTTACATTTAACTGTTTCGACAGTGAAAGGGTGGGACCGAGATGCCAACCTAGTAGCTCGCTTAAATTCATGCAGTTGGGGTATCAGTGAAAGTAGCTTGTCAGAGCAGTTGCCATGAAAATATTTGTATTCTCAACAATCGTCGAAAGAATTACATCTATGTCGTTAAGTTTTTTGAACTGTGTAGAAATTTTCGCTGCCATATTGGAGATTAAACATGACGTAGCAGTCCAGAATTGGCTTTTTTTTTTCTAAGGACGTTTTTTCTATCTTTTTCCCGAGGTTAGCGAAATAATAAAATCAATCTACAACGGTGGTGGGGATATACCGAAAGATCTAAATCCTCATAAAACCGCTTAAGAAGCCAGATGCAAACGAATGGGAACTCTATCGTACAATCAGCCTCATGATCCAAAATTCTCTAAACGTTCGTTAAAACTTCCTCGTTTCTTTTTTTTTAAAGCATTTCACCCCAAGCAAGGCGGGAGTGCCACTAGTATGCAAGGGGTGATATGGAAAGAGAGGAAAAGCAAAGAGGGGTGTTTCAGGAAAGGATATAAAGAAAGACGTGGAACAGGATCAAGTCATGAGAAGATGTCGATTGACATTACACTTGAATATTTGAAGATATCAGGGAAGCAAGTAAGGGGAAGGGAGTTCTACTGTCAGGAAGTGAGAGATTAAAAAACGCTGCTGGAGTAGAAGCGGTTACATTTAACTGTTTTGAGAGTGAAAGGGTGGGACCGAGATGCCAACCTAGTAGCACGTTTAAATTCATGCAGTTGGGGTACCAGTGAAAATAGCTCGCCAGAGCAGTTGCCATGAAAATATTTATAGATTCTTATTCTTAACATTCGTCGGCAGAATTACAACTGTGAAGAAATTTTCGCTGCCATATTGGAGATTAAACATTACGTAGCAGTCCAGTATTGGCTTTTTTGTTTCTAAAAACATATTTTCTATCTTTTTCTCAAGGTTAAAGAAATAATAATATAAATCTACAATATATATATTATATACCGGAAGACCTAAATGTTCAGAAAACCGCCTAATAAACCAGGTGAACTCTATCGGACAATCAGCCTCGTGAGCCATATAACAAAACTTATCATCCAAATTCTGATGAATAAAGCGTGCAGCAGAATCAGACCAGATGAAGGACAAGAACATTGCGGATCCGTCAAAGACACTGCAAAAAGGAACGCGGTATTTATCCTCAGAATGATACCAAAAAGACCAATACGATATTTATTTGTATAAATTATACAAAATGTGGCACAAGGCCAAAATGGAGAATGGAGAAAAAGGACGGTCTTCTTCTGTCTTAACTTTAAACTTAGCTCGCCATAAACACTGCCCCAAACAGACAACAATATTCCTTACACCAAAACAACACATTCTTACTTACCTTTCTTACTACATTCACCATAATACCACATGGTCTCTATGAAAATCCTAACTAGACTCCATATGTGCAATTTATTGTCTGTGGGGGGAGGGGAATAAAACAACAAATTTAAAAATTTGCCCCATTGATTATTTACAAAGATGTACGAAACTATTTACGAGAAACTAAAAAAAATAATGTTAGTAATAAAAATCCCCACAGTCAATAAATGTGGCAGAAATATCAGTTAACTAGACGAAATCAATGCGGGATTTTAATAATATAAAACATTCATTCACCCAATCACTCACTCAAATATGTACACAACAACAAATACGAAAAACACACCCGAAACGAAAGTCGCCCCGCATCTATCAAAGAACTGATGTCACTGACCACCTAACGAGGGAGAAGATGGGAATTAAACCACGGGAAAATAGGGACAGAATTAAAAGGGGACAATGAGCAAACATCCTCTAGCTAAGCTAAGCTTAGCTAAGCTAAGCTAACCTAAAGAGAGAAAATAAGGACAAAATTCGAAAACCTAAACTAACGTAAATCTGGGTGGGGTTAGCCTATGTTTAACACAGGGTGAATAATATCCTGATGCCTAACGCACATCAGAAAAACCAATACAAATGGAGAAGGATGTGCCCTGTGTTTTATAGATTACGTAAAGGCGTTCGATAGAGTACGTCACAAAGATCTATTGGAATTCTTCAGTAACCTTGATATATTTGGGAAGAATATTAGAATAATCCAGAACCTATTCGGAATGAGGAATCGGAGAGCCGTGTTCGAATTCCAGTCGAATCCATTACATTCACTTACGTGCTAATACCCTTGGTAAAGATATGAATCTTCATCTTCTCCCCCCAGCTATGAGTAAATAGCAGAACAGACCGGGTTCTATATCCTTGGACTGCAACTGGTCTACCGCAGAAAGAAATGGCAACCTACTGCAGAAAAAATCTGCCTTGTCAAAGAATGATACATGATCGCCTAAGCTTGTATCACGCATAGCACATAACTGATTGACTGGTACTGGCAGCAAACCGCCTGCATACGGATAGAAAATGAGTTCAATAGATATAAAAAATAAAAAGGTGTGTAAGACAAGGATGTATCTTCTTACCGGACTTATTTAACCTATACAGCGAGGCGATTCTGAGAGAACTAGAAATCCTAACCAAAAAGTATTTTGAGAAGAGATACAAGAAAATGTTTCAATAAATAAAACCAAATGGCGAGTTTCTGTAAGAAAAAAATTAGAGATAAAATTACTGAATAATTTACAGTGGTTTTTAGGTCAACTCTCAGGAGATGAAGAACCAGTCATGCTTATTCTGGCTTACAAAATCAACTAATCCCAAATTTAAAATAATAAACAATATTGCACGGTTGAATATTGAGATATTTTCTTTCTTTTTCTTTTTTTTTTCTTGTACTTGTGTTTGTGTGCATTTGTATGCGTGCATGTATAGTATTTGACACAAAATATTTGAACACTTGGTTTTGGCCAGATAAAACAGGAACATGATATTCTCCTTCTATGTGTCGTATCCCGAGACATGCTTCTCCACAACTTCCTATTCTTTGTAACTCTTAGTAATGTTTGTTTTTCTTCCATCCTACCCACTCATAGTTCTGCCATCCATTTACACAAGCTCGTTAGCTAGATGGCCAGGTGCCTCCCCCCTATGCCTTCGATATGTCCTGTGAGTGTCAATTTTCCAATTCCTCTTTCCTCATCATGCGTGCCAATAATCTCAGCTGTTTCTTTCTGGTTCAGAGTATGTGTCCATTTTGTTTCCGTTCTCCTTTAAAAAAAACAAACTTTCCCGTTCCGACCATCTTTCTTAAATAAAATAATTTAACGAAAAGTAACTTTGAATGTGACACTGATAATGTGTAAGAATTGAAATACCCCATTTAATAAATCCAAACTAACCTCGCCACATTTCTAAATTGTCAAGATTCCCCAAAGAATTTTCGCAAGTCCAAAACTGTCAAAGAATTTTTCGTTTCCCTTACAGGGCCCAAGTATTTCTCCAGCTTTCCACTTCTTTCAATTTCCCCTTTTGTTTTTTACCGAAAAGAAAACATCCTCTCAGAATTCTAAATTAAACAGTCTGAACTTTTAGCCAAAACACTGGAAATGATGTTTAAAATCTAAAAACTATGCAATTTTAGGGATAAGCAAAGGATAAACAGATATCAACAGAAGGAATACAACAACACAACAATGAAGTCCTCAATATATTGAGTAGAACAGACGATATAAATATTTGGTATTACTGAAACCAGAATTCATTAAATAAACGAGGCGCCTTCGCTTGGCGTAATGGTTAACGAAACTAGTCTGGTTGATCATTATAATTGAATAGCGAGTTTGATCTTCGCTGAGTAATCCATACAATATTCAACATTGAATAACCCAACAAGAGTTGACATGTCGCGAAATAAACCAACTGAAATGAAATGAGATGAAAGACAAGAAAAATTAAGAAAAGAAGACATTAGAAGAAGGAAGATTTTGGTGACAGCAGACGACTCCTTTCAAAAGGCATAAACACATTAGCACTGTAAAATATTCTGACCCCTTCCGAAACTAGCCTAAGAGAAAAACTGAGAATTTTGGATCAAGTGGAAAATAATGCTTTCAAAGGCTAAATACAAAGACTGAAAATAATGGGTTCATGACTTTAAGTAGATATCCCTGTTTATTTAAAAACAGTGAAGTTAATGTCTACTACCATTAATCATCGAAATGCATATTAAAGAAAATATACACACTTGTGTAAATTAATTGAAACAACCGCTTTACTTTACTTTCTTTCACCATACGCTCAGTTTTAGACCCACTGGGGTGACAGATTTATATTTTTTTCCTCAGATTAGATCATTTGCAGTGATGTGCAATAATATTAATCTATTTTCGGGGTGTATGATGAAATTTGTTTTGCCTTGAAAAATATTGCGTCATCCGTGATTGCATTAAATTTTCATCACGCTCAAACACTATTGTCTCGACTATCGATTAATTGTCCTACGGTCATTGTCTGCGATGGACGTTACTCCAAGGAAGCATACGAAAACTATAACGCTGCACGAATACACTGGCAAGTTTTACCAGTGTGCAAATCAAAGTACTATCAACTGGCTCGGAAACTCTACTGATTTAAATCCAATCGATAATGTGTGGTCAATCTGCAAGGAACGACTTTGTGGAATGGACATACGAAGTACTAACATGTGGAAAAATACGATAAAAAAGTAAATAATAAAGGAGTTATTCGTTTTGTTTTGTTTCAATTAATTTGCACAAGGGTGTATCTCTCGGCAGGAATCGAACCTGTAATTCCTGGGAAACTGTTTTAGGAATGTGTTTCTTACTTTTAAGTTACGCCTAGCTAAGGTAGCTTCTCCCTTGACTATAAAAAAGTCCAGAGGTTTATTTTCTTTCATAAGGATTTTGGTGATCTAAACAGTTTAGACTTAATTTCATTCGTGTATTCATAATGTTTATAGTAATAAAATAATATTATCCGAGTGAAAAAAAAAAATCATTAATTACTTAAATTAAAAAGAGTAAAGGAAGTCTTACCTTGTTTGTGCCCCTTCAAACATTCCCGTGTCGGTGTAGTAGGGACATGCCAGTGTCATATGCACACCATGTTTCTGGAGCATGCCGAGTTCAAATCGTAAGGATTCATCGAGACCAACGCAGGCGAATTTACTCGCACAATATTCAGTCAGTTTATTTAAACCAATGACACCAGCTGCAGAAGAAATTGTCACAATGTGTCCAGAGTTGCGTTCTATCATGTCTGGAAGAAATGCTTTGATTGTCTGTAAGAAAGAAAGAAAGGAATTTATAGATTGCCACATTCAATGAATCTTCAAAGAACTCAATAATCCAAAGTACATGACGTTTGAAATTATACTGGGTGATAAAAAGAGGTTCCTACTACAAGAAAAGCATATGTTTTAGAATCAATGATTCCTAATGTGGGGTGCATGCTCTACCGGTGGGACATGGTAATATTTTGGTGGGGCATGTGTAGGATGTGCACCCTTTGGTTTACTATACCAACAGAATAAGGGGGCAATTCGAGAATGAGTTATTAACAGTGAATTGTTTTCTAGTGAGCTCAAATTTAATTCTGCATTATTATTTCATGATTAAAATGATCAAAGTATATTACAGAATAAGCTTTCATTGAAATATTCTATATTTCTGCCTTTCAGTTCTCTATTATATGTTTTGAAACTATATATATTTAACTGTCTTTTTGTACTTTTGATTTTTCTCTTTCATGGACACCATGGTCTTTGAAGGCTTGTTTAGAGATCAAATTAATGGCCTTTTAAGTTTCCTTCACGTGAATTGTAATACATTTTGAATATGTAAGAATTAAATATTACAGGAGAGGGCACCAGAATTTTAGAAAAACCAAAGTGGGGCCTGGCCCAAAATCGGTTAGGAACCACTGGGCTAAATTGAGTACGCTGATTTTAAATCCGTACACAAACCGTTTGAGGATGTCAGAATTTTGCATTATAAGGAAGCACAGAATATGGATAACTTATTATAATTGCACTGATTTACAAAAACAAACATGTCTTCTATCCAAACAAACGATGCTTTACTAGACTAAATCGT
This sequence comes from Acanthosepion esculentum, assembly GCA_964036315.1. Taxonomy (NCBI): domain Eukaryota; kingdom Metazoa; phylum Mollusca; class Cephalopoda; order Sepiida; family Sepiidae; genus Acanthosepion; species Acanthosepion esculentum. The sequence continues at coordinate 12,308,785 of OZ038487.1, read as the reverse complement.
TTGAGCACGTCAAGTCTTTAAGATATAGGCTTTGCATTTCGAGAAAAAAAAACGTAAAATTTTATGGAAGTTAAGAATTCAAACATATCAATCCAGGAGGCCGAACATCTGCCGAGAATTTCGCTCTCTCAGTAAACCACAGAAAAAAAAAATTGAAAGCGAATGAAAAGTCGGGAAAATATCTTGACTTTCACAAAGAAGCGAAACAAAAACAGGAATCCTACTTCATCATTATATGATCACTTTGAATAATCTCAAAGAACCTTGAAAAATGGTTGCAAGAATTGGAAATCCAAATACTCATCTAAACTATCCAGAAAACGGAAGTAATACAAAAAATAAGACTGCAGAAGAGTACAACAGATTCGGCCCGTCTTTGAACACCGTTCGCCAGTATCACTTTCAGCGCTGATAACCGTTAGGCTAACCGTACTTCCAACCATATTTTACTGGCATGAAAACTCGTTGATGAAATCAAATAATAGTAATAATACTAATCCAGACCCGGTTACGGAGATAGGACCTGTAACAATTTTATGGGACTACACAATACACACGGACAGAACAATCAAAGATAATCGACCAGACATTGTTATGAGAGACCGCAAACAAAAAGGCGCCTCCTTATTGATATGGCAGTCCCGGCAGGCTGCAATGTATCTTTGAAGATCTTCAAAAAGCTATCAAAATACAAGGATCTTGAAATCGAAATCTCAAAAATGTGGCACATGGGAATATCGAAAATCCCTATTGTAGTTGGAGCCCTCGGATTGATTGGAAAAGATTCCAATAGACTCATTGAAGGAATCCCTGGTAGCCCATGCCTAAAAGAAATACAAAAGATTGTTCTCACGAGTACAGCCCACACCTTACCAAGCGCTTTATCTATGTAAAATGTGTGTGTGTTTTTGGGGGTTTTTTGTTTGTTTTTTTTTTCAATTGTTCAGTGGAAAATGTCATGACGTCATTTCTGACCTTAGGTCACTGGTTGGGACCCGGAAAAATGAGTACACACCAGAAATCAAAAGAAATAATAATAATAATAATAATAATAATAATAATAATAGTAAAGAAAAAAAATCAAGTGTCGTCTTTACGGATAAAAGATGAGACTGACTGGCGTAACTAATGACCATAGCAAGATGTCCCCCAAAAAATAAGGAAGGACAGCGAAGGTCATAATCTGGGAACTGCAAAAATGTTATAGATTTGACAACCTACGTAAATGGTATTGGCCATGCAAATATTCTGTGACTGTGTCAAACCGACTATCTAAGCAAGAACACCAGACTATCGTGAATAATGAAAAAAAAATCCGTGGACATGGCTGTACTGACAGGCCAAACATAGAGAACAGGAAATGAAACTGAGTACCTTATCTGGAATCTGAGAAATATATGGGATATGACAGTTAAGATCATTCCCATAGTATCTGTTTATATTTCTGAGATGAGGTATTATGTATCATGCACATAATAATAAGTGCACACAGAACCGTGCAAAAAATACTAAAATACGTACTTGAGAATTTCGAATTTGTGAACAGACAAAAATTGCCGAGACTACTAATTAAAAAAAGATGGACAGAGACACACAAATGTTACATACAGGGTGGTCTTAAAGTCTTATCACCCCCCACATAATATAATTTTCTATTTCAACGCTCTGTGGGGTACTATCAAGGAGAGAGTTTCACATGAACGATGCCAGATTACCCATCAGTTGAAGGACGCCGTTCGGAGAGCCTTTGCAACAATCAACAAAGCACAGCTTTGTACAGTATCACAGAGGAGATGGCGCCGCATCATTTTGTGCCACGAAAATGATGGTGTTCATGCAGACTTTCTCGATGTGTGAGACAGCATCAATAGAAGTGAATAAACTGAATCCAGCACATGTGCTTTGTATTATTGTCTTACTTGTTCTTCTATTGTTCTCATTACTTTTTGGTAGGCGATGACAAGACTTTCGGACCACTCTGTAGCTTAAAAATGTTGTTCTACACTTTGGTAAATTGGCATAAAAAAGAATCAAAGATAATGAAAATCTGTTTTGAAAACGATTCTCACAAGAACAAAACGTTGTTTCAAACATTTTTTTTTTTGTTTTTTTGGAACGGAACAGAATATTTTCAAAATCTAGTTTGAATCTGTCTATATTTCTGAGATGAGGTTTTATGTACACTATTTCCATTATTCGGACTATCGTCCTCATCTTTGTCGCCATATTTATTACAACGTTTCGGTCGTTTTACGCTCTGGCCTTCTTCAGGTGGTTGGAATGTCGAACTGAACCCTTTATTTCTCTCGCTGGGGTAGACTGTTCTAGTTCCGCGTGCCATGTCTAATGGATATCAGTTATCTCCTGTTAATTCCCCTCTCCAAGTTCTCCACCGCCTTAACCAGGTATTGAACTCACACTCTTTGGGTCCTGTCACTGGATCTAACTAACGCCTTTATCCACTGTGCAATACGTACAACGGTTAGACGTTGTTATAAATATCGCAACAAAGATGAGGATGGTAGTCCGAACAATGTAAATAGTGTATCCAGTTTGAAGTCTACACTTGAAGTTCAATGTTTCTCTTCAAACGACACAATTACAATCTGAAGCTTTACATAATATAATTTTCTATTTCAGATGGCTGACACCAAAATGATGACGTTTATACTGACTTTATCGATTTGTGGAAAACGTCACTGAAAGTGAAGAAACCGAATCCAGTACATGTCATCTGTATTACTGTATTACTTGTTTTTCTAATGTTCTCATTACTTTTTGGGTGACAAGATTTTCAGACCACGCATAGCATATTAATGGATTCGATAAATTTGAACAAAACTGTGGTAGATAGATATTCTATTCTAATAGTATCTTTTCTCGCACTTCTCGCCTACAGAACTCTCTTCCGGTTTCTTGCTTCCTTGCTATCTACAGGTCATTTACGCGGAATTGGTGGAGATGGCTTATTTTCCGAACTAAAATCCTCTTCCCCAGGGATGCAGCGTCGCAAGCCTATCGCATGTCACTCCTAGCATGGCAAATATTCGAACGAGCTCCAGACTTTACCATCAGTTCTGTTATTTTTATTGCTATTTTTCACCCGATATAAAGCCTAAGAGCCACTCAAGGTAGAGGTTTACTGAATGGAATTGGTTTATAGACATGAGGATTACAGATTATGAGGATATGTAGGATAGATAACGGTTGATTCTAAAGTGTAGGTATCGAAGAAGAATACTCTCCGAAGTCTGTTCTACAAATCAGTGGCTCTTGGGAAGAAATTGTTCGAATAGAACTTCCTTCTTACTAATAGAATACAAAGGGATAGTGTGACACAAGGTCGGTTTAATGTGGGAATTTGTACATACAGGTCAAGGACAAAAGCCTGCCTAGTCTCCATAACCTTTGTAATGTTGGTATTAATATCCTTCAACCATCTTTCTTTAAGGCAATGGGAAAGGTGGTGCTGTTATAAGGTTGGAATCCCCGGGACCAGACTTTTGTCATAACTTAAAAAGAAACCAAAAACAGTTACTACACTCTGATCGGCTATTTAACTACCTCTCTATGATGGCAGGATGTGACACAAGGTCGGTTTAATGTGAGGTGCCTATACGGTTTCATATGGTCAACATATGGTGTAAACAAACCATTTTCATATTGGTGTTTGTATCCACAAAGCGGTCCGAGTTAGCGCAAGGAGAAAGTTGCTACCGCGTGATTGAAATCACCAGAATCGGCCTTCCGTCATAAGAGGAACAGAGGACTGATATTACTATCTGATAACAGCTAAAAGGCTTCCAAGGGAAGGTACGATTTGACTGCTACAGAAAGAAGGAAGGTGAACAATGCCAAAGTTTCTTTCATGGAAAAGTAAACATTGGAAAAGTAAAAAGAAAAGGGAAACAGGGGAGTTAAAACCTGCCACGTTACTTCCACGAAGCCGAAACACACTTATTTCCTTCGCTCTTCCAATTCCAAGAAGAGGTTTGTCCCAAGAAGCGCTGCTTTGTGGAACAGACACCTGCGTAGATACTTCCTCAAGTCAAAAGTCAATGGTTACCTCTTCTCCATATCTTCATAATCTTCCCTTCGTATTTCTTACTCTTGCATTTATATCACAACTCATTCAGTAACCTTGTATCTTAAGTGACACTTCAGCCTTTCATGAATTGAACATTTGTAATATATATATATATATATATATATATATATATATATATATATATATATATATATATATATATACACACTTTTTGAAAGGCTGAAAACAGAGACTTGGTGCACAACTTGCCACAGGCTCCCCAAACGACCCTCCGCAGGTTTTGAATTCAGAGTTGTCCTTCTCCTAATCCAGTTCCCATCCGAAGCTACAGAACCCAGTCTGTCCTGCTATTTACCCATACCTGGTGGCAAAAGAAGAGGATTCACAACTTTTACAATGGTACTAGCAACTGGAAGTCAATCTCAATCCAAGTCGCTATCCATTACTCCACCGTGTCTCATATATATATATATATATATATATATATATATATATATATATATATATATATATATATATATATATATATATATATATATATATATATATATATATTATAGTAAAGAACAGTAAGATATATAATCTGGTGTTCTTATTAATTATTTTTATTTTTACAAAACAGTGCTCAATGCAAATCTACAGAGCATAAATATAATTGAATTTCAAGTTTTTAGTTTCTACTTTTGAAACATAGTAATTCCTGTGTAGCGATGGAACCATATTTTTAAATTAGTAAATTTATAATATATATAAATATAAATATAAAAGTGAACATTGACGTCAAAACTCAGAGGCAACAGGCTGTTTCATGCTAGACGCAATCGTCAGGCGGCCTGACGATTGCGTCCAGCATGAAACAGCCTGTCGCCTCTGAGTGTTGATTTCAATGTTCACTTTTATATTTATATACGCTCTATCTCTGATATTGAGCACTTTATCCCATAAATATAGCACACCCTAAAACTATATTTCTTCACACACATATATATATATGAAATTAGGAGAATTATATTTAAGTGATTAATCGAGTCTGAAAACTCTACAGAATGCAGAAAGCACTGGACGGTCGTTTCGTCCTATATTTGGGACTCATCAGCAGTGCGCATCCACTACCGAGAATTGAAACCCTGACAGTTAGGTTGACAAGCAAACACCATACCAACTGTTCCAACGGGCCTCGGTGACGAAGAGTTAGCAAATCAGACTCAATATAGCGCCGCTCACTCACATATTCCGTGGTGGAACTCTACTGAGATTCACTGGTATGGTGTTTGCTTGACAACCTGTCAGGGTTTCAATTTTCGGTAGTGGATGCGCACTGCTGATGAGTCCCAAATATAGGACAAAACGGCCTTCCATTGCTTACTGCATTCTGTTTTTGGTTTCAGACTCGATGAATCACTTAAATATATATATATATATATATATATATATATATATATATATATATATATATATATATATGAGCAGGTTGCGATAGATTTTAATTTATATGCTGTGTCACTTCAGGACGTTGGTGGTCATGGCTCTCCACAATTTCCTGTTCTCTGTAGCTCTTAATAATTATTATTTGCTATCTCCATTTACTCAATCCCACGAGCTAGGATATGCGCCGTTTTCTTTTTATATATATATATATATATATATATATATATATATATATATATATATATATATATATATATATATATATCATAGCCACGTTTGCTTCGAATGCTACCAGGAAACTACAGCATGCTTAAAACGCTCGGATAAATTTAGCAGCTAAAATTGATTAAAAACGTACATTATATGCCGTGAAACACGGCTTATCAAATCTTTAATGCGACATATATTCTTAATTATAAAGTCAATTTAATTGAATAAAAAAGACAACTTACCAATTGAAGCTTTTCACAAATATTCTTTTCACAATCTCCACAAATGTTTTTACATTTGTTGAGATTGTCTGACTTTATCTTACCACTGGTCCAAGCAACAAAGAACATTACTTACATATTTTATGGACAGGTTTCAGTTTGAATAAGATAAAGGCGGCTTGCGTGTTTTATTTTTCTTTAACTCATTCATTTATTTAGACATGAAAACCACAAAGATGTACACTAAAAAAGTTTTCCAGACGAACGCCTTTAAAAAAAACTATGAACTTTTCTTTTATAAAACGACAAATGTATTGAAAGGTTGACTTATATATTTTGATGAGCGTTCAAATGACTGAATTAGTTGCAGTTCACACGATGTGAACAGGTTTACACACATTTTACGACTTCTGTTGGCAGATATGACAAAGCAATTTATTTTGTAACAAATGGCATTTACCTAATTAACTAACAAAGTCATTGTAAATTTTATAACCCAGATTATAGTTTTATTTACGTCTTTCTTGCCGACTGCTTTAAAAAGGTAATCAACCCGATTTGCCATGAGAAAGTACCTACAAAATTACCACTGGGAAGCAGAATATGAAATCTGTTTTGTATACATTAACGGAAAATAAAATTGCAATAACCTGGAGGACAGGGTTTCCCAACCTGGGCGTTATCGCCCACCGGTGGACGATTTCAATTGCTGGTTGGGCGATGAGCAACTGAACAGAAAGTGGTGGTCGATTGGAAATCTTAGTGAGATATAAGGAATTTTGAGTATTACAAAGCTATTAAAACATATTCTACTGGAAAAAATTATTTAAAGATCTGTAAATTATCTGTATAAAATATTCGCTGAATTTTATTAGTTGCTAGTAGTGTATTACAGGTATAAAAATATTATCTGTATAAAAAAATTGATGTAATGGAATAACCTCTCACCCCCAAAAGTGACTACACTATAGGTAGTAACTACCTATAAGTAACTGTAAGTCAACGGACTACAGAGACTAGACGAAATCTTTTTCGGCTTTCTGGTCGAACTCTCTGCCTCCGGGCAGAGAGGATCCCCAGACGAGGCTATGTCTCGGGAAACAGCTACCCGACCTCGTTTTATACGGGGTCTACGGGGAATTTTTGGCCGAGCCTACGGGCTCGGATTACCCAACATTAAATTCGGCTTTGTGCCACATCCTACCTCGTGGGGAGACTGGTAAATATCGACTAGCTGGGATCTGTTACTCAGCTCTTAGCTGTTGTCGAACTCTCTGCCTTCGGACAGAGAGGAACCTGGATGAGGCTGTGTCGAAGGGCAGAATCTCGTCAGGGGAGGTAGACAGACCAAAACCCATTTATGCGAGTTCTACTGGGAAATTTTGGCCGAGCCTACGGACACGGATGTCCCACCTTAAACTCGGCCTTGTGCCACATCTATGCTCGTTTGGGGTGGGGCTAGTAAATATTGACTAGCTGGGATCTGTTACTGAGCTCTTAGCTCTGGGAACCTGGACGAGGCTGTGCCGAAGGGCAGAGTCTCGCTAGGGGAGGTAGACAGACCCAAACCCGTTTATGCGGGTTCTACGGGGAAATTTTGGCCGAGCGTACGGGCTCGGATGTCCCACCTTAAACTCGGCCTTGTGCCACATCTATGCTCGTTTTTTTGGAGGGGTGGGGGTAGTAAATATTGGCTAGCTGGAATCTGTTACTCAGCTCTTAGCTGTTGTCGAACTCTCTGCCTTCGGGCAGAGAGGAACCTGGATGAGGCTGTGCTGAAGGGCAGAGTCTCGTCAGGGGAGGTAGACAGACACAAACCCCTAAAAAGTAAGAGCAGGTTTGCCAAAATATCAAGAGCGCCAAGAAATACCGCGACGTAAAAAAAGTTATTGTTGATAACTGATTTCTTTTTCTTTGTGTCTCTTTTCAGTATATGATAACTTAAAAAAACATATATATATATATATTCCCAAAACTATGCAGCCAATATATAAAATGGCGATTGACTGATTCTTTTATAGTTTATCAACCCTCTGTGAGTTATTTAAAGCCAAAACCTATTTTGTTTAGATTGTAAGACTAATTCATTTTTTGTGAGTGAATATTGCATAATAATGATTTTTCCAGGTTGAAGTGATGGATCCATACCTTTCCCAAGGGGATTTTCACACAAGTGAATGCAATGAATCTCACTGAAATTTGAACTTGACTCTCCAATTTCTCATTCCAAGCTACTATCCTTTTCACCACCCACACATCAACCTATACAATGGTGAATAGAAGAAATGAACTCTTTAGGTAAAAAAAGAAAATGAAGCTGCTTAATATTTGCTAAGAACAGAACTTGCAAGAAATTCATATCGCAAATGTAAGAGCAGGTTTGCCAAAATATTAAGCGCAACAAGAAATACTTTAATGTAAATGGAAAACTTAAAAAATTAGTGACATTCTTTAACGAGAGCTCTTCAGTAGTGCAGTATTATATAACTTAAGGTTATAAGAATGTTTTCTTACTAAATTGTTTTATTAACGATATTTGTATTCCGAAAAATAATCATTTGTGTATTTCCTTTTTAATTTTTCTTCAAATATTTCTTCAGACGAAATAACATTTTTTCAGATATAAATAATATCAGAAAAGACCAAGAAGAACAAAAAATATTCGTTGAATTTTTATTAGTTGCTAGTAGAATTCATTAAACTTCTTTAATTTCTTGTCAACATTTGCAGCTCCACCCTAACTATAAAACTCAACTTTATACTTTTCAATGGTCGAGTTTGCTTTTCTTTGTTCTTTAATACGGTAATAGCAGCAGCAGCCGCTGTTGCTACATACCAGCGTCATTTGTTATCTCCCTTTGCTATTTTTTGCTACATCATAAAAATATAACCAATATATGAACCAACAACTAACTTTGAACAAAGAATTTCAGTATTATTTTTATGGACATGGGGATTGCAGATTATGAGGATATGTAAGATAGATAACGGTTGATTCTAAAGTGTCGTAATCGGAGAAGGATTCTCGAAAGTCTGTTTCACAAAGCAATTGCTCCTGGAAATAAACTGCTTGAATAGAACTTCCTTCTTACTAATAGAATACAAAGGGATTGTATGACACAAGATCGGTTTAATGTAAGAATTTGTATATACAGGTCAAGGACCAAATTCTGTCGCCATGACCATTATCATGTTGGCATTAGTATCCTCCAAACATCTTGCTTTTTTAGTGCAAAGGTGGTGCTGTTATAAGGTTGGAATCCCCGGGACCAGACTTCTGCCATAACTTTAAAAGGAAGAGAGGACAGTTGCTACACTATGATCGACTATTTACCTACCTCCCTATGATAGTAGGATGTGACACAAGGTCAGTTTAATGTGGGGTGTACATACGCATATATGGTCAACACGAACCATTTTCCCGTCTTGGGTATGATGAGAAACTGCATCCGCGTCCTGAGGATGAGACGCTAAACAGCAAGGCCTCTGATCAGCAGATTGTGAGGACCGTGGAACCACTTCTTAATTGCTAGTGTTCCCAGGTCCCAGCTATGGGCAAATAGTTTACCCCAAAACTGAGTTCAAAACACTATAAAAGTGTAAAAATACCAGCAATACATTTTTTTGTAAAAGTTCATTACCAGCAATAAATTTTTGAAGAAAAAATTATTACCAACAATACATTTGATACATTTTTGGAAAATATATTACCAGCAATAAAAACTCGTCAAATATAGTTATAAAGTTTTTTAAGTGCACACGGACTTTATGGACACCCTGTATATGGTGCACCAACGACTTTGATGAGTTAAGAGACTCGTTAAAGTATGCGCATGATAACGGGTAATAGATATCCTGGAAAACCTTTCAAAGATTTCAGTCATTCTGTAATATAGTGACGCTTGTGACAATTCACCGTTTGTAAATTAGCTTTAGACGGTGACACATGCTGTAAGGCTCAGTATAAGGAAAGAGACCAGTACAAAGAAGTGTTATATTACAAAGATGTATGCATGTGCCTTTTGTTCAATGAGAGTCGCTTGAGAGAGATCAAACTGTGAATGTTTGATTTGCTGTACGATCATTCCAGCGTGTGAGTTGGACGTGAAGCGTTGGTCGGGCTTCGATATCGGCAACAGCGCTCAAATAAATTTTCCTACAGCCGTAGATCTGGATCTGGACGGCCATGTAGTACAGACGCTGGCTTGGATTGACGCATTGTATGCGTAACAGCGGCAAAGCAACACGACATCCAAACAGTGTCCCGGGTATTGTCAACATGGACCGTTGCGAAAACGCTGTCGAGAAACCGAGTTCAAATTTCAGTCTTGTCAGTTTCGTCTACATTCACGCACTAATACTCTAGGAGAAAATATGAATCCGACCCTTTTTCACCTCGCCCATCTATGGATTAAAGAATAGACTCAGCTCGCGTATCTTGAATAGCAATAATTCTAAGAGAAGTTCGATTTCAAATACTGTAAAGAAGACAACAGGAAATCAACTGACTGTCTTACCCAAGAAGACATGGACATGGAAACATATTAGACAAAAGGAAGATGTGGAAAGTCATCATTGCTTACATATTGAAAGGATATAACATTTAGAAAAAAAACTGATGATACAGTCACATTTTTTTTTATCATATTCGGCAAATTTAAAAACTAATAGAAAACTCGTCCTCGCGTTTTCCAGACATGAAGTGGAACAATTATATCGAATCAATTGTTACATCTACTACAAGGAAAGTTGGTTCACTGTATCGACAAAATCCATCTTGCACATTTATAAATCTATCATTCATCTATGTATTGAGTATCTGGTCTGGTGTTCCTGCTGTATATCTCCAGATTCTTGACAAAATCCAAAGAATTATCTGTAATGTAATCGGTCCTGATCAGGCATCTCAACTTCAGTCATTTTCACACCGACGTGATGTGGCTTCCCTCTGTCTTTTCTGAAGATATTTTCATGGCAACTGCTCTGGTGAGCTTTTTTCACTGATATCCCGACTACATGAATTAAAGGTACTACTAGATTGGCATCAAGCTCCAACCGTTTTATTGTTAAACTAGCTAGATGCAACTGCCACTTTCGACTCTAACAGATTCTTTTCTCTCACATCTCACTTGTGAAACACCAGATTTGTTGCTTCCCCGATGACTACAGTCTTGAAAACTTTTAATGCAACGTCAATTGCTATCTTCCGCTATCTTGAACCATGTTCTTTCCTCAAATCTCCTCACCTTTGGTCCTATTGAGAAAAATGTTCGGAAAGAATTATTCGAAAACAATCATTTTCATAAACCTGTGTTTGAAATACGTATGTGGTCTTTGCTTTTAGAGAGCCAATTCTAATTTATCTCGAACTATAACGCCCTTGAAGGATGGCACAGGGCCTTTTTTTTGCAGCTAGTGTCATCTCATCATCTCACAATAAGGAAATTCTTAAACGCTCCTAAAATGAAAGCAGGGCTTGCAAGAATTTCATATTGCAAAATTAAGAGTAGGTTTTCCAAAATATCAAGAGCGCCAAGAAATACCGCGACGTAAATGGAAAACTTCAAAAATTAGTGGCATCATTTAACGAGTGCTCTTCACTAGTTGACTATTGTGTGCAGTATCATATAACTTAAGGATTCTTTCCTACTAAACTGTTTTAGTAACAATATTTGTATTTCGAATAATTATCATTTGTGTATTTCCTCTTAAGTTTTACATTTTTATTGCAATAAAGAATTTTGCATTTCGAATAAATATCATTTAGTATAATTGTCCTTTCGATTAATTTTCATTCAAATAAATTACAATTCAAATAAATGTTTTTCGAATAATTGTTTATTATTGTTTTGAATTTATTATATTGTTTCGAATAATTGTTTTCGAACAATGTTCACATAATCATTTTCAATTTTCTCTTTCACTTTCACTTTCACTTTCGCTTCCTGTAAGCCCCTGCGTTCTAGTAGCAATATTGATTTTCTTGGGGAGAGACGATAACAAAAAACTCACTAAATTGTTAAACCGTTATCGAAACAAGTATTCGCATTCGTCTTTCATCGGGAAGCTGATGTTTGACAAGAGCTTACCACCAGAATAGGAAATCAAATCTTCTATTTACTATGAACTCTTGACATTAGTGACTTTTGTCTACTTTCATGAGTAGTCTGAAGCCTTGTTGTCTCTGAGAACTATTTTTTTCCTGTTTACAAACGAATCTAGAATAATGATCTGGGTAGTTGCGATAAAAAGCAACAGAAATTAGGATGAAAAAACATATTCAGAAATGAATGAAGATGTGCGTCTGTGTTGAGAATGGTAGTAGCGTGTTGAGTTCGAATTCGAGCCAAGCCATTGCATTCTCTTCCACACAAACACCCTTAACTAAGATATGTGCTCATCTTTTCGCCCCCAGCTAAGGGTTAAATAGTGGTGAAGATTGTGCTCTTTAGTCTGGCTTGGCAACTAGTCTAGTAGAATGACAACTCTGAATTCAAAATCAGACGAGAAAGTTCACTACGTTTTGATCTTGAAAAATTTAAATGCAATGTCAATCGTTATCTACTGTCTTCCTGATTACTCTTTGTTGTAGCATACTTACGGACGATAATGGGTATGTCCCCATTCACATAAATACAGTAGTAAATACTGTATGTTGGTCTGCAGTTGGAGATTCGTCTCCAGCTGCGCTGGTCAAACTCTCTGTCGCCGGGCAGAGAGGATCCCTAGATGGGGCTATGTCGAAGCGCAGAGTCTAGTCTCGGGAAATAACTACCGAGCCCATTTTATACGGGGTCTACAGAGAATTTTTGACCGACTTTAAGGGCTTAGATACCTCACATTGAATTTGTCCTTGTGACACATCTGACCGCGTAGGGCAGTTGGTAGATATCCTGCAGTTGAAGATTAATTGTGGAATTCACTTGACTCACTTCTAGCAGTTGACAAATTCTACGCGCCGCTGGCGAATCTTATATGCGTTGTCCTTGTCCTAAGTATTATCGTTTATTACCAACCTTCGTGTGATTATTCTACTCAGTAACCTTCCCTAGGTTACAACACTCTTCTATTGCTCTCACTCCTTAGTAATAGACACCACGTTAAAACATCGGCCCCCGTACGATCACCGAAGTTAAGCAATGTCGAGCCTGGTCAGTACCTAGAAGAGTAACCGCTTGGGAATAACAGGTGTTGTAAGCTTGGATGTGCGGTTGGTGTAATGTCTCGGAATTGTTAATCGGACAGTCGACTTCCAGTTTCAGTTGGGTTCGTTATAATCATTTACTCGCAAATACTCTTGGGGAAGATACGAACCCATCTCTTCTCCCCTCAGCTATGGATTAATTAGTATAATTTGTATTGTTAAAACCATTATCATCTCCAATAAAAATAAAACTGCGTACAAAATATCTAAATTTTGGCATTAAATAACCCATAGAGATGTTTATATGCCGCTAAACAAAAACTACCAACCAACCTTAGTAATGTTTCTGTTTTTAATTCTTTCACGCCCACTAACCCTTTGTGTCATAGTGGCTTTGCTGCCTTGCTTGGGAAAATCCGATTAAAAAAATTAAAATAAAAGAAAGCCTACTTGTTACTGAAATGGCATCATATGAGAATCTACTGAGCAATACTTTTTGCATTCTGTTGAGGATTCTTCTAGACTCGATGAATTATTTTTTAAAGATTATTCAAATCACTCCTCAAAAAAAAATTTCTATCACTTATATATCCTTGCATGATCCAGCTTCTAATGCTCTGGAGGGAGTGGCTTGGGAAAAGAAGGCGTGGCTCTTGGGGCACAAGCCGTTAGGTTACTTGGATGAGTATCACCACGGAATTTAGTAAGTAGCGGCACTGTACCGAGTCTAGTCAGTTTCTTCTTCGTCCCAAGGTCGGTTGGTCCGCTAGTATGACGCTTGCAGTGTATCGTAACGGTCCGGGTTCAATTCTTGGTAGGGGTGCGCATTGCTGATGAGACCAAATAGGACGAAACGGTCGTCCAGAGCTTTCTGCATTCTGCTGAGGATTCTTCTAGACGCGAAGAATTACTTTAAATGATTATCCCCCCACTCTAATTTCTATCACTTGTATATCCTTGCTTGATCCAGCTTCTAAAGCTCTGGGGTGAGCGGATTGGGAAAACAAGACGTCGGCTTACGTATACATTTGGTTACGTATACTTGGATGAGTATATAATTGAATGAGTACCACGGAATTTAGTGACTAGCGACACTTCTTCTTCGTCACTGAGTCCTGTTGCTCCCGTTGAGGTCTTGCTTGGGGTAAATCCGATTAAAAAAATAAAAATAAATAAAGCCTACTTGCTTGTGGCTTCACAGGGAATCTACTGGGTAACTGATCAATTGATAGGGCTTCATCTTATAATATTACCAGTGAAACTACTATACAAAAAGATTACTTTACCTATTTCTGAAATTTACTGTTAAAGTAACGTCGAAATAGGTACTCTTTTCTGGGTGGGTGGAATTAGTTGTAACGCTTGTTGCGTTAATACTGAATGGTTAATGGAATATATTTGCCGGTCCCGGAAATACTGGGTAGTATGGTAACAGGCATTGAATAAAATATATTATGTCAAAGACACCTGATCTTTTTCAACGGGTAGGTGGGGGTCCTAGGGTCATCTTTAAAAAGCTGACTCACGGACAATAAACAGTTCCTTAGTCATTTTTGTAATGATATACTTAACACACCCATTTTCTTAACATTAAAAAGGCATTTCACAATATATACGCACATATATACTACATTTTGCAAATAAATTCGTCTGTGTTTGCAACTTATGGTATATATATATATATATATATATATATATATATATATATGCAAGCAAATATGTGGATATAGATCCGACAGTATGAGGAAAAATATGGAAAATATGGATTTTTTGTTTTTCCATATTTTTCCTCATATATATATATATATATATATATATATATATATATATATATATAGAGAGAGAGAGAGAGAGAGAGAGAGAGAGAGAGATGCTGGTTAAACAACAGTAAAAAAAATATTAGAAGCTTCAGGATAAAGAACAGATAACCAAGTATCAATGAAATTTAATTCAGAAAAATAATATACATTTCATAAAAGAAATAAAATAAAATGACAAGATATGACAAGCTGACGCGTGAAGACGCGATACGCGAAAACCATCAAAGAAACAAGATGCGTTACGTTGAACAATTTATGTTAAAAAAGTGACCGAAAAACTAGTAAAAGAGTTCTTCAATCAAACAGTATAAACGATACATTGTTGCTCAAATACATCCAATATACATGCACACACGTATATATATATATATATATATATATATATATATATATATATATATATATATATATATATATATATATATATATAGCCTTAAGTATAATATGCTACACACGTATATATATATAAATAAGACATTTTTTTATTTTTATATATTCTTTTTATAGATACAAATATTTAAGTAATTGCTCTGTTTTATAATAAACAGTATTAAACAACATTTACCGGCCTGAATGTCATAGAAAATATTCGTCCTCCGACAGGAATCGAACCTGTATCCTATACGGAACCGTCATTTAGCCTGACGTGCTCTTAACCGATCGAGCCACAGAGAATCGTTCTATTAGCAAGATCGAATCTACTGCCTTTGAACTTCAATCTTCCATGATTCTCTCACGTACATTCATATCTGCTCCTTCTCCGACATTCGTACATGCATTGAATACCGTTGCCATATATGGTCTGGTACGCTCGCTGTTCATCTCGAGGTTCTCGACAAAATCCAAAGACGGTTATGCAATGTGATAGGTCCTGACCTGGCATCTCGACTACAGTCACTTTCAAACAGACTTGATGTGGCGTCTTTCTACAAATATTTTCATGGTAACTGCTCTGACGAGTTATCTTCACTGGTGCCCCGACTGCATGAATTTAAGCGAGCTACTCGGTTGGCAATTAGGTCCCACCCTTTTACTGTCGAAACCGTTAAATGTAACCGCCTCTTCTACTCTTCTCTTGCACTTCCCGAAAGTAACACTCCCTTCCGATTACTTGCTTCCCTGATAACTATAATCTTCAAAAATGTAAATGTAATACCAATCGACCTCTAATGCCTTCGTTCCTGTTCTTCTTTTTATCCTTTCCTTAACCCCCCCTAAACCCAGTCTTTTCTCTCATTTTTTGTAATCCCTTGCGTACCAGTAGCATTTCCACATTGCTTGGGGTGAAATTCTTAAAAGAATGCTTTTAAAATATTTAGATTTCTGCATTAAATAAATCATAGAAGTTGATATGGCGCTAAACAAAAACAAGCTACAAAAATTAAGCAGAAACATTAAACAATACAGGAAGTTTTGATATGTAAAATCAACCAACCCAACAAAGTTGTTTCAAGAACTAAAGGGTGTTCCAATAACTTAGACCGATTTTAAATGGGAAATTAAGTTTAAGCGTCTAATGATTTTTTTCTTTTTTCTTTCAGATTTGGCGTACATATGGGCGATATTATTTCTCTCGCATAATTGTCATGACTTAACTAACATCCAATAGAAAAATAAAGAAATTCTCACCAATAACACTGATTTATTTATTCTTGACTTTGATCCCTCTTAATGAAACACCCTTTATTAGTGCATTAAAATTAGGATTAGATTAAATTAGAAATCAATATAACTAATTAAACTTTAATTTGACAGTAAAATTAAAAATTAGAAATGTCAAAAATATAATTTTAAGATATGCTATATTTATGAGTAAAAGTGCTTGATATCAAGTATAGTGAAAATGGCACAGTCACTCGTATCCGAGGATACCTGTTTACTGGGGCCGTTAGCTAATCCCCATTGCAGACGCCTGCTCAGGCACATTTGTGGATTATGCAGTAACTATACTGAGCGAACTTTAGTTACAATTTCTGGAGGAGAGCGCGTTATCTAGCGTGATCAACAGTCTGAACAAGGCCAGCACACTCAAACCCTCAGTCACGATGACTTGTGACTTCGTGCTAGTACAACCACCGACTGGTTCACCAAGAGTTCCGTCAACACAATTTCGCTCACAAAGCTTGGGTCAACTTGCGGTATGATTTTCAGGCACTTTCCAAAGGTGCTTACGCCGAGTGGCGAGAAAATTCACTTTCTGATCATGAGACCCGGGTTTATTTCCACAAAAGAACTTTTTGAACTCATGCGTTAATAAAGTGTGTGCCAATAACTTGGACTTATTTTAAATGTAAATTAAGTTTAAGCTTCTAATGATCTCTTTTTCTTTTAGATTTAACAACTTAAGTCTTCGGCAATTTCAACCATCCAAAGATTAACAATCCAACAACGTGTTAAAGTTATCGAAGCCTATTGGACATTCAAACAGAAATGCAATGAGAATTCCCAAGTTACATCATCCCTCGAAACAGCGAAGCCAATCGGCCACCACGATCGTGCGACTTGGCGCCTTTAGATTTCTTCCTTTGAGGTCATCTCAAATGTAAGCTCTATACCAACAAACCAACAACAATTCAACAGCTGAAGGATGGGATGGTGAGATCGAGGAGGAACTATGCAGAGACGTCATCAAAAATTTTGACCATCGAGTGAAGGTGTGCCGCCGAAGCCTTGGCGGATATTTGGGCGATGTTATTTTTCACACATTATTGCCATGACTTAAATAACATGATCCAATATAGAAAGAAATAAATTTTCACCAATAAAAGTGATTTATTTACTACTGACTTTGATCCGTCTTTATGAAACACCCTTTACTATGTTGCTCAATACGGCTCCAACCGTTGAAAAGCACTTACATCTATTTCACATTGATATTTTTGATATGACGATATTCAATCCTGCGACGTTGCAGCTATGGAATGAAGAAGCAATTCGTAGCAATAAAGAGGATTCCTTCCTAGATGGAATTATACCAATTTCAAATACTTCATATGAGAATGCGAATGAAACTTAACATGTTTAAAAGGTTAATAATCAACAGTTAAAAAGAGCTTTGTCTCAATATGGTTTTATTCAACGATGAAACAATTTGTTTAATAGTGACCTTCTGCTGTGGCTTAAACATAAACTGATAAGGTCAGGAGGGTAAAGTAAAGCTAATCAGACAGAATATTGACGCTTCACTCTCCTCCCACCGCTACTGATGAACTCCAAGGCTGGATAGCACTGACCTTTAGGAAGTCAACCGCTGATGTCAACATTTGTCATTAAATAGAGCTGGATCTATTTGATGTGTCTCCACACTTGATTTCTAGGCTAACGTGACTTGAAGGGACTGGAATGTGCAGTGACAGCCTTACTTTGGGAAGCTATTGCAGACAAAATGATTAGTTTTATGCTAGGCTTAAGGGCGATAGAATGATGGCGCCGGTGATTGAAAGAGAGTCGAAACAAAGAATAGAATGATTCGCTTTTGTTCGGGTTTTCTTTGGAGCGTTCGCCAAGTAGTCTTTTGTGTTTTGACAGGATCTACTTGGAATATAGCATTTATCAATCTATTAATTACCGACATCTTAACATTATAGAACGCGAAACTATAACGACTTATACGTTAAACGTAAAATCCCGTCCATACAGATTTGATTGGAGTGACTGATTTCTGAAGACACTTCATTATTTCTTGTGTTTTGCAAACTAGTGTCTTCAGTTTTCTTGTTCTTAAAGCAATGTTTCGGTCAATAATTCTTCAGCCTTCTTATGATGTCTGTAATTATGATGAAGAAATATGATTGCAACGACGCACATTCAACAGAAACCAAGACTTCATCCGGAAAACTCGAGTCATTACTTATATAGTCTCGTAAGGTCGAGACTTAACATTAACACGAAAACTCGTCATGTTCTTCAATAGGCTCGTACGGTCAAGACTAAACAGAAACACGAAAACTCGTTATGTTCTTAAATAGTCTCGTAAGGTCGAGACTTAACATTAACCCAAAAACTCGTTTAGTTCTAAAATAGTATCGTAAGGTCGAGACTTAACATTGACTCAAAAACTCGTTTAGTTCTAAAATAGTCTCGTATGGTCGAGACTTAACATTGACCCCAAAACTCGTTTAGTTCTAAAATAGTATCGTAAGGTCGAGACTTAACATTGACCCAAAAACTCGTTTAGTTCTAAAATAGTCTCATAAGGTCGAGACTTAACATTGACCCAAAAACTCGTTTAGTTCTAAAATAGTCTCGTAAGGTCGAGACTTAACATTAACCCAAAAACTCGTTTAGTTCTGAATTAGTCTCGTAAGGTCGAGACTTAACATTAACACGAAAACTCGTCATGTTCTTAAATAGTCTCGTACGGTCGAGACTAAACAGAAACGCGAAAACACGTTATGTTCTTAAATAGTCTCGTAAGGTCGACGCTTAACATTAACCCAAAAACTCGTTTAGTTCTAAAATAGTCTCGTAAGGTCGAGACTTAACATTGACCCAAAAACTCGTTTAGTTCTAAAATAGTCTCGTAAGGTCGAGACTTAACATTAACCCCAAAACTCGTTTAGTTCTTAAATAGTCTCGTAAGGTCGAGACTTAACATTAACCCGAAAATTCGTTATGTTTTTAAATAGTCTTGTAAGGTCGAGACTTAACATTAACACGAAAACTCGTTATGTTCTTAAATTATCCCATAGCACCCATTCCATAGCAGCCTGGCCGGAGATCTATAAGCCAAGTACATTACAAGTCGGCCACAAATGGACAAATCCCTATTTAACTTTGGCTGCTAATCTATGATGAGATGGTGTCTCGATGAAATCACCCATTCCATGTCAGCCGCGCTGCCCGCGGGCGCGCACAGGTCAAGCGTGAAATCAAAAGTCCTAACCTAATGGGCAGATCGCTCTTTAGGTTTCGTTAGTAATAAGTCTGTTAATGGTGTCTCGATAAAACCAGTCTTCCCTCAGCCGGCTGGTCAATCGCGTGGCTATTCTAAAAAAAACAAACTAACGATGACTGAAATTTAAAACAAAAAACGAAAAAGGAGTACGATACGTGAGTTTACGTGGAGATAGTGCAACATTATGATAAAGATGAATAAATGTATTTGCTTTTGCTGTATTGTATTCAATCTCTGTGCACACAGAACATGAATAAAACATTGCCACGAATAATACTTACCCAGAAATGGGCAAGTATATTCACTTGTATCGTCTGAATAATCGCCTGATCCGGACAGTCGAGTAAGTTCATTCCAGTCACGATTCCAGCATTGTTTATTAAAATGTCCACAACGCCAACTCTCTCTTTAACCTGAAGTGAAAGAACATTATATTAGCAATAATAAACTCATCAGGACCTGATACGTTTAACATTCGGATTTTCAAACCTATATCAGAAAAACATTTGGTAGGATTATCAAGAGCCTGTTCATTTGCCCGATAACTGGCTTCAGCAAAAGCGTTAAAATCGAATCTTAATTTCGTCGAATGGTTTATATCAATGAAAAATCAAAACATAGAAATTAAACGAGGAACATTTTTGAATTGTGCTTTTTTTAAACAATATATCATAAATATTATACCAGTTAATTTATTTATTTACAATAATATGTGGCATCCACCGGTCTCGAGAAGCTTTGAATCTGAGCTCAGAGTGTTATAGCTCAGTTGCTGATGGCGCTGTACAGGCCTACACAGAAGTGACAGTCATACATCAACCACTACACTATTAAAATTCCAAATCAAACTTCAGCTATAAACCCCATCAAACTACAGACTTATTGGCCCATCTTTGTGTGTGTATCAATATACGAGAGAGAGGAAGAGAGGGAGAATGGTGTTTTGCATAGATAGGGGGTTTGTCTTGATTTCAAAATCATCAAGTGTAAAAGAATGAACAACAATTTTCAAAATTCCATAAGGTCCGCTTCAGCCACTTGCAGTCCCCCAACGGACGACTACTAAAGATTACTACTAAACTCTGGCAAAAAATTATCAGTTTTAAAGCAGTCTACTCAACTCACTATGCTTACATTGGTCAGGAGTGAAATTGATTTGCTTATTCACTGACCTGCAATACCAGCCTCTGTTGAATGGAGAGGACTTTTTTCTTTTCTTTATTTAAAAGAAAAAACAAGAACAGCATGCAACACAGTAAAATTTTGGCCATTGGGGTAAATCACTATTTTGTTCTGGACATTTAACTATGAAGAACAACTTGCTTATCATTGGAAGTTTAGTTTTTTTTGTAGCGTTTCACTCCAAGCAAGGCGGAAAGCCACTAGCACGCAAGGGGTTACAGAGAGTTGGAGCGAGAGCAAATTGAAGTGATAGAGGAAAGGATGAAGAGAAGGATAAGGGATAGATCAAAGTATCTGGAGACGTCGATTGACATTACATTTGAATAGTTGGAGGTTATAGCTATCAGGGGAAACAGGAAAAGGGGAGGGAGTTCCACAGGCGAGAGGTGCGAGACATGAAGCTATTGGAGTAGAAGAGACGGCTACATTTAACAGTTTCGACAGTGAAAGGAAGTGAGCGAGATGCCAGCCTAGTAGAACGCTAAATTCATGAAGTCTGGGAACCAGCGAAAGCAGCTCATCGGAGCAGTTACCATGAAAGTATTTGTAAAAAAGACAGAGGGAGCCGTCTGTGAGAGAGCGACTGCAGACGAGATGCCAGATCAGGGCCAATTTCATTGCATATCCGTCTCTGGATCTTATCAAGAACCTTGAGACAAACAGAAGGGGCACCGGACCATATATGGCAGCAATACTCCATGCAAGGGCGAATGGTTGATTTGTAGATTTGAAGGATCTCTCTACCCCTGGTGGAAAACTGACCTCTACCCCTAGTGGAAAATATGGAGTTATCTCAGCCATGAAAGAGACATGCGTTTCATTTGAGTTATCATCATCACTATCATTATGAACATTAAAAGCTTTTATGCTTGTCCTAATCATCATCATTGTCAGCTGTATGATTCGATGTAGTCGTTCTACTTCACTTTGAAATCCAATAATAAAATTAGTTCCCAAAATATGGTATTTCAAACAAGCAGTGCATACAAAAGTATTAGGCAGAAGAAAGTTACACCCTTGTGTAAATTAATTCCACGTAAATATACACCCTTGTGCAAATTAATTAACTCCACGTAAATATAAACCCTTGTGCAAATTAATTAACTCCACGTAAATATACACCATTGTGCAAATTAATTAACTCCACGT
The DNA here is from genome assembly GCA_964036315.1 of Acanthosepion esculentum. Lineage (NCBI taxonomy): Eukaryota > Metazoa > Mollusca > Cephalopoda > Sepiida > Sepiidae > Acanthosepion > Acanthosepion esculentum. The sequence goes on along the minus strand of OZ038487.1, from coordinate 12,286,686 downwards.
AAATATAAACACTTTTGCAAATTAATTAAGTCCACGTAAATATAAACCCTTGTTCAAATTAATTAATTAACTCCACGTAAATATAAACCCTTGTGCAAATTAATTAACTCCACATAAATATACACCCTTGTGCAAATTAATTAATTAACTCCACGTAAATATAAACCCTTGTGCAAATTAATTAATCAACTCCACGTAAATATAAACCCTTGTGCAAATTAATTAATTAACTCCACGTAAATATAAACCCTTGTGCAAATTAATTAATTAACTCCACGTAAATATAAACCCTTGTGCAAATTAATTAATTACCTCCACGTAAATATAAACCCTTGTGCAAATTAATTAATTAACTCCATATAAATATACACCCTTGTGCAAATTAATTAATTAACTCCACGTAAATATAAACCCTTGTGCAAATTAATTAATTAACCCCACGTAAATATAAACCCTTGTGCAAATTAATTAATTAACTCCACGTAAATATACACCCTTGTGCAAATTAATTAATTAACTCCGCGTAAATATAAACCCTTGTGCAAATTAATTAATTAACTCCACGTAAATATAAACCCTTGTGCAAATTAATTAATTAACTCCACGTAAATATAAACCCTTGTGAAAATTAATTAACTCCACATAAATATACACCCTTGTGCAAATTAATTAATTAACTCCACGTAAATATAAACCCTTGTGCAAATTAATTAATTAACTCCACGTAAATATACACCCTTGTGCAAATTAATTAATTAACTCCGCGTAAATATAAACCCTTGTGCAAATTAATTAATTAACTCCACGTAAATATAAACCCTTGTGCAAATTAATTAATTAACTCCACGTAAATATAAACCCTTGTGAAAATTAATTAACTCCACATAAATATACACCCTTGTGCAAATTAATTAATTAACTCCACGTAAATATAAACCCTTGTGCAAATTAATTAATTAACTCCACGTAAATATAAACCCTTGTGCAAATTAATTAATTAACTCCACGTAAATATAAACTCTTGTGCAAATTAATTAATTAACTCCACGTAAATATAAACCCTTGTGCAAATTAATTAATTAACTCCACGTAAATATAAACCCTTGTGCAAATTAATTAATTACCTCCACGTAAATATAAACCCTTGTGCAAATTAATTAATTAACTCCACGTAAATATAAACCCTTGTGCAAATTAAATAATTAACTCCACGTAAATATAAAACCTTGTGCAAATTGATTAATTAACTCCACGTAAATATAAACCCTTGTGCAAATTAAATAATTAACTCCACGTAAATATAAAACCTTGTGCAAATTAATTAATTAACTCCACGTAAATATAAACCCTTGTGCAAATGAATTAATTAACTCCACGTAAATATACACCCTTGTGCAAATTAATTAATTAACTCCACGTAAATATAAACTCTTGTGCAAATTAATTAATTAACTCCACGTAAATATAAACCCTTGTGCAAATTAATTAATTAACTCCACGTAAATATACACCCTTGTGCAAATTAATTAATTAACTCCACGTAAATATAAACCCTTGTGCAAATTAATTAATTAACTCCACGTAAATATAAACCCTTGTGCAAATTAATTAACTCCACATAAATATAAACCCTTGTGCAAATTAATTGAAACAAAACGAATAATTCCGTTATTATTTACTGTTTTTTCGTATTTTTTTCCAATGAAACATGACGCAGTACACATGTTAGTACTTCGTATGTCCATTCCATGCATTCGTTTCTTGCAGATTAACCACAGATTCTCGATTGGATTTATATCAGGAGAATTTCCGGGCCAGTCTATAGTACTTTGATTTTCTCACTGGTAAGGCTTGCCATTGTGTTCGTGCAGCGTTACAATTTTCGTACGCTTCCTTGGAGTAACGTTCATGGCAGACAATGACCGTAGGACAACTAATCGACAGTCGAGACAATATTGTCTAGGCGTGATAAAAATCTGATGTAATCATGGATGACGCAATATATTTCAAGGCCAAACAAATCTCATCATACAACCCGAAAACAGATTCTTATTACTGCACACCGCTGCAAATGACCTAATCTGAGGCAATAATAGAAATCGATTCCACCCTATCACCCCCAGTGGGTCTAAAACTGACCGTATGGTGAAAGAAAGGAAACTAAAGCGGTTGTTTCAATTAATTTGCGTAAGGTTGTAATAGTCAATGTACAAACATGAAATTATGACGTACTAATCAAGACAGCATTTCAAAAAAACCCTTAACTCTTATTTTACTTCAGCATGTAGAGGCACATGGCTATCCACAACGTCCTCTCGGAGAGATTATATTATAACTTCCTACTGTAAGGTTACTGTTAAAACACAGACACGAAATTGGTATAGCGTAATTCGTATAAGTATTCTTTATACGTAATAATTAGGTTATTTGCCGTAACGCCTGTATAGTTAGTATGTAGACTGACACCAAAACAATTAGTATTTGCACAATCCTCCCAACAAGGAGTGATGTGACACAAGGCCGGTTTTTATGTGGGGCGATTCCGAGTCTGTAGGCTCGGGCAAGAATTCCCCTTAGACCCCGCATACACTAGATCGGGTTTTTCTACCTTCCCGGACGAGACTCTGCCTGTAGACAGCCTCGTCTGGCTTCGACAAGTGAGCCTTGAAGCGAACTGCCTGGTGTAGGTGCAACTGGTACTTACCCAGGCATCCCCACAAAGAGAGGTGTGGCACAAGGTTGGTTTTTACGTGGGACAATTCCGGGCTCGTAGGCTCGGACAAAAATTCCCCGTAGACTCAGCATACACGGGGTCGGATTTGACTACCTCCCCAGGCGAGACTCTCTGCTCCTAGGCATAGTCTTGTCTGGGTTCCTCGCTGCCCGAAGGCAGAGCGTTCGAAAAGTCTGGCGCACACTTGGTAGCGAACTGCCTAATGTAGGTACGACAGGTATTTACCAACATAGGCAGGATGTGGCACAGGGCCGGTTTTTATGTGGGGCGATTCCGAGCCCATAGGCTTGGGGAAAAATAAAAATACTGAGGAGGTGTGTGAACCTGACAACAGACGAACCTATCTACTCCTTTAGAGGAAAATTCATATATCATCCACAGACAGACTCTTTCGCTGTTTCACAGCTCATCAGTGTGGCTAGACGTCCGGTTGCCTCTAGCTAGGATCGAAACCCGACTGAATTTGCGTCAGTCGGAACTTCTCCCGCTAAGCCGTCAGCGCACGGCACGGGATGAAGGTGAATTTTAGCGTGTTTATTTTTAGATAAACACACAGTCACTGACAGTGACTCAATTCTGCCGAAGAGTCGTGCAATATTAGCTTAAATAGTCACAGTTTACAAATTCACACCTCAAACCAGAGAACTCAACCGAAATTAATTTTTTTCAGGAGCCAATATATATATATATATATATATATATATATATATATATATATATATATATATATATATATAAAAGGCTCAAACACTAATATTCCACGGTTATAATTTATTAGATTGTAATCGTAATCACGATCCAATATTGGGTCGTGATTACGATTACAATCTAATAAATTATAACAATAGAATATTTGTATTTGAGCCTTTTATATTATATTCTTGCTCTGTCTTGTACATAGATCTCTACCTGGATTTGATTCTCTTCGATATATATATATATATATATATATATATATATATATATATATATATATATATATATACTAAATAAAATTTCATAGTTTTAGCGAAGACATTAAAAATATAGTGTTGAACTATGTTTTAAAATGAACGGGAAATAGAAAACAAGAGATACGACTCTACTCCTGTTAAAAAAACTGGAGAGGAGAGGGAACCGGGTGATAGGCAAACCTATCTACTCCTGTTGTGGTAAAAAAGTTTAGGCGGAGACGCTAGAAGTTATCATTATTATTTAAATTAACTTTTGGTAACCATTCGATATTTATACGTGAAACGCAAATGAGTTTCATTGTTCAGCAAACAAGGAAATTCTGAAAATCAAATCGTTCTACGCCAGATAAGGGAACTGGTCTTCTAAGCCGATGTTTTCCTTCAATATCAACGAATGCAGTAACGTTATTACCGCAATTAAAACCGTTTTTCTACTTATATTAAAATATTGCAGTCACGCTGTTGTGATGTAAATTAGGCAATTAGCTTTCGTTAATTCATTTAAGTTATAAGTGCCTTTCTAACGGGATTAAGTACTAGCCAATGAATTTGACTGATTGCTGAGGTCACGATGCCTTAACAGACAAAATACCACAAATCCTGCCAGGAATGCTTGTAGAATTCATGAAATTATCGTTATTTTTAAAATACATTTTTAATCAAGCCTTCTTGTTGTCGAGTGCTTAATATACTTTGTATAAATATCTTTATAATCCTTATTTTAACTTGTCAATGCTTTTAAAAATGACTTTTGCTTCAGTGAGCTCAAGTTTTGAGGTAATTAAAAAAAAATTATTATCCTCATTTTATTTGGCAAAAACAATTACCATGTGGTTTTGAAATGGAGTAGTAATTAAATTCATGAAATGTTTTGAGATGAAATGATTTTTTTTTCTATGAAGTATTTATCGATTTATTTCAATGTTGTTTTTCTTAAACTGGACCAGTCTTCTGTTGTGAAATTAAACTGCGGGAGACGCAATTTGATCTTGCATCCCATACCTCTTTTCATAGCGGATACCGTCAATCATTAGCCTACTTGTATTTTTTTCTTCTTTCAGGCAGAATTCACGTCTGCCACTTTTGATTTGCTTTTTTATTCTCCAATTCTCGTTTTCGTGAGCGACTGAGTGTCGTTGTTAAAAGGCTTTGTTTTTAGATTCATTGACAATGGATTTGCATTCATACGTAAACGATTTACTTTGTTTTTTTCACGTTTTATTTTCCTTTACGACATTTTTAGCCAAGTCAACCTGTTTGCTAGGTAAACTGTGAGAATTTAAAATAAATAAGCAAAATAAGACAAAAATCGAATCCGCCGCTCATAATTCAGGTGTTTGTGTGTTTTATTTATTTTCGTTTACCAGCCTGAATATTCGAGAAATCTAATTAAAGGAAAATATGTGCTTCTCACCAGGGTTCGAAACTCTGTTCCCCTTTGCAGGAGAAACCGTCGTTAGATCCAACATGTTCTAGACCGACTCAGCCACGGAGTGCATCGCTGAATAAGCGAAGCTGTATAGTGCCATAGAAACGCAAATCCTTCTCAGATTCTCGAAAGATCGGATCTGTTCAGTATCGTATCCAAACCTAAATCAACTTCTAAAGGAGGATTTTTTTTTTTTATTAATCAGACGAATTTTATCCCATTAAAATATATTTTAGTGGATTATGGGTAAGCTCATCCTTAGATAGATAGATAGATAGATAGATAGATAGATAGATGTTAATACATTGAGATAGATGCTTATAGAAACACACTGAGATAGATAGATAGATAGATAGATAGATAGATAGATAGATAGATAGATAGATAGATAGATAGATAGATGTTAATACATTGAGATAGATGCTTATAGAAACAGACTGAGATAGATAGATAGATAGATAGATAGATAGATGTTAATACATTGAGATAGATGCTTATAGAAACACACTGAGATAGATAGATAGATAGATAGATAGATGTTAATACATTGAGATAGATGCTTATAGAAACAGACTGAGATAGATAGATAGATAGATAGATAGATAGATAGATGTTAATACATTGAGATAGATGCTTATAGAAACAGACTGAGATAGATAGATAGATAGATGTTAATACATTGAGATAGATGCTTATAGAAACAGACTGAGATAGATAGATAGATAGATGTTAATACATTGAGATAGATGCTTATAGAAACAGACTGAGATAGATAGATAGATACATAGATAGATAGATAGATAGATAGATGTTAATACATTGAGATAGATGCTTATAGAAACACACTGAGATAGATAGATAGATGTTAATACATTGAGATAGATGCTTATAGAAACAGACTGAGATAGATAGATAGATAGATAGATAGATGTTAATACATTGAGATAGATGCTTATAGAAACAGACTGAGATAGATAGATAGATAGATAGATAGATAGATAGATGTTAATACATTGAGATAGATGCTTATAGAAACAGACTGAGATAGATAGATAGATAGATAGATAGATAGATAGATAGATAGATAGATGTTAATACATTGAGATAGATGCTTATAGAAACAGACTGAGATAAATAGATAGATAGATGTTAATACATTGAGATAGATGCTTATAGAAACAGACTGAGATAGATAGATAGATAGATAGATGTTAATACATTGAGATAGATGCTTATAGAAACAGACTGAGATAGATAGATAGATGTTAATACATTGAGATAGATGCTTATAGAAACAGACTGAGATAGATAGATAGATAGATAGATAGATAGATGTTAATACATTGAGATAGATGCTTATAGAAACAGACTGAGATAGATAGATAGATAGATAGATAGATAGATAGATAGATAGATAGATAGATAGATAGATAGATAGATGTTAATACATTGAGATAGATGCTTATAGAAACAGACTGAGATAGATAGATAGATAGATGTTAATACATTGAGATAGATGCTTATAGAAACAGACTGAGATAGATAGATAGATAGATAGATAGATAGATAGATAGATAGATAGATAGATAGATAGATAGATGTTAATACATTGAGATAGATGCTTATAGAAACAGACTGAGATAGATAGATAGATAGATAGATAGATAGATGTTAATACATTGAGATAGATGCTTATAGAAACAGACTGAGATAGATAGATAGATAGATAGATAGATAGATAGATAGATAGATAGATAGATAGATGTTAATACATTGAGATAGATGCTTATAGAAACAGACTGAGATAGATAGATAGATAGATAGATAGATAGATAGATAGATAGATAGATAGATAGATAGATAGATGTTAATACATTGAGATAGATGCTTATAGAAACACACTGAGATAGATAGATAGATAGATAGATAGATAGATGTTAATACATTGAGATAGATGCTTATAGAAACAGACTGAGATAGATAGATAGATAGATAGATAGATAGATGTTAATACATTGATATAGATGCTTATAGAAACAGACTGAGATAGATAGATAGATAGATAGATAGATAGATAGATAGATAGATAGATAGATAGATAGATGTTAATACATTGAGATAGATGCTTATAGAAACAGACTGAGATAGATAGATAGATATATAGATGTTAATACATTGAGATAGATGCTTATAGAAACAGACTGAGATAGATAGATAGATAGATAGATAGATAGATAGATAGATGTTAATACATTGAGATAGATGCTTATAGAAACAGACTGAGATAGATAGATAGATAGATAGATGTTAATACATTGAGATAGATGCTTATAGAAACAGACTGAGATAGATAGATAGATAGATGTTAATACATTGAGATAGATGCTTATAGAAACAGACTGAGATAGATAGATAGATAGATAGATAGATAGATAGATAGATGTTAATACATTGAGATAGATGCTTATAGAAACAGACTGAGATAGATAGATAGATAGATAGATAGATAGATGTTAATACATTGAGATAGATGCTTATAGAAACAGACTGAGATAGATAGATAGATAGATGTTAATACATTGAGATAGATGCTTATAGAAACAGACTGAGATAGATAGATAGATAGATAGATAGATGTTAATACATTGAGATAGATGCTTATAGAAACAGACTGAGATAGATAGATAGATAGATAGATAGATGTTAATACATTGAGATAGATGCTTATAGAAACAGACTGAGATAGATAGATAGATAGATAGATAGATAGATGTTAATACATTGAGATAGATGCTTATAGAAACAGACTGAGATAGATAGATAGATAGATAGATAGATGTTAATACATTGAGATAGATGCTTATAGAAACAGACTGAGATAGATAGATAGATAGATAGATAGATAGATAGATAGATAGATAGATAGATAGATAGATAGATGTTAATTCATTGAGATAGATGCTTATAGAAACAGACTGAGATAGATAGATAGATAGATATGTCTGTTTATCTATCCCTATTTCTCATTGAAATTCATTATATTCACTCATGGGAAATCTATGAAGCGATCTCTTTTTCTTCCCGTAGTCGAGGGGTAAATAATAGAGTAGACTGGGCTCTTGATCCTTTTCTGGTAGCCAGTCTAGAACAACAACTCTGAATTCAAACCCTGACAAGTTTCATTTGGACATCTTGTGGGACACTGTGAACCGGCCCTCTGTATCCGGTTCTTCTGAAAAGCGCGGTTAGTTCTGCACAGAAGCCTTCCCTACTATAATCAAATCATATATGCAGGTAGACAACTGAGTTACTGGACCCTCATATGTCGAAAACTACAGAAGCATACATTTTATATATATATATATATATATATATATATATATATATATATATATATATATATATATATTAAAAAGAAGATAGACACCGCAAACGTTTTTGGTTGTAATTTGGATTTTTTTTTTAAATATTATGCTTTATTTTCCATAATTTTGCTACACGAGTTTCTGATCTCGCGACCGTCTTCAGGTAAAGGGTGGAAATTTCTACATATTATTAAAAATAATTCATTTTTTTCTCCTTTGTTTTTCGATGTTAAATATTCTCGACATAAGACATTCTCTTTTTTGTGTTAGTAATCCGAATGTCTTTCTTGAAATGGCAGTAACGAGTTCTGCGCGAAGGGTCATTAAACAATTAAGGTTGGTCCGAGAAATGATGAATTAGTTGTCGCTGACTGTTTTGCTGCATCACAGCTCGTCAGTGTGGCTAGAGATCCGATTGCTTCAAGCCGGCGTCAGTCAGAGGCTCTTACCTCTAGGCTATTGGTGCACGGAAGAGAAAGAGATTTTTAACGCATTGTATACGTGTATAATGCAACTAATCAGTGGTTCCCAAACTTTTTTTTTCTCTGGGCTGCATATTCGAAATGAAAATTTTCTCGTGCCTCACCAAATTTTATTTGATAAAACGTACATTTAAAATACACACACACACACACACACACACACACACACACACAGAGGAAGTGAGACAAAGGGTTAAAGGGAGATAACCGCGGATTCGAAGTCAGAACATTATCATTGATAACTCTCACCTCCAATTTGCGGACCCTCGTTACTATATACTTGATATAATGCAAAAATATCACAATGATAAAATCTGTCAATAATTATTATAACGCTATATCGGTCGTCATCAATTCTTACGAAGAGCCATGCATTAAACCAGTATCCGTTAAAAATTTTAGGATAGCATAAAGAACAAGTAGGAAACAGATCTCAATCTAACATGTTTCATTTTATTAAGCCTTCATCAGAGATCAAGATAGAAATAATAAAAAAAAAAGATGAAGAATAATATTTGACTATTTCTTATATATAAACCAATTATCATATTAATATTTGACTATTTCTTATATGTAAACCAATTATTATATTAATATTTGACTATTTCTTATATGTAAACCAATTATTTAATGTTTATGCATTTAAATTTTTATATTCGAAAAATATTTTTTTTTATTTTACCATTTCTAATAAAAACAAAAATGAGTTTCTTGTGCTTCACACACACATATATTCGTCTACGTACGTACATACGTGTGCACACGTATATGAAAAGTTATCCACCCTTACTTCTCAGTAATCAGTATTATAATGTTTGCTCTCTAAAATATTGATCTTGCCAAGTAAGGCTGAGAATTTTTCTGCACCTTCCCTTAAACACATTTCCAGAAATGTCCCTACTTATATTAACCAAAAAGTTTTTTTTTAAATCAAAGATAAAAATGTAATTTTGCACTTTTAACATCGAAAAAAATTTATCTAACACATACTTGCATCAATGACAATCATTTTATTTTTGTACATAAAAGGAATCTAGTTCCTTAGTATAAAACAAAAATACCACATAAACCAGGAACATGATTCTTATATCAAAGATAAATCTTTCTCCTCTGCTTCAATCAAAAAAATATATATCCTCCATGGCTTACGTTAAGGAAAAAAACATATTTTGTTTACATAAAATATGTATTTTTAAACTTCAACAAAGCCATTAACAAAGCGCTTGTATCAAAGAATACTTAAAATTTCCTTATATAAAGGAAAAAGATATCAGCAGATTTTACTTTTACAGATGATTGAATAAAGAATAGTATAAGAAACAAAGCTTATATCAAAGAAAAATGTGAAGGTTAAATGATTCTGAAATTAATTGATGTCTGAGCAAAAACGCAATTATTGATTCGTTTTTTTTTTTATCTCAATATTTTTTTCCTTTTTCATTCACAGCCTTCAGATGGTTTCTTCAGTCGACGAACACAGCGCAACATTAAGTGAGCCGCATAGATTGAAAAACGTTGGTTTCAATCTGGGGAATAAATATTTATTTGTAAGTAAACATCGACAAAATGCAGAACAAGGTCGAAAAAAGAGAAGGTGATGCTTGTCTTCACTCTAACTTTAATTGAACCTAGTGGTTAACTAACGGTGCGGCGCACCTCATGAGTACGGCAGAATAGGATAGCAGGTGAGGCGGCAGAGGATAGCAGGTGAGGCGGAAGAGGATAGCAGGTGAGGCGGAAGAGGATAACAGGTGAGGCGGAAGAGGATAGCAGGTGAGGCGGAAGAGGATAATAGGTGAGGCGGAAGAGGATAACAGGTGAGGCGGAAGAGGGTAGCAGGTGAGGTGGCAGGGGATAGCAGGTGAGGTGGAATGATTGAAAGACAATCAAAGATTTCAAAACAGTTTTTTAAAATTCATATGCCAAAAATAGATATGTTTTCAAAATTTAAAATATTATGGATTACTTGTAATTACATGCATGAGACCCAATATAAAAAGTTATAAATAAATATTGACCGATTTTATCATATTTTTGCATTATATCAAATATTAAGAATATACTAACGAGGGTCCGCAAATTGGAGGAGAGTGTTATCAATGATAATGTTCTGATTTTGAAACCGCGGTTATCTCCCTTTAATCCTTTCTCTCACAGCGCGTGCGTGTGTATTTTTAAATGTACTTTTTATCAAATAAAATTTGTTGAGGCACGAGTAATTTTCATTCCGAATATGAGGCCCAGAGAAAAAAAGTTTGGGAATCACTGATTAGTTGCATGCGCTGACCCAATCCCTTATCTGTTGGCACATTGAGTGATTTTAAAGCCCTAAGTCGGCACATACTTAAAGGGTTGTCGACCTCTGGTCTAGGGATATCTCGCCTTGTTCTTTTTATTATTATTATTTTAATCGTTTCATCCCGAGCAAGGCGAAGATGCCACTAGAACGCGGGGTTTACAGGAAGGCAAAATGAAAGAGAATGAGAAGTTTGATGATAGAGAGGATTGAAGAAAGAAAGAAAATGAACAGGGTTCAAGAAAATAGAAGATGGATATTGACGTTGCATTTAACTTTTAGAAGATTGTAGTTATCCGGGAAGCAAGAAATCGGAAGGGATTTCTACAGGTGTGAGGTGCAAGAAAAGAAACTGTTAGAGTAGAAATGGTCGTTGCATCTAGCTAGTTCAACAGTGAGACATAATTCTCAATCTAGTAGCAAGCATAAAATCGTCTAGTCGATTTCCAAGGAAAATAGTTGCCATGGAAATATTTGTAAAAAAAAAAAAACAGATAGAAGCCACGTCACGTCGGCGAGAAAGTGACTGTAGTCGGGATTTCTAGTCAGGATCGATTACATTACAGACTATACTTCTGATCTTGTCAAGAACTTCAGGAGCATTAGACCAAATATGTCAACAGTATTCAATGCATGGACGAATGGTAGATTTGTAAATATGCAAGATGGATTCTGGTGGAAATAATATTTCCAGAAAAGAAATGCATTAAATTTAATTTTTTAAAGATTATAGTTATCAGGGGAGCAAGTAAGCGGAAAGGAGTGTTACTGTCAGGAAGTGCAAGAGAAGAGTAGAAAAGGCGGTTACATTTAACTGTTTCAACAGTAAAAGTTTGAGACCGAGATGCCAACCTAGTAGCTCGCTTAAATTCATGCAGTCGGGGCACCAGTGAAAACAGCTCGTTAGAGCAGTTACCATGAAAATATTTGTAGACAAGAAGCCACATTACGTCGGTGAGAAAGTGACTGGAGTCGAGATGCCAGGTCAGGACCTATCACATTGCATAACCGTCTTTGGATTTTGTCGAGAATGTTAGATTTACAAATATGCAAGATGGATTCTGGTGTGAATAATATTTCGAGAAAAAACAGGCGGTCACCTCGGTGAGGAAGTGACTGAAGTCGTGATGCCAGTAAAAATCACAACACTTGAAGAACCAAGAGTGGATAGTTATTCAAGCACCAATCCCTAAACCAGTTTGGAAGCTATATACCTCTGTTTATCCAATAGATGTGCGGGGTCTTGGATATCGGAACAAGCGGGGTCCGTACTGAGCGGCTGCATGTCAACAGAAAGCGAGACTAGACCAACGGGACCTAGGAGACGTGTACGGGAAGAGCGTGGGTGATACAGGTAGCAAGGAGAAAAGCTCATGAGAGCAATTGCCATGAAAATATTTATAGAAAAGACAGAGAGAAGCCACTTCAGGGTGAGAGATAAAGTGTTTGTAGTGGAAATATCAGGTGATGACCGATAATATTATATTTTGTCGAGAATCTCTAGATAAAGTGATTTTTCAAGCGTAGCTTACATGTGGCACAAGGCCGAACGTAGGGGGATGCTAGTAAGGATCGAACTCCCTATTCAGTCGTAACTGCTCCAACCAGACTAGCTTGCTAACCATTACACCTTCTCGAGGTTCCCAGGAATCTCTAGACACATAACCGGAGCACCACACCAGATATGGCCATAGTATTCAATACACGGACAAATGGTAGATTTATAGATATGCAAGATGCATTCTGACAAGAAAAAATTTCTTGCACGACATAGTGAACCAACTTTCATTGCAGTAAACGTAGCAATTGATTCGATGTAGCCGCTTCATATCATTAGAGAACGTGAGGACAAGAAGACGTAGATTGAGGCTCTTCTGGAGTTTAGCATCAGCCATGTTGATGGCAGGCAGAAAAGGTTCTTTGTGGTTATTAAATGAAAGTAGTTTTATTTATTTATTTATTTATTTTGAGGCGTTAAAATTTACAAGCCATTTCTTTCCCCGGTTAAGCCCTAATTGTGATCCTTTCCAATACCAGCCGCTAGGTTTATTTTGACAGATCTGTCGTATTTACTACTAAGACAGGAATAAATACCTGTTTCATCTGCATAAATGCCTAGTTGGGATTTAATACTACTTGACTGTCACTCACCATGTTTCCACTCAATTTAAATCTATATTACCCAGGTGACATTGGTGACATAGTAATTGTGATTCTAATCACAATTACTATGTCACCAATTTCAAGAAAGTGCACTTTAATCCACTAGTCGTTGGACAATCCTGAGTCTAGAACGTGGAACCTTAAAACTAATAGGCTCGCTGTTGGCATTGTTGTTAATTGTCACGATTGACTGCATTCACCGAGGTTTCTTTTTCTTCTTACGGCTGCTGATGAGGACAATAAGTTTTAATGTAAATAAAGTAAATTATTATTTCTCATTCCAGAAATTCAAACAAAAATTAGTTCAGCTAAGTCTGGTACAAGACCACAGGAATTGACCACCCAATGATAAATTAACTTCTTACAGCAATAATAACTTGTGTGATAAGTTGGCTAATCACAGCTCCAAAGTTGACTAATCACAGCTCCAAAGTTGACTATCTTTAATTTTTAATAAATCTAACGCCTCCTCGTGAAAATTAAATTCGCCATATTCCTAATTATCCGTGAAGAAAGTTTCTTAACCACTTCGCTACAGTAGGCACCCATAAATGTAACTTATGTAGCTACTTACTAAGTTTAACTTGATCTGGTACATATGCGATAATACCCAATGAGGATAAAATTATCTACAAAAATAATGGTTTGCGTAACTTGTGTGTTTTCTATAGCACCACAGTGAAGTATCCCTCGAGGGCAAGGTGAAAAGTTCACTGTTCGACCCACTTCCCAAAATATGACCACATGACTAAACATTAGAATTCTTTTTAGGTGGACGTCCTCGTAGGGTGTAAATGAATTAATTATAAAAATCATTAACCTCTTCCCCGTGTATATACAGTGTAACCCGGATATAAGAGAGTTGTCAGGACCGGAGACGACGTCTCTTATATCCGGGTTTCTCTTATACCAGGGTTTGATCTATTATATATACATTAACACAGGCTCTAATTTGGGACCAGAGAAAATATCTCTTATATCCGGGACTCTTATATCCGGGTTACACTGTACATGTATTAGGTTGGTGCAAAAATAATGTGGTTTTTTGACGTTCAACTTCATGTGAGAAAACGACATTATTTTTGCACCAACCTAATATATACGTTTTTACCGAAAGTGATTTTTCAGACACGGACAAATAAACATGTCCAAAACATTACGTTTAAAACCCAGCTACAGATGTGTTTATACGTCGATCTTGATTCTTTTTATGCCCTTCTCAGCTTGAGACGAGTCCAGCTGTCAATTCATACGTCCAGTAGAGGTGTTCGCTATCGCTTGGGTACTTCAAGGTACCTCAGTTTCGTAGTTACTATATTATAAACGAATAAAAAATAATTGGCGGGGAAGGGGAAAGGGTTAAAAATGCATTGTCAAAGATGTTTTTATCAAAATTAAAGATGTTTGAATTCCTCATCATCAGAAAATATCCGTTATTTAAGACCTGAAAAATGATCTTTAAAAAATCTGAGAAAAATTTCGAAAGGGCTAAAAAAATAGATCGAAAAAATCTAAAGATTCTAAATCGATCGAAAAGATCTAAAAATATATAGATAACGAAAACATCTAAAAATGATCGAAAAGATCTAAAAATAAAATATAAAGATAAAAAGATCGAAAAAAAGATCGAAAAAAGTTCGAAAAGATCTAAAAATGATCGAAAGATTGAAATGATCTAAAAGATCTAAAATATAAAGATAAAAAGATCTAAAAAACAGATATGAAAAGATCTAAAAAATGATCGAAAAGATCTAAAAAAAAAGTTTGAATAAATCTAAAAAAGATCTAAAAAGATCGAAAATGACCTTAAAAAGTATAAAGATAACAAAAATAACTAAACGATCTAGAAAACAGATCAAAAAAGGTCTAAAAAAAGTTCGAAAACTTCTAAAAAACTAAAAATGTAGGAAATATCGAAAAAAAATAGATAAAAAAAAGATCAAAAATAGATCGAAAAAAAAATCAAAAGATCAAAAGAAAGATCTAAAACATCCAAAGATCTAAAAAGTATTTTAAAAAAATTAAAAAATTACATAGTTCTTTCAACGGCTTCAGCAAAAGAAAAATGTGGTTACTTATTTTTAAAAAAGACAAATATAAACATGGTGGCCAATGAAAAATGTCGCCGCAAAGTTGGTTGCATTTGAAAGAAACGACACCGTCTGTCTACTTACTTTATCTGCTGTTCTGTAGATTCCGTTTCTGTTACTGACGTCACAAACAAACGTGTGAACAATGCCTCCCTTCTGACGTATGATGGCGGCTGTCTCTTCATTGAGTTCACTGTTGATATCCCATAAAACCATCTTACAACCTAGTTCAGCAAATTTGATGGCCAAACGCCGGCCTATACCACTGCCTGCAAAACAAGATAGGAAAATGCGTCGATTTTTAAATGTTTATCTTTAATTATCATCAAAAATTTCGTTGTGTTTTACTATTCAGAGGGAAAATGTCATTTCAGGACCATTGTCGCGACGTCGAGACATAACAACAAGAATAGGTCATGTCCGCGTTTGGGGAAAATGCGTTAAGTCCACTAAATATATTGTGCTGCTGTCTGCCCGGACTGTTTAATTCCACACTAGTTGAAATACCCGTTTGCGCAATGTATGAGATCGAAACTTGGATAACATGTTATTTATTCATTCATTTATCATTAACCCAGCAAATGGAAAAAGAAACGAGAGGTAAAAATATAACATCTGTCTATATTTATGAGATGAAGTATTGTAATTACAGTACACTATTTACATTGTTTGGACTGTTGTCCTCATCTTTATTGCCATTTCAAATTCAAATTCAGTGTATCTTTCTGAGATGAGGTATTGTAATTATTTACGCTATTTACATTGTCCGGACAGTCGTCCTCATCTTCAGTGCCATATTGTACGCTCCGGCTTTCTTCAGGTGATTGAAATTTCGAACTGAACCTTTTATTTCGTCCACCGGAGTAGATTGTTCTAGTTCCACGTGCCATGCCTCCTTCGGGTGTCTCAGTTATCTTCCTTTTACTCTCCAAGTTTGTGTTCACCACTGCAGTAGCCAGCTATTGAACTCATAAAAAAACTTGGTGAGTTGAGGTAATTAAAGGTAACTGAGACATCTGGAAGAGGCATGGCACGTGGAACTAGAACAATATACCCCCCCCCCCCGCTGGACGAAATAAAATTTATTTTCCGCAGCAAAGATAAAAACCCTTATTTTCCACAGCGAATGAAAAACCCTTATTTTTAGAGCAAAGAAAAACCCATTATTTTTCGCAGCAAAGGAAAACCGCTAATTTTCCGCAGAAAAGAAAAAAACCTTTATTTTCTACAGCAAAGGAAAAACACTTTTTCTACAGGAAAACCCCTTATTTGCCGAAGCACAGGAAAACCACTTATTTTCTGAAGCAAAAAAATTTCCGCTGCAAAGGGGAAACCCTTATTTTCTACAGCAAAGGAAAACCCTTATTTACTGAATCAAAGGAAAACCCCATATTTTTCCGCGGCATATGAAAACCCCTTATTTTTTGCAGGAAAGAAAAACCCTTTATTTTCCACAGCAAAGGAATAAACTTTATTTTCTACAGCAAAGGAACACCTCTTATTTGCTGCAGCAAAGTAAAACCCCTTATTTTCCGCACCAAAGAAAAAAACCTGAATTTTCTACAGCAAAGATAAACCCCTTATTTCAAATCAAAAATCGTGAGAGAAGATCCTCGCTAAAATGAGAAGAGAAAACAGTCAGACTTTTCTTGGACTCTCTAGCCTTGATTGGCAGCCAGAGTAGGAGAAGCTCAACTCTGAACTGAAATCCGTACGGGGCACATACTTGAACTGTAACTAAGATCTGTTCTGCACAGTGGCAGTAAAAAAAAACACAGGTTGGTTCTGTGGGTGGTGAAGAAACACAAATGGGCCTAAGCAGATAGGGATACATGAAAGCGAACAGCCATACCGAAGATGAGATATCGTTCTGATTTGCAATGTGCCTTCAAGTCGAAATATCTCTCTTGTTTGTGTGTGAGAACACCGTTCATTCTCCATGGTCATCTCAACCGTACAAATATATATAGGTATCAAGACTAGAGAGCCAATAGCTTGGAATCAAGAGGTTGATTGAAGAGTATAGCCTGGAAAGAAATTTGAACTTATTTTGGCATCGATAATCGATGTGTTTATTATGGATAACAATACAGAAGCAGATAGAGGAATTTTATCAGTGGAGCTATTTCTTGTAGTTATATTTGGTGTTGTATCAACTGTCTTTAGGCTCTCCGAAGTGAAGGGGCCGCTTCGTCATGTATCAAATGTCTTTAGGCTCTCCGAAGTGAAGGGGCCGCTTCGTCATGTTGTATCAAATGTCTTTAGGATCTCCGAAATGAAGGGGTCACTTCGTCATTTTCTATCAAATGTCTTTAGGCTCTCCGAAATGAAGGGGCCGCTTCGTCATGTTGTATCAAATGTCTTTAGTCTCTCCGAAGTGAAGGGCCCACTTCATCATGTTGTATCAAATGTCTTAAGGCTCTCCGAAATGAAGGGGTCACTTCGTCATTTTGTATCAAATGTCTTTAGGCTCTCCGAAGTGAAGGGGCCGCTTCGTCATGTTGTATCAAATGTCTTTAGGCTCTCCGAAGTGAAGGGGCCGCTTCGTCATGTATCAAATGTCTTTAGTCTCTCCGAAGTGAAGGTGCCGCTTCATCATGTAGTATCAAATGTCTTTAGGCTCTCCGAAATGAACGGACCGCTTCGTCGTGTTGTATCAAATGTCTTTAGGCTCTCCGAAGTGAAGGGGCTGCTTCATCAAAAACCTACATGGAATAAGATCTGAGAGCAGTGATACGGCTGATTTTTTAACAACGGTGTTCACATGTATAAGACCCAAGTGCCTTTCACGCTAGTGATTTAAAGCTGCATCACATCGTAGTTCGTTTTTTTATGGAAATAAAAATTAGAACACTTTTTAAAATCATTTTAACCCAGGCAAGGTGACAAAGCCAGTAAGACGCAAGGGGGTGCGAATTACTAAGAGTGAAGGAAACTAAGAAAACATTTCTGCAGAGAAAAGACAATAAGAAGAACAAGATTCAAATAGAGAGATGACTATTGATGTTGCATTGAAATATCTGAAGATCATTTCTTAGTCGCAGACTTAGCAATCGCTGTTCTTCGTTCTGCAGCAACAGGTAATTCGTTCTTTTTTTTAAATGAGAAAAGAATCGTTGTGAGGAAGACAAAGGCGTCATTGAAAGGCAAGAAGAACTCCAAGTCAATCAGCTGCTTCATGTTTAGTTGATTCAAATGTATTTATATTTTCTTTTTTTTTCTTTTTTTTTTTCTGGTCTCGGCTTTTGTTTGCAAAAGGTCATCGCAGGACCCTACTAATTTATATATAACAAAAACAGTGTCCATAACACTTTAATACATAAAACAAGTCATTCTGTGCTTGATAGATTGACAAACAAGACTATTGCTCTCAGAGAAATTAGAAAGTAAATAATATATTTCAAGAAATCGAATATCAGCAATATTCTTCTTTCATCTTTTATATGCCGTGTCCCTTCAGGACGTGGTCGGTAAGGGCCTTCCACAACTTCGTATTCTTCTTTTTAGCTCTTAGCAATGTTTTTCTTTTTACTATTATTTCCACTTTCTGTTCTGCCATACATTGATACAACCTCATTAAACAGATTGCTTGCTGTTTCCGTCTGTCCATCTAGCTTTCATTATATCTTGTGAGTGCCAAATTCTCCAAACTTTCTTTCCTCATTATTTGTGGTTGTCTTGCCATCCATTTACACAAACACGTTAGGCAGGTTCGTCTCTTGTTTTTTTCCTTGCTTTCAGTATGCACTTTGGGTATCAAATTCTCCAAGCCTTCTATCTGAGTACAATTGTCTTTTTATGTTTTTTTTTATTTTCCTTAAAAATCCTCATTATTCAAATGATCCGTCCATGCTTTTCTCAAATTCCATGAGTATAAAAGTGTTTTATAGACATGGCCCAGTGGATAAAAGCGTTGGCTAAAGTAATCCGGTGACTTAACCCAAAGAGTTATGAGTTCAATACCTGGCCACAGCAGAGGGAACAAAAACATGGATAGTTGAGTTGCTAAAGGGAATTAAATGAAAACTGAGATATCAAAAAAAAAAAAAAGATGGGTGGAGGGCATGGCACGTGGAATTAGAACAATCTACCCCCCGTGGACTAAATAAAAGGTTTCGGTTCGAAATTCCAACGTATATCACCTAAAGAAGGCCGGAGCGTACAACGGCCGAAACGTCATGAATTTGGCAATGTCCTAATAGGCGTTCAATACAGAGCCCTTCATTAAGAGTAGTCTAGATAGGCGAAAAAGCAGGATCTCCTCGAGGATTATGAAATGTTACCAGTTTGGGATTGAAGATATTGAATGTTACGAGGGACGTTTCTCCCTCGACCTCGTCAGAGGAGGAATCCTTATCGTACATGGTCAAATCTACAGCATTAAAAAAAAGTAAAACAGTCATATGATAGGCAAGTCTCAAATTATCAATAAAAATGACATAAACATGAAAATAATGACGTCTTCTATTTACTACGAGTTTTGTTCTCTCACGCAATCAACTCGTTTAAATTTCGTCTTCCTGGTGGGGTTCAGTTTAACAATTTTTTATTCTTTTTTTTTTCCCGACTTATTTAATGGATACTGATACCTTTATGTTGAATACTTAACTGACGCTATAATGTTTATTCGCCAGCAACAAAAATCTCTTTGTCTTATAAGAAAAGTAAAATTATTACAGGCTTCTTAACATCCCTTTCCATCTCTAACCATCTGCTACCCGATCCACATACTCAGTTTCCTTGTCTCCGATTGGTGCAGCTCTCAGCGAAGCTACACTCGTGTAGCCAACCAAAACGCGTTACATAAACGCTTAGACCGCCATCTTACCTTTACCCTCAGGAAGATCAGTCTATGCACACATATGTAGACCTTTGTATAAGATTCGAACTTGACAATTTAAAGAAGTATTTCAATTCAACATAGAGATACAAAAACTGATGAAGATGAAACCGAGCTTATTTAATATATGTTAACAGTGTCTAAAAGTTAAAGGTTATACTGTCTGTATTTTACATGTAATTATGCAAGTTGCAACAATGTGCACAAAGAACCAAACAGAATAAACTGTACTAGAAAAGGCTGTTACTGCATGACAAAACATCGACTCTCATGATATTTGCATGTGGATGTGCAGAAGAAAAAAAGAAGAGTAGATCGTGTGAAAAAGGCAACTGAACGAGAAACCGGTTACTTTCACATCCTGTCTGGTACTTTTGCTATGAATCTAGAGATTCTTGACAAAATCCATAGAAGAATCTGCAATATTACGATCCCTGACCTGGCATCTCGGGTTTAGTCATTTTTCCCACCACCGTAACATGGCTTTCCTGATCCGTTTCTATAAATATTTTCATTTTAATTGGTACCTCGACTTGACGAATTTAAGTACAGTACGAGACCGGCAGGTATATCTGACATTTTAATTGGTACCTCGACTTGACGAATTTAAGTACAGTACGAGACCGGCAGGTATATCTGATCATTTTACTGCTGGAATTGGTAGATGTAACCGCAAGTTCTATGCTAATAGTTTCTTCTCTCGCACTACTTGCTTTTGGAATGACTTACTTTGCTATCATCTACGATCTTCAAAATTTAAATCTACCCACCCCCGGACTAAATAAAGCGTTCGTTTCGAAATTCCAACGTATAGCACCTGCAGAAGACTGGGTCGTACAATGGCCGAAACCCCCTGAATATGGTAATAAATATGAGGAAATAGAGACAGATGTCGAAGGTAAATATGGCAATAAAGATGAGGACAACAGTCCGACCAATGTAAATAGTATAAATAGTTACAATACCTCATCTCAGAAATATAGACTGAAGTTGAAGGTGAATATGGCAATAATGATGAGGACAACAGTCCGAACAATGTAAATAGTGTAAATAGATACAATACCTCATCTGAGAAATAGAGACAGATGTTGAAGGTGAATATGGCAATAAAGATGAGGACAACAGTCCGAACAATGTAAATAGTGTAAATAGTTACAATACCTCATCTCAAAAATAGAGACAAATTCTGAAGAAATCCAGAGCGTACACCGGCCGAAACGTCGAGAATATGGCAATAACGCCGAGAACAACAGATTAGCAGATTAGTTTATCCATCAGTTGCATTAACTAAGATGTAAATGCAATGTCAATCGTTATCTTGTCTCGTTTTTATTCTACTTTTATTGTCCTCTCTCTTGAATAACATTTTCTCTGTTTCGTTAATGCCTTGCGTGTTAGTGGCTTTATCGTCTTGCGTGGGGTGAAATGATTAAAAAAAAACAGATAATTTATAAAATGAAGGTTTCATGACCAGCTACGGGAAAATATTTCCGAAACAGTTAGTTAACGGTGCTGAATCGACATTCAAACATATATCACCTGATGAAGGCCGAAGCGGGCAGAAATTCAGCGGAAAGATGTAAATCTGTATAAATACATACAGCATGAACGGCCAGCTGCTCGATTTCGAATGCACTGATCTGTTAATCCCTACTGTAGACGCCGACTCAGGCACATTGGCATTTCTTCAACACTCACAGAGCCAACTTCTGATCAGTACTGCAACGATACTGAATCAGTCGGAAGCATTTTTCGCAGAACAATGTGGAACAGCTGAAGAATATATCATTTGAAACTTTCGGTAAACACGACACATTTGAAAACATTAAACTCGGAAATATGAGTTAGGTTAATCACAGTCTCCAGACACTGCTGAAAAGCACGAAAAGTAAAACCTAAAGTTAGAATCCATTGTAGCGATTTTCCAAGCATAGCTTAGATGTGGCACAAGACCGAAAGTATGGGGCCCCCAGTGAGGAACGAAATCACTGCTCAGTCGTAATTGTTCTAGCGAGACAAGCTTGCTAACCATTACACCGCCTCGAGGTGCCCAAAGTTAGAATCCATTGTAAAGAAAAATAATTGCAAAATAAAATATCGCGGAAAGGCGTACACTCTCAGTTACGATAATTTATGGCGATTTTTAAAACGCAGCTGAAATGTGGCACAAGACAGGAAGTGCGGGGTTCCCAGTGAGGAACGAACTCATTAGTCAGTCGTAATCGTTCTAATGAGACTAGCTTGCTAACCCTTACACTTCGTCGAGGTGCCCCGATTACGACAACTTAGGCGGCTTTCAAATAGTTACCTCTATCCTCCATACACCATAATATCAAAAACCCCAACTGGCTATTGAAAAATTAAACTGATTATTTTATATTTCCCACGGGTCTAGACAAGGCCTGCGCAAAATACGGCCAGCGAGGGGTTTTCAAAAAAATTAATAAATTCGATGACTGATCACTCACAAAAAAATTCAGTTTTATGGAAGTCTCGCTATATTCAACTAATATTTTTCGATATCCGTCTATATTCCTGAGATGAGGTATTGTGGTTATTTACATTGTTCAGATTGTTGTCCTCATCTTTATTATAACTGAGACATCCGGAAGAGGCATGGCACGCGGAACTAGAACAGTCTACTCCGGTGGATGAAATAAAGGGTTCAGTTCGAAATTCCAATCACCAGAAGAAGACCGGAGCATACGACGGCCGAAACACCGTGAATATTACAATCAAGGTGAGGACAACAGTCCGAAAAATGTAAACAATATTTTTCATCTAATCTATCCTTTTAAATCTCCCTAGAAAGAGAGAAGGAATAAATTTTCTCAGCCTTCCTCTCTGCATATATAATGTATATAATGTAATTTTTTTTTTTTTTGGATAAATGTAGTTTAACTTAAAATTAAAACAACCAAATAAAACAAAACTGACAAATTAAAAAAAAAACGTAAAGCCTCGTTTTTAAATTGTAATTTTATTTTCGAAATTAACTCTTTAGAAAGTTTGCGCATTTTTTAATTTGTCCTTATTTTCATATATTTGAAACTTTCACCTTGCTCTCTTTACAAACTTTGTTTTATTTTCAATTTTTAAAAAATTAAAAAAAATGCTTTACTGTTCTACTTAATTTGTTCTTTTTATTATTTTCTAATTTGTCTATATTTTCATTTATTTGAAAGTTAACTTTCGTCTTGTTTTTTTTTTTTAAATTCCTTTCTAGCCTTTTCTTTACATTGTATTTTTTATTTGTTTTAATTTTAAGTTAAACTAGACTTATACAAAAAATATATTACATTGCTTTACGGTAGAGCGTATTGATTTCGGAAACGAACTTATGTAAAGGAAGTAAATAGGCCCAAATTTAACCTTGCTCCACCGGATGTACTCGGAACTGAATCAGTGAACATTATGGCAGTTATTGAGGGACGAACGACCAACAAGAAGTCCGATTTTTTTTCTTGCCGATAACTCCAAAAACGGTAGGTTTCTGCATAATTTAATTGTTAATTCGAATTCAGCAGGAACATTTACACGGAATTGTGACGATTTGGGAAAATTTTAAGAGATATTTAGCGCGCGGGCGTTAAAAAGCAAATTTACCGAGTGATTTAATCTAAAAATTGACGCTTGCGATTCGCGGCTAATTTTCTGTGATCATTGTGGCCCTTCACATCTTTTGTAATCCTGAAGCCCTGCTCTAGACATTTCTTGAGCTGCTTCTTTGAGCATGCGTCAATCCTTATCATTCTTTGAATCAGGATTTATTAACTCTTTGATTGATCATTAAAATAAGTGACAAAATTGAAATTCTTATGAGCTGCGTTCTTTTGCAGAGAATTTACACTCGAAATGAAGACAGAAAAGACTGCAGTCTCACTCGTTTTATTTAGCAAGGTGATCTGCCAGAGTTTGGTTATCTTTCTTGGAAAAGTCTAGCAATAAGCTATCCACGAGTTTCGTTCAGATCTTAACACTTCTCGCGGGTATCATCGTATATTTTTAATCGATTTCACACCCATGCAAAGCATTAAAGCCACATGTGGTTAGTAGGTGTGGCAGAATAGGAACGGAAATATTACTAAGGAACGGGAAAAGAAAAGAGTAATCAGGAGGACTGTGGATAGCGAGTGACATTGCATTTAAATACTTGGAGATTAAAATTGGTTGGAAAACGTGGAACCGGAAGGGAGTTCCACAAGCAAGTAGTGCGAGAAAAGAAACTGTTTGTACTAACTTTCAACTTGAAATTTAAAAAAATGTCAATACAAAGTGACTTTCTAATGATATGGAACCCGCAACGAATTCACACACACACACACACACACACACACACACACACATATATATATATATATATATATATATATATATATATATATATATATATATATATATATATTATTATTATTATTATTATTATTATTATAGTTCGCCTAATACAAGGTTCAAAAGACACTGGTAGTGTTACTGAATGAGGTGTGTAATAGTCATCATACAATACGACCCACGCCTAAGTTTTCCACGGACCGGTTAATGATCAACCCATATTTCATTCCGATTCTCTTCTTGTCGTTATCCACAGAAAGGTGATAAAGAGCGCTATGCATGCTCACAAAGTAACATTCAGGCCGGTAAATGTTGTCTAATACTGTTTATTATAAACAAAGCATTTACTTAAATTTTAAGATATTTTTATGTTTATACATTCTTTTTATAGATACAAATATTTAAGTAAATGCTATGTTTTATAATAAACAGTATTAAACAACATTTACCGGCCTGAATGTCCGAGAAATTTTCATAGAACATTTTCGTCCTCCGACAGGAATCGAACCTGTATCCTATACGGAACCGTCATATAGCCTGACGTGCCTTAACCGTTTCGGTCACAGAGGAGCGTTCGGTTAGCAAAGTCGATTTTACTGTCTTTAAACTTTAATCTTCCATGAATCTTTCACGTACTTTCATATCTGCTCATGGCGTATCAAATGTAAACAAATGACGTCACACATTATGAAATGGACAAAGTCCGACAATTATTTTAAGACATTTTTATGTTTATACATTTTTTATAGATACAAATATTTAACTAAACACTCTCTTTATAATAAACAGTATTAATAACATTTACCAGCCTGAGTGTTTATTATAAAACAGAGCATTTACTTAAATATTTGTATCTATAAAAAGAATGAATAAACATAAAAATGTCTTAAAATAATTGTCAAACTTTGTCCATTTCATAATGTGTGATTTACTTAAATATTTATATCTATAAAAATATCGTATAAACAATAAATATATTAAACTAATTGTCGGGCTTAGTCCATTTTAGGACTGGTATATACGGAATAAATTCCAATAACCAACAATTATTATTCTTAAAAGAGTGGTAAATACAATTTTGATTGGTCATTCTAGCTTATGTAACAGTGTTTACCCCTAGCGAAGGATCGTTAATTAATTTGAAACTTTTAAAACAATTCAATCATTAAAATAAGGGGTGTTAGGGTATTCATTTTCATAGACAACCTGTGTATCAAAAAACAAGTTACTTTCAAAATCAGGTTAAGTTAAGGTAGGGTAAGGGTGTCTGTTCAACAAATGATGACATCCGTTTTTCACATCTCGTCTGGGTTTTTTTTTCAATGACAAAAAGGTTTTGGCCATTTTTTTTAATTTATAATTTTATACACAAAGATTTTTTTTCAAAAGGGTCGTTTGAATATGAGTACAATTTTTAATTATTATTCCTACTTATAAAAACGAATAGACGTTTTTAAAACAAATAAATATATTAGAATGACTTTCTTATTTAAATATTATTCAAAGATCAAGTATAAATATGTATGTTTCATTTTTTACATTTTTCTTTTTTTCTCACATTTAATCATTATTTAAGCAAAATCTTTGACAGTGTCTGCAAAAACATAGCTATTTTATTTCTTTGATTAAGAAAATTTTTATTTTTATTTTTCGTAAACTTAATATATAATTTCTCATGTATGCACAAAGAACATGGGTCATTTAATGACCTACAAATTCTAGCTTTTCTTAATACTTTCCATTTTATAGTAGGTGTTTTATTGGTTTCCTGTGCCAGAAATATTTAGATAGGGATGTCTGATTTCGGTATTTACTTATTTTAAAAGAACTTTGATGTTGGTTCCAACGCCTTTTGAATTCATGTTTTGTGCACCCAATGTAGACTTTTACATTGTCTGGATCCTCAATAGATGAAATATTGCATTGGTACACTAATGATTCAGTGTGACATTTATTATTAAGAGGAAAGTTTTGTTGATTTCTACAGTTACATAATGTTTCTTTATCTTCATTTCTTTTTTTTATACTCTCTAAATTTTTGATTTTGATGTTTATGCTCTACCGGATTATAAATCTTACTGTTTTTTCTTATCATTTTAATATATATATATATATATATATATATATATATATATATATATATATATATATATATATATATGCTAATTGTAATACTCGTTTGGTAAAAAACCTGAGATAGCTCAACTTGTAGATATGTCAAAACAAATCAGTACCCGAGGAAAAAATTGGAAATAAAAAAAGAAAGAACTAAAAACATCCGAACAGGGCGAAATAAATTGTTCGTTATGTATGGAGGAAAAATTAGCCATCGCCACGTACAATGAACCTAATAATTTATTAAATCAAAGATCTGAGATTCTAAATAGATGTAGGCATAGGAAATCCTGGTCATCGGAATAGACGTTGGGGGGGGGTACGTGTTTTTATGCTTATTAGTTTTTAATGGTTTTATCAATAAATACTGTTTCGTCCTTTCCTTTTTAGCCAGCTTACCATGAAGATCCATTTATGTGAAACCTAGGTAGGTTTTCCTGGCTCTTTAGGATTTATTTCATATATATATAAAAGATAATCAATCCAAATAAATATATGAAGTAATAAACAAATTAAAAACTGCTCCCGCCAAAATAATAGAATAAACTACAACAATCAACCCCAAAATTGAACAAATAGCTTTAATTATATTCCCAAACCGAAACAAAACTATTAAATAAGCGATATAAACAAATTTTACTACGTTAATAAAAACACCGATCAAAATAAAAATAAAGAAAGATAAGAAATAAAAATAAAAAATAAAAATAAAAAATAAATAAAAACAAGCAAAATAATTTAACCCAAATAAATAAATAAATGAACAAATAATCGATTTCCGGTAAAATAACCGCCAAAATAGACTACCCACAATGCACCACTGACCCGTATGTATAAATAGCCGAGAAAAATAACAGCACTCGTGGCCTGGCGATTGCGTCTAGCATGAAACAGACTGTCGCCTCTAAATGTTGACTTCTGTGTTCACTTTTATATTTACACGCTCTATCTCTGATATTGAGCACTTTATCCTATAAATATAGCACACCTTAAGACTATATTTCTTCATATATATATATATATATATATATATATATATATATATATATATATATATATATATATATATAATAACCCGTAAACTTTTAACGTAGGTAACAATAATAAAGATAACTTCGAAATCAGTAAATCTTGTCATTAAATAAAAAGAAAATCAGAACATCTATTTGGTAGTAACTTTCACTTAATAATTTTCCTTCGTTTTAGTTCCAATGTGTTCTTAGAGTTCAATGTGTTCTTAGAGTTTAATGTGTTCTTAGAGTTCAATGTGTTCTTAGAGTTCAATGTGTTCTTAGAGTTTAATGTGTTCTTAGAGTCCAATGTGTTCTTAGAGTTCAATGTGTTCTTAGAGTCCAATGTGTTCTTAGAGTAATTACAAATTAAGTAAACTAAGTGATAATATATAATAATGAGTATACAGTTCAAAATGTTTCAATCAAAGACAACAATTAGAAAGTCAAAGTATATTTGACAGTGATCAACTTACCAGCTCCTGTCACTAAAACAACGTAGCCCTTAACGTCTTTGGTCTGATATTTGGCTGGGATGAGACACTTCATCGTTGCCTCCAGCAACAAATACAACAAGCCAATAAGAGTGTAGATCACATCACATGTGATTTCCAAGTAAGACCTCTCTTCTGATTGGTTATGTGTGTGCGGTGACGTTGACTCTCGGTTTGGAGTTGGCGCCAAAGCATTATTGGAGCAGTTAGTGACCTCGGCTTGAAGGTTATTTGCCATCCGGGGCATTTGATTTTCTGAACTCGCAGCAGCCACCATGACACAAAAAGCAAAGCGGAAACAAACGCTTTATTTTGGTTTGTTTGTTTTTTGTTTCGTTTGTTTCTTGCTTAGTTTTTTTTTTTTTTTTGTTCTTTTGATGTTATATTGAATTTTTTGTTATAATATTTTGTTGTTTTAAAATTTGGGTGACGGTGAATTGGATTTTCATTAAAGAAAAACGGAATTGTTGATTTGATTTAATTTGTTGGCTGTTGTTGCGTAAGCTGAGGTCATTTCGAGGAGATCCTACAGATAAAGTGGAACTAGAAACCCAGACTTCATGGTATTCGTAATTTTTGTGCGAATTTATTGCTTTCTTTCTTTCAGAACTTAGAACAATTTTCTTGAAATGTTTCAGGAAGATGTGAAGAGCCGTATTCAAATGTGTTTTTAATATGTTTAATATTTCCAGTCATTCCTAATTGGTTTATTTGATTCGTTCTTTTGCGATCGTTTGGTACCCAACATTTCGTAGATTATCTTTCCTTTTTTTTCTTTTCAGTATCTGTAAAAATACAAATTTAAAACAAGATTAGACGAACATCAGATATTCGCATACAATTAGACAAAAATATTTCTTTTTTCATTTAACTCCTAGCCACTGATAATACAGTTTATCCTAAAGCAATACCTATCTTTACAGATGAACTGAACTATTAGTGTGTAAATCCCTAACTTGAGGCGTTTGCGTCTCTGTCTTTGGGCAGAGTGCACTCCGGGGCGACTCGGTCAAAGGACAGAGTCGCAACTGAGAGAAATTATACTGAGAAGTCCGGGTGTACGCGCTCGGGTCCCAACCTAAAAAAAAAAGACCTTGTGTCACAACTCGTCTTAGTGGGGAGACAGAGTAAATACCTAGACTGAACCATTATTCCTTTTAATTTCGTTCGCTGTAGTATATATATATATATATATATATATATATATATATATATATATATATATATATATATATGTATATATATATATATATATATATATATATATATATATATATATATATGTGTGTGTGTGTATATATATATATATATATATATATTATACACACACACATACATACATATATATATATATATATGTAAGCAAATATGTGGATGTAGATCCGACGGTATGATGAAAATGTGGAAAAGACAAAGCAAAATCCGAATATGTGAGTTTACTGTTTTTATTTTGTTTTTGTTTTTATATATATATATAGTATGCCTTTAAATTCCTTGGGTAACATAGGGCCGCGAGATATCTTTGCGGTTTGTATAACAAGCCAGCTTTTATTTTAAGTGAGTAGGTTGTTAGTTTTTAATTCAGAGTTGCCACCCAGTTTGTCCTGCTATTTATCCATAGCTGGGGGAGAAGAAGAGGATTCACACCTTTCCCAAGGGATTCTAAAATTCGGTTCTCCGATTCCTCAATCTGAGCCGCTATCTATTACTCCACCGTGCCTCCTTTCGCCATATCGTCAAAATTCAAAACAATAAAGAAAGAGGGAAAACTATTTAATCTTCCAACAATGGACACGCAGTAGAACCTGTCCTTCATTCTATTGATATAATGTTAACCCTATAGCTTCTGACTTTGAGTGAATATCCTGATCTTATTAGAGTGTTCGTAAATTAACTGCGTATTTCCCCGCAAGGAATTATGAGTGAAATAACCAAGGCGGAAGCAAATTCGAACCGTACAAAACTGAATCGAGAATATTTTAATTATTTCACCCCAAGTAAGGTGATAATGCCACTAAGACGCATGGGATTATTGGGAGTGAAAGAGAATGAGATGACTTTAGAGGGAACCGGAAACTCAATCCTAAACAGGAAAACAAGGGATAAACCTTTACTCCTGTTCGATAGACAGGAAAGCAGTGCAGTTTAAAAGAGACTATAGAATTCCATCCACATTAAACTACGCGAGCTTTGTCGCCAAATCTTAATATGTCATGTTCAACTATTCACGAACATATGAAACGAGTTGGGAAAATTTGTAAAAATTGAATCCGGGTTCCTTATGCGCTTTCGTTTGTCGACCAAACAGAACGTTCCCACATCTGCTTCAGTCTTTTAATCAGGAACGCCAACCTTTCAGTTTTGCAACGTAATAAAAAAAAATTGTGATGTCAACAGCAAAGAAACAAAAAAACTATAGTATGATATCTACTATTTATTTTCTACTAGGGTATGATATTTACTAACTGAAATATGTTAGGCTTAGTGTTAGGGAGCCAACTTTCCTCGCGGTGGATGAAGGCTTTTAATAAAAAAAAGTTCAAATCAACAGGAGAAAGAAACGGTCAGACAATTCCACGTCGAAATAATATTTTTACCTAGCAAGCAGAGAAAAGGCCAACTAGAACATGGAAATTAGTGACGACTCACAAACTTAATTCTCAAAGACTGTCCCTTCTATAGATTCAAAGACGGATTTCTGACTAGGCGAAAATGTAGTATTACAAGTTAGGTTAGAATAGTTAGTTCTAAAATAAAATATGTTAGGGGGTCCAAACAGAACGAGGGTTAAGAAAAAAAAATTACATATATATATACAAGAGAGAGAAAGAAAGAGAGAGAAAGAAAGAAAGATTACCAATATTAACCTGTCCCCGTACCAAATAAATTCATATCGATTCAAGTATAAATGACCAATATGTACCTATCCACAAAACAAATAAATTCATATATATTAAGGTATCAATGATAGGGTATTGTTTTTGTAGACATGTCTAGATTTAGTTTATATAAAATACAATTGTGACACAAGGCCGAAAATGAGAGGGGGGGAATAGGCTGAGGCCGGTTTCACTTACTATCTTATACCTTGCTAACCAGAATTCACGACCCATTCACTTATTACAATTTGCACATCTACCAAAAGAACCTACCCATCAATATTCAATCCTATATATACCACAATACAGCATACCCTCGGGGCTTACAAAAACACCCATGACATAAAAATTAACGATTATAAAATTCTATATACAACAATCTGTCAGTTTCTTGCGATTTCTTTTTACAACTGGAATTGAGATTTCCAGGGTTGTGTTAAAATACACAACGCGCTCGTAGCGACCGTTATTCATGACGTAGAAGGAAAGGAAAACATGGGTTTCACGTCGAAAGTATCATTGTGTTGCGGACATGGTTTTATTTAACTTTATTTATTTGGGATCTTGAACAGATCCAACTCAATTATACTATATTATACATATATATTGTTACAAGTATTACACTTTGAACTAAAGTGATTGCTTTTTTTTAAGAATGTTAATTATTTGTACGAACTTTTTAGGTTCCAAATTTTTATAAATTTACAATTTAATATCTATCATCTGGATTAATTTCATATGAGACTTGATCTGAAAATCAATTTTAAATTTGACCCTCTGAACTTAATTTATATAAATTTGATCCTCAAAATATTAATTGGATCTTATTAAGTTCATTCTATAATTTAAACCATCCTGTGTATGACGATAAACTATATCCGCGTGCTGGGTAAGACGATAAACTACATCCGATAGAGAGATCTTTGATCAGGTGGTTTTGAGGAGCGTGGAACTACCTCTTAATTACTGGTGTTCGCAGGTCCACAGTGACGACCCGGGATGGTAGCACCTGTCAGGGTCTCAGCTATGGACAAATAGTTAACTTCCCCAAAAGGGGTCAAAATACTATGAAAATATAAAAATAGGTTTTAATACCAGCAATCCTTTTTGGGAAAATTTTTTACCAGCAGTACATTTTTAAAGAAAAAAATATTACCAGCAATACATTTTTGAAAAAAAATTATTACCAGCAATTCATTTTTGAAAAAAAATTATTACCAGCAATACATTTTTGAAAAAAAAATTATTACCAGCAATTCATTTTTGAAAAAAGATTATTACCAGCAATACATTTTTGAAAAAAGATTATTACCAGCAATACATTTTTGAAAAACATAATACCAACAATACATTTTTGAAAAAAATATTGGCAGCAAAAAAAATTTTGTCGGTATTAAATAACCCACTGAGGTGTTGATATGCCGTAAAACAAAACAAAACAAAAGCAAAAAAAAATTAATTTAAATTAATCCTGTAAGTAATGAGAGTTAATTCCAAACACAAAAACCTCTGCAAATTTGAATCTCCTCAAAATTTTCACTGATTTTAACATTCATAGGCTTTCTTTTAACAATAGAAAATAATTATTTTTACGTGTTAGTCAAACGTAACAGTATTTAAGAACAACTTGAAAGAGTAACAGAAAGAAATCACTATTTGAAATGAGGACTTAAAGGGGGCGGGTTTTTAACGCCCGATTGTACTCAGTCACATCTTATTATAGATCAACAAGTGTAGGTTAGCTTTAAGCTGTAAGGTCATCAAGTCTATATTCCAAACTCAAAATTTTAAACCTTATCGGCTCCATTAACACGGACATACCATACGAGATGATGTTGAATTTCTGAGGAACATAATAATTACAATACAATTTACAAAGACGAGTACGTTCATTTTCCTTGCTTTATACACAATGCTACCGTCAGTATAAACTTGCATCTCTAATAAAACCAGTCTCTTAGAAGTATACTAAAATTTGCTTGCTTCTACCCTGCCAGCATCTTCCTGCTAGTCGCTGCTGCTATTATTCTTTTCTCCTTTTCAAAGTCTATTCAATCCTTAAACCTTCATATAATTGCCAAATATGGATTTTTAGAGAGATTATAGTTATCTACAAGTATTTCTGCAATGACAATATTACCTTCACTAGAATATGCATTTTATTTAACACTGCTCAAAATCCTTAAGCCTCTTTGGACATCAACTTTCAAGCATTGCCTGTTTGCTATCTGGTCGGGTTCTTTATATTCACTGACGCGTAAATAGCTTTAGGTAAGGTCTGAATCTATTTCCTACCCTAGCTATAGGTTAAATAGTAGGATTTATATCTGGGGAAATATATATGTATATATATATATATATATATATATATATATATATATATAGAGAGAGAGAGAGAGAGAGAGAGAACTGACGGAGTTTATATATATATATGTGTGTGTGTGTGTGTGTGTGTGTGTGTTAGAAATTTTGGTATATAATCTCGGAAGAGTTATAAATTATTGACATTTTGAAAAACTTTCATGAAAGTATGTTTCAAAAAAATATCCGACTATGCATTTCGCCTGTTAGGCTTCATCAGATCGAATACGAAAACATATGTTGTGTATACATTTGTGTGTATTCAAAATAATGAAATCTTATTTTTTCCCCCAAGCTGGCGTTGCTGTTGACTAAAAAAGATAAAGAAATTACTGACTTTCTTAAGGATTTCTATCTCTAAACTCGGACACTTAAATCAAAGAACATAAATGTTAAACGACTTTTTTAAAAGTCACTCCTTTCTTCCTCTTTTTTTACTCATGGTCAAAGCCGCCTGTGGAAAAATATAAGATTTCGTTATTTTAAACACATGTAAATAACTACACAAACAAAGCATTATTTTTCCGCCTTCGATTTGATGAAGCCTAACAGGCGAAATGCATAGTCGGATGTTTAATTCAAAACATACTTCATTGAACGATTTTGCAAATGTCAATAATTTATATATATGTATATATATATATAATGTTATTCGCAAACAGTACTGTTTCGCTGTATCACAGCTCTTCAGTGCGACTAGACAACAGAATGCCTCAAGCCAGGATTGAAACCCAACCGATTTGGTGTCAGTCAGAATTATATATATATATATATATATATATATATATATATATATATATATATATATATATATATATATATATATATATATATATATATATATATATATATATATATATATTAAAATTCATTTTTTTTTCACCTTTGAAAGTGAAGTCTGAAAATCCAGAGAAAAATAAAATTATCTGGTGAAATAAATTATAACTAATGGAGGCTTAAAGTGGTCTGTTTTTCTTTAAATTAAATTAATATATATATATATATAATATATATATATATATATATATATATATATATATATATATATATATATTGCGGCATGAGTTGTTAAAGAATACGGATTTTTTCCGTTTAATAATCTTTTTTTTCTGTTTTTTCTTTCTTTCTCGCAAAACGAATGCTCTCAGCGAAACATCAAGAACTGGGGTCTTTTTTCAACATCTTAGACCCAAATATAAAACTTGCGAGAAAGCAAGAAAAAACAGGAAAAAATTGATTATTAAACGGAAAGGTTCCGTAGCCTTTAACAACACGCCTCAATAATGACATGATGCCAAAATATACATATATATATATATATATATATATATATATATATATATATATGGTGTCTGGTTTCTCGGAACTGAGCTGCTTGACCGTCATACATCGAATGCGATGGGAGAGTTCACCATATATATATATATATATATATATATATATATATATATATATATATATAGTAACGGTAACAAATCCGTTAGTATATAATCCAAGTGGATCCTAGTAATATAAAATATTAAAACTTATCCACAAAAAAGAGCTCAATGCGTTTATTAATTCAGAGCAATATGATAAAAATAAAAGCCCAAATTACCTGATATGGGGAATAGCCTATTTCGCCAACCGTCTCTCTTATCAACTCCGATTTGAACTGAATCCGTGTCTATACAGATATGGGGTGGGGGGCATCAAGTAGAATTTAACTGTGAAATCTAAAAAAAAAACTGTCGAAAAACTAATACAGAATTTATCCATTTCAATGCTTCAGTCAGATGAAAGGCACGACACAGCTGTCAGGGCAGGGTCGAAGGTATTTGTCTTAAAGTTAAAATTTGTCTTTGGTTCGTGCGCATGCGTAGTCGCATCAACGTAAGCAAACTTAGTCCAATGAAGTCCTAAAGGACGAAACGCGTGACATAAAATCCTTTTCTACCAAAATTGTTCTTGATTTATATATCGTCATCCCCCCATACAGTGAAAGAGTCTGTCTATGGATGACAATATATATATATATATATATATATATATATATATATATATATATATATATATATATATATGTATATATAAAAATATATATATATGGACGAAAAAGTGATAAAACGTTCTCAGTGCGATAAAGAAGGCTTCCAAAAGAAAATTTAATGTTTCATTAGATTCTGGAGTGTGGGTTAGGGTGAAAGCTTTTCAGCTATATCTACAATGAATTATACAGAGACTCTTATATCTAGGTGCGAATGTGTGTATGTTTGTCATTTGCCGCCATGTAAATCTGAGAATTACTTATCTCGCTTATAATTCCAACTGCCTGTTTGATTAATTAAAGACGCTGGAAGCGGAATTATCGCTAAACTGTGCAATTTTTGAAGCTGCAGCGAGCGAAAAACTGATCTTTCAAAATAAGAGCGACCATGAAAATGTCAGTGGGTCAGAGTCACACAAACCCGAACTAATCAGCCCCATTCGGAGGCACATACTCGAAATTTATTTCCACTTGCAAAGTGAAGCATTTATAAGTGCATTGGAAAAAGGATGACTCGAAGTAAGGTAATGCAAAAATAATCGGTTAAGTTCGTGAGAAAAATCGGACAAATTCGTGAGAAAAATCGGTTAAGTTCGTGAACATCGCGATCCTTCGAACCAGACGAAAGCGTTCGGATTTTTTTTTTTATTAAATTAATGGAAGATATTAAGATTTTTTTTCTGGAGACTTACGACTAATAATTAGAAAAAAAAATGTTGATGCTTTCCAGAGAAAAGTACTTTTCCAGAGAAAAGTACTTTTCCAGAGAAAAGTACTTTTTCATTATCGACTAATCTTTCAAGATCTCGGACGACGATGTATAAGACAAAACGCGAATCTTGGAGCAAAACTATAAAAAAAAAAATGATTCACATTCCTATGACACGCCATAAGACCCCCTAAGTAAACATGAGTGTCCAAAGTCTTATAGCAATGGTTTAGACTATGCAAATGGCTTATCCATGTCAATGTTTCAGTCAGACGAAAGGCACGACACAGGGGTCAGGAGAAGATAGAAGTTATTTGTCTTCAAGGAAAGAAGTTTTTTTAAAAATTAAAAGCGAATATTAATATTATGACATTAATTTGGGGTTATATCAAGAATTAAATATTAATTTAAAATAGGATTTTAAAAAAAGTCTAGAATAAATTTAAAATATATAGATAAAGGGATTTAACGGTTTAATGGAAAGAGAGTTGGGGAGATATTAAAGTCGGCAAAGTTTATAAATATAGTGTAAAGAAGTTAAATAGGAGGGAAATAAAACATAGAAAATAGAATTAGTTATACTGTCGAAATTTGTAAAGTTAGAGTGGGTGAATATTATGGAAATATGGTAGCTAATTAAGTTAAACCTATATTGTGGAAAACTGAATTTGTTTTTATGTCGACATTTTAACACTAATTCATTCCTCTGATTCTATATTTGGCTTTTTCGTCTGACTAAAACATTGAAATAATAAATTCTTTATTAGTTTTTCGACAGGTTAATTTTTTTTTTTTTTTTTTAGCTTTCAGTTAAATTCTACTTCATGCTTCCCCAATCTGTATAGACACGAACTGAGTCCACACCGTGGATGATAATAGGCTATTCCCCATGTGAAGTAAACTGGGATTACATCACGTTGAAATACCAGTTCACGTACAATCATCAAGTTAAGCAACGTCGAGACTGGTCAGTACCTAACTGGGTGACTGCTTGAGAATACCAGGTGCTGTAAGCTTGGATTTGTGGGTGGTGTAATGGGTTTACGGCTTCATCACGTCAAAACAACGGCTCTCGTACGATCATCGAAGTTAAGCAACGTCGAGACTGGTCAGTACCTAGACGGGTAATTGCTTGAGAATACTAGGTGTTGTAAACTCGGATGTGCTCGGAATTGTTAATCGCAGTTCCAATTGCCGTTGAGTCCGTTATATTGACTTATTCACAAATATCTTTGGCAAAAGTATGAATCCACCTCTTCTCCCCCAACTATGGGTTAATTTGTAAGACTTGTATCACTTAACCATTATTATCTCTAAATAAATTCTTACAGTTCGAAAATATTTCCTGGTTTTAAATAACCTGGAAAGGGTTGATAAGCCATGGAAAACGAATCAATCGACAGAGTTTTGTACGATTACCGAAGTTAAGCAACATCAAGCTTGGTCAGTAGCTAGATGGGTAACTCCTTGGGAATACAATGTACTGTAAGGCCGGATGTGTGGATGGTGCAATGGGCTTACGGCCACATCACGTTGAAACAACGGTTCTCGTACGATCATCGAAGTTAAGCAACGTCGAGCCCGGTCAGAGAATTGGTCGTCCAGTAATTTCATAGCTAAGGACAATTAAAGCTGACCTTCTTCAGTATAAATGACTGACATTAATAATCCAGCATATCTTCTTTAACTGGAGAACTTAGACCCGAACAAGTTCAGCTGGAAGCAACATAAGAGATAGCTCACGCAATAACTTATTTTGCGTAAGAGCAGATAAAACATTTTAAGAAATATTTGTTTTTAGATGCGAACGCTGGGTGCCTCTTTTGACTGTTGTTGGTTATGGCTAACAAAATTGGATGAAAATCTGTTATCAAACAATTCCGAAATAATTTATTTTACTCGGCTTTCATTTGCAACAAATAGGTTTATTAATTCAACGGGAATGAATTCGTGGCTTTTATTTAGCTTGAATAGAAAATTAAACTAATAAAAGCACGACATTGTATGAAGAATAAAACATTTTATTTGGCATCCCAGTATTCATGTGATAATATTTTTGTCAGCAGTTCATCTGTATAATTACACTAGCAGCATGGCACGGCGTTGCCCGTGCTTGATGCAAAAATCGTACGACGCATACAGCAATCGCTATCACTTGATTTAAAATATTTTTGCCCTTCCTTGCCTTTAAAGGAGTTCCCTTTGCCTTGCTGATGTTGCTATATGCCTTACTTCTTGCCTATCTCACACTGCGAATTTTTTCTAAGCTCTATACTAAACATTAAATCTGTTACGAAAAAAGAACTAAACAAAATGATTACAAAACGATCAGCTTTAAAAAAAAAAAGGACTCGTAACTGGAAAAACCGAATGAAAAAAGAATGTTAACAACAAATACTTTTTCACACCCAACCCAGTTCTGCGGAATCAGAATCAACGTTGAGTTTAAGCAAGCGAATGAGCCAATTGGAGTAAAGTGCCATGCAGATTTAAATGGCCGCATTTTCTACTGGCCAGTGTGAGAGCCTATAGCTGGCTGCCGCGAATAGACATGAAGATTCTATTGGCCAGCGTGAAAGCCAACAGCTGACTGACACGATTGTTAAAAATCGATAGCTGCATTCGTCACAAGTGGGGAGAAATTTAAATCTGCATGGCACTTTACTCCAATTGACTCATTCGCTTGCTTAAATTCAACGTTGATTCTGATTCCGCAGAACTGGTTTGGGTGTGAAAAAGTATTTGTTGTTAACATTCTTTTTTCATTCGGTTTTCCCAGTTACGAGTCCTTTTTTAAAGCTGATCGTTTCGTGTTCATTTTGTTTAGGTCTTTATTCGTAACAGATTTAATGTTTAGTATAGAGCTTAGAAAAAATTCGCAGTGTGAAATAGGCAAGAAGTAAATATATATAAGTATAAGTGATGGCGATTGCTGTATGAGTCGTCGATTTTTTAATCAAGCACGGGCAACGCCGGGCCATGCTGCTAGTATATATATAATTTTGGACAGTTTCTCTACACAAGCACACACACATTCATGCATATATACATACATACATGCATATATATATATATATAATTTTCGACAGTTTTTCTACCCAAACACACACATACATACATACATACATACATACATACATACATACATGCATATATATATGTTTATGTACTAAACTACCCGTGACCCGTTGGATCACTGACGGTTCAGGTTATAAAACACTGAAGCTGATTTCAACATTTCATTGAAATGAAAGTTAATTTTATCATGATTCAGTTAAATCTTTCAATTCGTTCGTGTCATCATTGGTTCCGTTTACAAGTTTATGTTTAACGTTTCACTGATTGTTTACAGCATTTAAAGGGAATAGAACTTCCCGAATAAACTGGAACTTTAAATCAAATTAACTAAAAAATATTTGTTAATATGCCAAAAAATATTTTACAATCATATTCACTTGAAAATATTTTTTTAAATACGCCAAAAAATATTTTATCAAATATTTAAAATATTGTTTGTTTAAAGAAAGCTGAATTATAAATAATTACTCTACAAACAACTGGACGAAACAGCAAAGCGGGATCTCTTTGGGGCTGTCTAACTTTAAAATATTTTAATTAAAAAATTGTCTGTTTGAAGAAACTTAAGATAAAAATGATTAATATATAAACAACTCGTATTTTTAAATATTATTCACATAAATCAGATTAACTTAAACAATTATGCGCCGGACCTACGCACCACACAAGCACGCACGCAAACATTCGCAGACTTTTAGTATTATATATATATATATATATATATATATATATAATCTGAATAATATCTATAATATCTGAATGAGTATATATATATATATATATATATATATATATATATATATATATATATATATATATATATATATATATATATATATATATATCACAGCAAGGTTCTATTTTTCCTTTTAGGTAAAGCCCGAATTCTCAATCAAATATTTTTTTCTCAAAAACCCAAACGTAAGGAACTGTGAGGAAGTCTGCTTTCCTTAAAAGGGAATATGGAGCCTTGTTGATCTGTGACGATACAAGGTGGGGGGCGTAGTTTTGATTCCCACCGTAGACCACTTTTTTCTTCATTAAGATTTCTCGAATACACAGGTCGATAGACGTAATACACTCTGTTTAAAGTTAAAAAAAATAAAGAAGCAGCTGGATATTTCAAATACAAGACACGAATAACATCAGAAATAATAAAAATGTCGAAATATAAATAAATTCATTAAATCTTTAGAAATTGATTTGTTTATGAGGGATTTCGCGATCAACTGTTTTGGTGAGGAAGTGTGTTTCTCCTTAAAAGGGAAAATCGAACCGTGCTGAGAAGCTGTGACCCTCTTCCTGTCGAACTATAAAGCACGCCGGATCAAACGGTGGCTTCTCTTACAGGGGGGGCGTAGGTTCAATCCCTGCCGGAGAGCACATTTTCTTTATTAAGATTTCTAGAATATACAGGCCGATAGACATAATATACAGTGTGTAAAGTGAAATAATAATAGATAGGGCGTCTATTTCAAATACGAGAATCCACTATAATAACGTTTGAAATAATAATACAATATTTAAGGTCACACCTAATTATGCGATTCCAATATTTTTCTGGTAACCAAACTGCGATAGGTGTGTGTCTGTGTGGTGCGATAGGCGTGTGTCTGTGTGCGGTGCGATAGGTATGTGTCTGTGTGTAGTGCGATATGTGTGTCTGTGTGTGGTGCGATAGGCGTGTTTCTGTGTGTGGTGAGATAGGTGTGTGTCTATGTGTGGTGCGATAGGTGTGTGTCTGTGTGTGATGAGATAGGTGTGTGTGGTGAGATAGGTGTGTGTCTGTGTGTGTTACGATGGTTGTGTGCCTTTCTGTGATGCGATGGCTGTGTGCCTTTGTGCGGTGCGACAGGTGTGTGTCTGTGTGTGGTGAGATAGGTGTGTGTCTGTGTGTGGTGTGACAGGTGTGTGTCTGTGTGTGGTGTGATAGGTGTGTGGTATGTGGTACGGGGACGTAAATACCTGCACGGCAGATGACTTTTGTAACCTACAAAATCATGAAATGCTAATTGTTATTGGTCATGAAAAAAATGCAGGCGTTACTCGGTAGTAACGGAAAATGCTCGTGTATATCGACCGGTGAAAATCGATTAGCTCGTCACTAGCTATTCAGGTTTATTAATATAAAAGGAACATTTATTGATAATGTCTCAGGTAAAAGAAAAGGAAACGACTTTTTAAGATTGTAGTGAAGATTTATTCAACGCATTTCGACTACTGTCTATAAGTGAAGTTCAACCATTTCTTTTATAGTCGAGTAGTACGAAGGGGAGCAACCATGGTTGCTATCTATCTTCAAAGAAAAGTGGACGAACGTTTAAGCATGTAGTACAGCTATGTTAAATGCAATATGACGACTACTTATGAGTGAATTTCGACCATTTATTTTATAGTCGAGTAGTTCGAGAAGGAGAGAACTATTGTTGTTTCTATCTATCTATCTATCTATCTATCTATCTATCTATCTATCTGACAGCTTGTTCATATCTATCTATCTATCTATCTATCTACCTATCTATCTATCTATCTGACAGCTTGTTCATATCTATCTATCTATCTATCTACTATCTATCTATCTATCTATCTATCTATCTGACAGCTTGTTCATATCTATCTATCTATCTATCTACTATCTATCTATCTATCTATCTGACAGCTTGTTCATATCTATCTATCTATCTATCTACTATCTATCTATCTATCTGACAGCTTGTTCATATCTATCTATCTATCTATCTATCTACTATCTATCTATCTATCTATCTGACAGCTTGTTCATATCTATCTATCTATCTACTATCTATCTATCTATCTATCTATCTGACAGCTTGTTCATATCTATCTATCTATCTATCTATCGCTAAATAAAGACGACTGTTTAAGTTTGTAGTAAAGCTTTATTCAACCCAATTCGTCTACTGCCCATAAGTGAAATTCAATTAATTCTTTTATAGTCGAATAGTTCCAAGGGTAGACAACTATGGCTGTCTTCCACTATAGACTTTATTATAAACACTTTTGAACTTATGAAAATGAGTGTGCATACGATAATACCATGAATACTAGTGAATTAAATATTATGCATCGGTCTTTGTCATGTAATCTAAAATGGGAGTAGGGACTTTTCAGTTTCTGGAGACACAACAAAGAGAACGGCTAATGACAAAACTGATTATATTGTTCTTTTATTCTTGACAAAATAAAAGGCAAGTTAAGCACAAGCAGCTGATCGTGGGAAAGGGCAGAAGTTCCAGAACGAGGCTGCTTTGTTCCCTTCAACACCGTTCATTCGCTTGCCGGTTGTCGACTGAAAAAAATGCACTCAACTAATCTATTATGCATGTTTTCTACTCATTAAAATCTTCTTTTCTTCTCTTATGTGTCCTTTCAGTGCGTGGGTGACCATAGCTCCCCAAAACCTCCTATTCCTTGTAATTCTAAACAATGTTTGTTCCCTTATTATTCCTCCTTGTTTCTGTTCTACCATCCATTTACACAATTTTTTAAGGATGTTATTCTGTTTCCCATGTTCTTCCTGTCGTAACTTAAAAATGCCGTTTATTGTAATCCATGATAAGTCATTGATAGCCTATTCTTTTCTGAGAGCTTCATGAATGAGTCTAGCATCATATTTCTTCTCTGTTTTTAATTCGTTCACGTCACTATTTACCCTTCTCCTGATAAACAGGGTGGATAGCAGAATTGGGACGGAAATAAGACAAGAACTGTGTGGATTTTGTTAAAGACATTGGAATGCGTAGTACTGATGTGGACCCGAAGTAGGGGCTACGGAAGGAAAACATGGAACATCGGTTAGAGGTAAGAAATATATATTAAACAGAAAAGTTACAAAGAATAGTGTAAGAGTAAGCAGAGTTTACTATCCAGTGGTGTCCGATATTGGTATCGTACGCGGCTGCGCATTACTGGTGCTACTCCCCTGATACTACCATTCACATAATAATATAGTACTGGGAGAGTCCATGATGTAGGAAAGTAT
Organism: Acanthosepion esculentum; assembly: GCA_964036315.1. NCBI lineage: Eukaryota > Metazoa > Mollusca > Cephalopoda > Sepiida > Sepiidae > Acanthosepion > Acanthosepion esculentum. The sequence continues at coordinate 12,243,327 of OZ038487.1, read as the reverse complement.
CGGTCTCACAACAAGTACAATAATGATTATCAAAATGATATCAGAGAGAGCAAATCAAGTACAATGAAAGCGGGAAGACAGGACTAACAAACAAATGAAAGAAGACAAAATACATGGTTGTCAATCCGTGGAACAGTCTAAGATAGGAGCTACGAATTAGAGATGACAAAATCAAGCAAGTATAGAAAGTCAACTAATCTGGGAAAATCTTTTAACAGACAACGGAAAATGTGACACCGAAATCCGAAGTATCATTCGAACAGCAAAAATACATTCCAAGTCTAGTATAATCTGAGGCACAACTTCTTTATTTCTACTTTCAAAGATTTGATCCGTAATCTTTGGTAGGTCCCTCTATAATTATTTATTGGTCATTTTTTTCCTACTGATATTTGTCACCGCTCCCAATGGTTGACTGTACGTATAATTTGTCGATGATTTTGTTAAAGTCCAACAGAGGACAGTTTCTAATATATGAATTGCCTTTTCAGTCTTCAGTCACGCCTATTTTTCTCAGATTAGAGTCTCCTGCAGCACAAAGTGAAATCCATATAAATGAAATTCAAATAGATATCAAGTCATTTAATCAAGAAGGAGATCGTGCAACATTTTAAGGTGACAATGTAAATCAGGTGGGCGAGTTTTATATCTGGAATCATGGTTGAACACCCCATGAAAGACACTGATGACAGAATTAGAATGGCATACACAATACTATGAAAAATGAATACCATCGATCAGTCCAAAATGAAAAAGTAAATATACACACACACATACACACACACATATATATATATATATGTGTGTGTGTGTGTATATATATATATATATATATATATATATATATATATATATATATATATATATATATATATATATATAAATATATAAAGACGTATACCGACAGAAGATGAAAATAGACTTAAACAGAGAGGACGTCATTTTAACTTTAGGAGACCCTTTCGGCAAACACTTTATTATTATTATTTTTATTTTTTGGGCGCGTAAAACAAAATACTCAATTACACATTTGTAAATAGCGAATAAGGAGGGAAAATTCCATTTGGCCGAAGAGGTCTCCTAAAGGTAAAATGACGTTCTCTATTTAAGTATATATATATATATATATATATATATATATATATATATATATATATATATATAATAAAAAAGAAAGAAATTTATCAAAATTTAAAACGAAGTATATATATATATATATATATATATATATATATATATATATATATATATATATATATATATATATATATATATATATATAATGATATTTATCAAAACTTATAACGAAATATATATATATAATATATATATGTATATATATAATACAAAATAAAGAAATTTATCAAAATTTATAACGAAATATATAATATATATATATATTTGAATTGGACAAAGTCCGACAATTTATTTAAAGACATTTATGATATGTTTAACGTTCTTTTTTTATAGATATAAAAAAAGAACGTTAAACATATCATATATATATATATATATATATATATACATACATATATATATAAAGATATTTATCAAAACTTATAAAGAAATATATATATATACATATATATATATATATATATATATAAGAAAGAAAGAAATTTATCAAAACTTATAACGAAATATATATATATATATATATATATATATATATATATATATATATATATAATAAGAAAGAAAGAAATTTATCTAAACTTATAACGAAATATATATATATATATATATATATATATATATATATATATATTTCGTTATAAGTTTTGATAAATTTATTTCTTTTTTTTTGCTATTTTCACAAGATTTTTATATAGTCCTGGGTATAACGATAAACTACACCTGGCAGCAAGGCCTCTGGTCGGGAGATTAGAGGTTATGTGGAACGTAGAACCATCTCTTAATTGCTGTGGTTCCCAGGCACACCCTGACTCAGGGTGGTAACACTTATTTGGGTCTTAGTTATGGGCAAATAATGAACCTCCAAATAAATAAATAAAAAAAACAATATGAAAGTATAAAAATACATGTTTATATAAAAATTTCCGACACATATTTATAGTAAAATGACCAAAGATACATTTTATAGTATAATGACCAATAATAAATTTTAGCTGTAGTTGAAGGCATACCATTGCGTTCAAAATATTTACATTTCAGTATTAAATAATCCATAGAGTTTGAAGTGCCGCTAAACAAAACCAACCATCAAAACATTTATAGCCGTTTTATTCTTCTATGACTATTAAATTCCCGCAGTTATCAACCGAACAAGAGATAAAACGATATATCGTTGGTGTCCATCAGAGCCGTTTGCTTTCCCCCCAACATTGTTCAATCTCTTTCTTGAGAGCATCATGCGAGACGCCTTTCACTATATCTATCGGAGGAAGAATCAAAACAATTTACGCTTCGCTGATGATATTGACTTGTTGGGCGGCAGCAACTTCGTATTGTGGGGTCTCACCAACAGATTAACAGACGGAGCAGGAGCGTAAGGAATGGAAGTGAGCACTAGGAAAAATAAAGTCCTGGTCAACAGCACAACCAACATCATATCTTCATGAACGGAGAAGTGGACGCTTTTAAATACCTTGACGTTAGCCTCACCAAAGATGGCCGCACGACAACAGAGGTCAAGACCAGATTGTCTAAAGCAAGATTGGCAATGGCAAAGTTCAGTAAGACTTTGGAATAACAAAAACACCAGCTTTCCAACCAAGATGAAGGTCTACAAGTTCCTGGTGCTGTTTGTACAGTTCCATGGATGCGAAAGCTGGACTCTGGTAGCAGAAACCACGAAGAGAGTTCAAACCTGTGAATGCTTCAGATGCCTTCTCGGGATCTCCTGGAGAGGAAACAAGACAAATGACTTTGGTACAGGACCAAGTAACACAACTGGCATGCGCAACAGCTCCCGCCCCGCAACAGCAAAGAGGAGAAAGCTGTTGTCGCTTGAACATGTGATACGCCACCATACTCTACCCAAGACGGCCCTTCAAGGTACCTTGGAAGGGGATTGACGTAGTGAGAGGCATCCAAAATCTGGATGGACAACATCAAAAAATGGACGAGGGTGAACACCCTGACGTTGTTTCGTGAGGCAAAAAACAGATCTGGTTGGATGCGGCTGCATCATCGTCGCTCATATCTCCTCTACGATTGGCTCGGTCACGAGAAAAGATAATTTGCATTTATTTATTTTTATATTTCATTAATTTATTTATTTTCTATTTATTTATTATTCATTTATTTTTTATTTTATTTTAATTATTTATTTATTCTTATTTATTTGTTTTTCTTTCTTATCTATTTATTTTTTGTTTATTTATTTTTATTTTTCATTTATTTTTATTTATTTTATTTATTTACTTTTATTTTTATTTATTTATTTACTTTTATTTTTTATTTATTTCATTAGTTATTCTTATTTTTTAGTTTTTATTTCTTAATTGTTATTTTAATTTATTTATTTTTATTATTATTTATTATTATTAATATTATATTTTATTGTTTATTTATTTTCATTTTTAATTATTTATTTTCTATTTATTTATTAATCATTTTTTTCTTTTTATTTCCTATTTATTTTTATTTTTTATTTATTTTATTACTTATTTTTATTTTTTACGTTTTATTTCTTCATTGTTATTTTTATTTATTTATTTTACTATTTATTTATTAGTTTATTGTATATTTATTTTTATTTAGTTTATTTATTATTGTTATTTATATATTTTATTGTTAATTTATTTATTTTTATTTCTTTATATTTTCTATTTATTTAATTTTATTTTTTTATCTATGTTTTATTAATTTACTGGCACGAACAAAATCTTTGAAAAGAAACTCTTCAAAACAGTAAGAAAGGTTCTAATTAAACACAACCCAGAATAAAAGGAGACGGCGGGATTTGAATTTTGCCCTCTTTGGATTCCTCGCTTCCCCTACAAAAAGGGGGGGGGTTCATATGAAAGGGGTAAAAAAAAATCCCAAAGAAAACGCCAAAAAGAAAGTCTCACGGAACGTTTTGGGAGGCAGGGACACTGGCCGTTGTACTGCGATGGTCGGGGGGTTGACAGGGTCGGTGTTAAAATAAACACAATTAAAAAAAAAAATGAAAATCAAGAACAATCACAAGGACAGTGAGACTGGATCACGTGACACTAAGTCTGCGCATGCTTAAACCTAAGACAAAAGAACACTTTCAGTTTGATGACAGGTTTACATAAACAAGGTCACGAATGTCGGTGAGTCTAAGGCAAAAGAAAATAGTGGGGAAAATAAAGAAAAAACAGAATAAAATGAACCATATAGACATCAGAATAGGGAGAGAACTTTAACCCCTTATGTCAATAAAAAGAACATTCAGGACATTATACATGAACATAGGGAAGAGTAGAGACTTCTTTCTTTATATTCCTTTTTCCGTAACTTTTGTCTCTCTAAAGCAGTGGTACTCAAATGGTGCGCCCTGGAAGATGTCTAGCTCGCCCTGACATTCCAGAGAAATATATGTCCAGAAATATCAGTAAGAAATAAATATATTTACTTTAATATATTACGGTACCTGTCTCGTTGCAGATAGCCTTCGAGGAAAGCTTCAATGATAGGAAGCATTTGCTTTGCAGCTTTGCTGTATTGAACCAGTAGGAGTTGCTGGTTGGTCCTTCATGCTTTGTACGAGAAAAGGTGATTACTAAAAGACGTATTATGTAACATAAAATGTTGACGAGGATTAGGATTTTTTATTTAAAAGTTGCCTTATTTATACTTTCATAGTAATTAATCATTTATAATTTATCAGTTATTTGTTTATAAGCAAATGATAAATGAGTTACTTTATCATGAACAGGTCAATCGGGATAACTTATTCTATTCTAAACACAAGAATAAATAAACTTGTTTTATTTTATTTATGTTTTTATTGGATTATTTCTCTTCTGGAATATCTGACTTCATTATAATATATTTTTCCGAAATTTGTATACAGTATGCTTACAATTATTGGTACGATTTCAAGTGCGCCTCGATTTCAAAAACTTTGGGAACCACTGCGCTAAAGTAAATATAGAATTAACACGCGAAATTTCATCCGATTACAACGTTCAACCCAGCGGGGATAATCAAGCAAGTGATATCTCAATTGGGCCAACATTCTTTGGCTCAGGTAGTATACTAAAATTAATTTACAAATACTCAGTGATACAGAGCAAATCTACATTACCCTGAAACTAGACAGAGGCCCGGAAAGCTACTCTCTGACCCTGCGTTCAAGCACCAAATAAACTGAAGAGGTGACTTGACACAACAGAGAACTGGCTCTTCAGAAAGATGCCGAGGATATCATAAACAGAACATATTAGCAAGAAGTGGAAACATGTTAAAAATTACTATAAAAAATGAAATAAATACGGCTTATCAACCCTTTACAGGTTATTTAAAGCCACAAAATATCTTTAGATTATAAAAATTTTTTTCGCGATAATAATGATTTACTAATACAATTCATACTAATTAACCCATAGCTGGGGGGAAGGTGAATTCATAACTTATGTATTACATTATGCAAATGGCGCAGCAACTCGAATCATTGGATGCCAGTTTACTAGGACAGCTAGCTAATCCCCATTGCAGACGCCTGCTCAGTCACATTTGTGTTTTGTTCAACACCTACAGAGTCCACCTGTGTTTTATACTGCAACTATACTGAGCAGACCTTAGTTACAGTTTCTGGGAGAGAATGCGTTATCTAACGTCATCAACAGTCTGAACAAGGTTAGTACGCTCAAAGCCTCGGTCACGATGACTTGTGACTTCGTGCTAGCGCAACAACCATCTACCCAATTTCACTCACAAGGTTTGGATCAACCCGTGGTATGGTTTTCAGGCACTTTCCAAAGGTGCCGCACGCTGGGATCCCCTCTTCCAGACCGATAACATCAAGGCCACCTTCCTGACAAATTGACCATGGTGAGAATCGAAACCATGGTTTCATGGTCAGACGGTGAACGTTCTAACCACTTGCCCATTGAATGACATTACGTTGTCTCTTACATCGCATGCACACCCAAGCTTACATGGCCACCCAACTATTTGCTTAACTTCGGTGATCGTACGATAATCGCTCTTTCAACATGATATTGTTGTAAGCTGACAGAAAGCTCTTAGGCGGTCAAGGTTTTCGATGAAGCCATATAAAAAAGGATCGTCGATAAATTAAAAACATTAAACAATGAAATTGTTATGGGAACTTACCCATAATAATAATGGACTATTCCGGACATTATAAATACTGCGCCCCGAGGGAGGATTATTGTAAGAACATTGGAATAGGAACCCGGACGAGGCTCCGCCGAAGGGCAGAGTCTCGTTCGGTGTGGTTGACCAACCCGATTCTGTTTTTACAGTTTCTACGGGCATTTTTTGGCCGAGCCTACGGGCTCGGGAATACCCCACTTTAAACCCGGCCTTGTGCCACATCTATCCTTCGTGGGGGTGGGGGGCAGTAAATACAGTAAGAACATTGGAATAGTGATACTTGTCGAGACAACAGAGTTTACTCTAACCAAATCTGATAGTCATTACTAAGACTCCTACTTCTTTGTATATATTTCTGTTTGTAATATATCTGTGTTATTCCATACCTGTGTTCGTGTTATTCTTCATTGGTTCTACCTTGGACAATCACCGTGTTACAAGGAACTTGGGCCATAACAGAAATGAAAATACTGTTTAAAACAAGATAAAGCGTTTTAAAAGCAATCTTATCTTTTTTTTTTCACAAAAGAAAAAAAATCTACACAAGCTACAAATAGTCAAAAATAAAAAAAATACTTGACAAAGTTTTATCCAATACTAGCAACCCTACCCAGCAGGTCGATCAGGAAAAACTTTCAATTAGAATAGAGCAAAAACAGCATCGTGTTTACATGTAACAGAGTCTATCTTCTTTAATTACTTTAAAATACTTTCATTAAAAAGGCATTTTGAATTAATGCGGTAATTAATATAACAGAAGTAGTCTTTATTTATTCAACAGAAGTTAGCCGAGGACATGAAGACAGGCAAGATGAAGACCCACTTCAGACCACAATTATTTTGTCAGGGATTTAAAAGAGGATACATTTATAAAGCATTTGTTAAGTCTTTTGAAAATTGGTTGAAAAATTAACGAAGAATAAGAAAGAAACCAGTAAAAATCACCATTTTTCGGTATTTACGCGGATTTTCACTATATGGGTGGATTCAATTATCAAGTAAAATGACTGTTAAACAATCAACTTATTGTTGGCTAAAAGTGAAGATTGTATTAGATTGCTTGAAAATTGAGGGGGGTTTTAGTTTAAAATTTTTGTTGAAAAGATTTTTCATTTTTGCGGTTTTTCGCTAAACGCAGTGACATCGAAACGAAAATGAGGTGTTTTTCAGCTCGTCATGATGTAAGTAACCTACATACCGAGTTTGAACAAAATCGGAGGAAAAAAATTGAATTTATCGATTTTGGATTGGCTTATGATTTTTTTAAATTATCGATTTTTACGCTCAGAACACACAGACATCCTCTGTTTTATATATATAGCAAACGTAGACTGACCAGGTCTTTCGTCTAAGAGATAACAGGTGGACTATTAGAGCGACAGAGTTTGACACCAAGACAGTGGAAAAAAACTATAAGGCGACCAAAGGCAAGATGGCACGAGGATCCAACCAAATACCTTGGTCCAAGACGGACCAGTATGGCCAAAGATAAGAAGTGGTGGAGGTCAATCAGAAAGGAGTACCTTCAACAGGAATGAGAAGGTAGTGGATTCGGATTGAATACAAATGGTGGGAAAAATCAAGTGAAATTAAGATGAAAACATACAAGTTAAAAATTAGTAATGGCTGTCAATGTTATATTTTAAAAGAATTCAAGATAATATTGTTACTTTAATAAAAGATAATACCGCTGATATAATGGAATCATGGGAATCACAATGAAATGAAGACGAACACAAAATAAACGATATTTGACAATGCTTTATTCAATAAAATTCAATTTAGTTTGGTTTGTTGTGTTTTACGGCATATCAACCTCAATGGTTTATTTAATGCCGACAACTTTTTTTTCTGGTAATATTTTGTTTTGTCAAATTTTTTTCCTCAAAAATTTATAGCTGGTAATATTATTTTAAAACATGTATTGCTGGTAATATTTTTATTTTCAAAAACGTCTTCAAAGAACACCAGAAAACTGTAACACGAAGGGAAGTGGAAAACTCAGGCATGGCTGACCACATATGGAGAGAGAAGGGAGATCACCGCTCTCTGTGGGATCAGGTTGAGATCATAGACAAAGAACACCATTCGTAAACTTAAAGAATCAGCACATATGTTAGGCCACAAAAATCTCCTGAGTCGACCAAGCATAGAAATGAATACAATATGGGAACCAGTAATAAGGAGTGCCAGAGAAAAGCGATAATAACCACAAAAATTGCAATATGAGCTCTGGCAAAAACATTGAATGATAACAGCAAAAATTGCAATATGAGCACTGGTAAAATATGTTGCTGAAGACATAAGGTTTATAATACCCAGAAATTCATACACAGATGTCCTCAAGTACACATGGCACAATAGATAAAGACGAGAGTTCAATATCCGGTTAAGGCAGTGGAGAACTTGGAGAGGGAAATTAACAGGAGATAACTGATAACTGACATCCATTAAAAACATGGCACGTAGAACTAGAACAGTCTACCCCAGTGAGCGAAATAAAGGGTTCGACATTCCAACCACCTGAAGAAGGCCGGAGCGTACAACGTCCGAAACGTTGTAATAAATATGGCGACAAAAATGAGGACAATAGTCAGAATAATTTAAATAATGTACATAATACCTCATCTCAGAAATATAGACAGATGACTGATAACTGACATCCATTAAACATGGCATGTGGAACTAGAACAGTCTACTCCAGTGAACGAAATAAAGGCTTCAGTTCGACATTCCAACCACCTGAAGAAGGCCGGAGCGTACAACGGCCGAAACGTAGTAATAAATATGGCGACAAAGATGAGCACAATAGTCTGAATAATGTAAATGAAATAATGTTCTGCTTTTTTGTTTTGTTTTGTTTTGTTTTTTTTTAACCAACAAAATAAAATCTTTTACTAAAATTTTCGATTAAGAATTATTAAGAACTTTTGCCACATAAGACATGGTGACACCAGTTTACAAATTAAACAGATGCCGAATTCCGACAAATTCGGTTGGCATATACCGGTTTGGCATCTGGAAAAAAATCGAGTTATTTGTTCTCTTAGACCCCTACACCTTTCCACTCGTTTGGAATCTCAGCATTCCACACGGGCCAGAGAGGGGAAAAAATTTTGAAGCAACTTTTACGTGCTTTTAAATGGACGCAACTTACGCGAACGGAGTTAAACCAGCTGTCATGCCAGGACGTTTGCTTCAAATCTGACTGGAAGGTATTTATAAGTTGCTCCATAATAAAGAGTTACGTTTGATGCGCTTTTAATATCACAAAGCCAAAAGCAATGTATCAAATTATATTTGAGGAAAAAGAATATCTGTCTATATTTCTCAGATAAGGCATTGTAATTATTTACACTATTAACATTCTTCTGACTCATCTTTTGTGCTATACTCACGGCCTTCTTCATTGCCTGGAGAAGGTCGGAGCGTACAGCGGCCGAAGCGTCGTGAATATGGCAATAAAGATAAGGACAACAGTCCGAAGAATGTAAATAGTGTAAACAGGGAAAAGACAAACATAGTTTTTCTTACTTCTCTTCCCTAAAAACTTTCTTGCTATACAGGGGTTGGACAAAATAATTGGAACACTTGTTAAATTCAAAGAAAATTTATTTAATGCGGAGTTGGTTCTCCTTTAGCCTCACATACAGCTTTAATACATCTAGGAATGGAATCATACAGCTTCCTGACTTCATCCAGAGGAATTTTCAGCCATTCTTCGATTAAAACCTTCTCCAGCTCTTTAAGACACGATGGTGGAGGATAGCAGCTCCTAACTTGTTGCTCCAAAATGCACCACAAATGTTCAATGATATTGATATCTGGAGATTGGGAGGTCACTCCATGCTCTTCATACCAATTCTTAACCACTCGAGCGGAATGTATTGGAGCATTATCGTTTTGGAAGATGCAGTCACAATCAGGGAATAAAGTCTTGGCCATTGGATGAACATGATCTTCCAAAATGTTCAGGTAATCTTTGCTGTTGATTCTTCCATGCAGGGCAACTATTGGACTGAGACATTTCCATGATATGGCAGCCCAATCTATCACTGATCCACCTCCATGCTTCACTGTTGGAATAAGGCAGTCATGGTTGTAAGCTTCTTTGGGCTGCCTCTACACATAAACTCGACCTGAAGTTGGGAAAAGAGAAAAGCTGGACTTGTTTGAGAATATGACTTGCTTCCATTGGTCTGCAGACCAGGCATTGTGATCTCTGTACCACTTCAACCTCTTTTGAATGTTGCGAGTGGAGAAAAGAGGTATCCTCACAGCGGTTCTTCCATGATATGCAACCTTATGGAGCTCACGGCGAACAGTTTTAGTAGAAACTGGACTATGATTATTCAACTCAGCAGTCACTCTGGCCGCATTTGTCCGATGATTTTTTGCCACATTGCGTTTCAATGCACGTCAGTCCCTGTCAGTAAGTTTGCAAGTCCGGCTCGAATCGCTACGGTTGCTAGAGGTTTTGCCCTGTTTCTCGAATTGCATCATAGTTCTTGATATGGTAGCTCTTGAAAAACCAAACAGTTCAGCAAGCTTAGTGATCGAGGCTCCTGTCATGCGAGCTCCAACAATTTGCCCTTTTTCGAACTAGGAGAAGTCACGCATTTAGCTTAAATTTTACTAAATTCTAAAAATAAATAAGACAAAGAGATTAAATTAGATAAATAAACGTATTTACAATAGATATAACCTGCAATTACGAAGTTTTAGTTAAAGTTCTTAATATAGTAGATCTTTGAAATAAAGGAATGGAATGTGCACCTGTTCCAATTATTTTGTTCAACCCCTGTATATTCAAAAATATTTCATGAAATTGTATGTTTCTTGACCAAAACCATTTTCGACACAAGGGTACGTTTATGGTGACACTTATTGTGTAACAATATAATTAAGAATGGCTTCTAAGATTACTAACACAAATTTCTCAAATTCTATCATATTCATTAATATAGTCAAACTACCAACGTTATTTTTACTTGTCTTTTTATAGTTCCATATAATTCATTCTGTAGTCACTTCTTCTTGAAACTCTTGACTAATTTTGACTGATACATTGGCTTATCGCAAGAGTATGTTCTATGACCTTTTCATATTAGTATTTCTAATTACAAGGCCCAAGAGCCACTCGTGATAGAATGTTAATAAATATAAGAAGAGGTAGGTGAAGGTAGTAGTGAAGATTATGAAGATAACGAGCATAGATAGGGATTGACCCTTGACTTGAATAGGTTAAGATTCTAGTGTTCAGAAAAGTATCTACACGACAGTTATTTCCACTGAGTAAAATCTGACAGAGCAGAACTTCCTTCTTACAAATATAGAGTTAATGCAGTTGATTAAACACCGTTAACGTAGAATGGCGTGTCCTGGGTCTAAATCTCTGAACTGGTGAAACTAAAGCGCATCTGAACATTTGCCATGGAAATAGCGGGAGTAACGATAGGTTTTCAATTTTGCGTCTGTGGGAAGAGAGGCTGTAGGGTGGGAAATAAATCGTCCTCTATAAGACCGCATTGACGATTTTGAGGCTGGATAGAGAGGATTTGGCAGCAATACCATATTTTAGCATGATCTAACTCTTGTATTCTTTTGCATTAAACGTTGTATTAAAATAACATAGCTAAAGAATATAAATTGAAAATACGTAGAATTACATAAACAATCTATTTATATCTACGCATAAGTTGCTGAAAATTTCGCGCGGAAGCCAAGGAGAAGCTCCCGGTAAAAAAAAAATATATGATGTTTTTTCATCTGGTCAAATTTGGCAATTTAAGTTGAGTCGAGAACTTTCAACAATCCCACGTATGAAGGGGTATTTATTAAGATTAGCTTAGCCTGACACAAGGTCACAGTAGTGAGGTACCCAGTAGCCTGTGAAACTCGCTTACATATCTGAAGGCCTATCTACGAAAAACTGGTGACAAAACTCCACCAAGACAGAAGTCCCCTAAAAATTCTGATCTTTGATCAAATTTTCAGAGGTTGGCTAGAATGAGTAATTTTTGGTACGCCTTCATATATATATATATATATATATATATATATATATATATATATATAGATAGATAGATAGATAGATAGATAGATAGATAGATAGATAAAGGCGTACCAAAAATTACTATATATATATACAAATGTACATTGAAGTTAACACGCAGAGGCGATAGTCTGTTTCATGTTAAACGCAATCGTCAGGCCATGTGAGTTGTGTTTTTGCTCGACTTTTTATATATACAGGTCAGTGATGCATTGTGGGTATTCTATTGCATTGTGGTACAATGCAATATACTACTCATAATGCACCACCTCTTATTTTCTGATGTTTCAAGTTCTATCCTGACCCGGGGTGGTAGCATATGTTAGGGTCTCAACTATGGGTAAATAGTTAACCCCCAAGTAAAAACAAAATACTATGAAAGTGTGAAAGTTCATTTTGTGGCTAAAAAATACAAGCAATGCATATTTGTATAAGGAAATTGCCGACAATACTTATCTATAGTAAAATTACCAACAATACATGTTTATGGTGAAATTAACAGCAGTACATTTTATAGTAGAATGACCAATGATACATTTTATAGAAAAATGACTAATGATACATTTTATAGAAAATGGACACCAATACATTTTATATGTAGTTGAAAACATACAAATGCGTTCAAAATAAATTTAGTTGAAGCCATAAAATTATATTCAAAATATTTAGATTTCGGCATTAAATAACTCATTGGCTTTGATATGCCACTAAACAAAATCAACCAAATAAACAAAAAAGAATTATTTCATGACATTCATCCATATAACATCCTACAATTTCTTAAAGAAATGAAGCACACATATCACTGTCTCTATTATTTATGTCCCCACAAACATGTATATGCACAAAAGCTGAGCATCATCTACCATGTATTCAATTGTGAAAGCAGAATAACGTATATCCTATTTTTATTGCTCCAAGAAAATTAAATTTCTACATTAAATGACCCATAAGGAGTTGATATGCCGTGAAACAAACAATAAATCAATCAATCCTATCATAAATTAAAATAATCGAGCAAAAAATCAACACACATGGCCTGACGATTGCGTTTAGTATAAAACAGACTATCGCTTCAATGCACACACACACACACACACACACATATATATATATATATATATATATATATATATATATATATATATATATATATTTAACAGTCTGTTTCATGCTAGACGCAATCTTCAGTTGGCCTGACGATTGCGTTTAATATAAAACAGACTATCGCTTCAATGTACATTTAGTTGGCCTGACGATTGCGTCTAGCATGAAACAGACTGTCACCTATAATGGCTGACTTCAATGTTCACTTTTATATTTACACACGCTCTATCTCTGATATTGAGCACTTTATATATATATATATATATATATATATATATATATATATATATATATATATATATATATATATGCAGAAATATAGTCTTAAAGTGTGCTATATTTATGGGGTAAAGTGCTCAATATCAGAGATAGAGCGTGTGTAAATATAAAAGTGGACATGGAAGTCAGCACTTAGAGGCGACAGTCTGTTTCATGCTAGTGCAATCGTCAGGCGACTTAATATATATATATATATATATATATATATATATATATATATATATATATGTGTGTGTAATTATTTAATAAATCTTTTAAGCGCATTTGGTCAGATGTTCTGCTATCCTGAAAGAACATGTCAAATTCACATAATTTTCATGTATGTTTTTAGTTATATTATTATTATTATTATATTCGTGCGTGCATGTGTTTTTGTTTTAATTTGGTTACATGTGGTTTTATGTACGTGCGTATTCATTTTAATGTTAGCGTGTGTTATTTTGCCATTGCTTATCTTGTAAGACCACTTTAGTTACCAAGTCTTCTTATTTAAACTTCTCGAACTCATGGTGGTTCAACGTGAACAGCGCTGTCATAGTTACGTCTAAAGATATAAAAGTTATTACTCCATTGAACGCAAACAACTAAATATTTATTTACTTCCAAAAGTTGTTCGAACGACTAAACTCATTCTTTTCTCTGTTTTTTACAACTTTCTTTTATTAAACACAAACTTCGAAAAATTCATTTTATAGCCTTCTTCAGGAAGCCGTATCCAGAGTATATATAAAAATAATTTTAAAAAGTCTTTTACGGAAAGACATACATTGATGGGCTGATCCCGTCTAGAATGAATCTGAAATAATAAATACAGTGCTCTGGTGGAGAGTAAGACAATTAAAAGAAACGGCAGGTAGTCAAAGAAGAAACTGTATGTTAAGTCATTTAGATTTATTTGGGGTTTAAAAACTAGAGACCATTCGCACGTAAAAGAAATATGGAGTCACCTGTGTTACACAAATTGCCGTGGAAGTAATCGCCTGCGTGGCGGAGCTGCCGGGAAAGGGCTAAACCCGTCAGTACAGTTGCCACCATTTGGGAGGAAATCATCATTTTCTTATTTGTACAACCTAAAGAATATGGTTTGCTACAGATAATAAAGTTTATCGTTATCTTTCCGAATCAAGCTGAAATTTTAATCTATCACTATTAGCGATAGATTAAAAAAATTATCCTCATGTCTGAGGAAATCGCCGAAGAAACAGAACAGTTTCCTACCATCCCAGGGTGAATGATATGTGGGAGCATCACACAAATTTCATTTCATTTGTTTGCATTTTGATGAGACTTTTCGTCATTTTTAAAGACGTATGCAATAATTATAGCTCTTTATTTTGGTTCAAAGCTAACTGTCTGCGATTAAATAGATTTTAATTATAATTAAATTAACGACAAAAAAATTGGGAAGTTCACAAAGAGTATAAAATAGAAAAAAAGTCCCTCACACTCCCTCATACTATTTTATACTCTTTTGGAAATATTCAATTTTTTTGTCGTTAATTTATTTATAAATACATTTTATTTTAATCGCGTTCCAACTTTCCCTCCTCATTCGTGATTTGTTAATGTACCCTCGATTGTTTCCTCTTTAGCCAACGATTATCTTTTGGCCGAAAGGATCTCAAAGGTTAAATAATGACGTCCATTTTATTGAAATCTATTCTTTATTTCTGTAATTACAAGTCTTTGTTTCACATTATGAAATGGACAAAGAACGACAATTATTTAAAGACATTTTTATGTTAAACATTCTTTTTTATAGATACAAATATTTAAGTAAATGCTCTGTTTATAATAAACAGTATTAATAACATTTACCGACCTGAATGTCCGAGAAATTTTCATAGAAAATATGCGTCCTTCGAACGATCCTTTGTGGCACAATCGGTTAAATGCACGTCAGGTTATAGGACGGTTTCGTATAGGATACAGCGTTCGAATCATGTCGAAGGACGAATATTTTCGATGAAAATTTCTCGGACATTCAGGCCGGTAAATGTTATTTAATACTGTTTATTATATACAGAGTATTTACTTAAATAATGGTATCTATAAATAGAATGTTAAACATAAAAATGTCTTTAAATAAGTTTTGTTTATATACAAGGTGTCCATAAAGTTCGTGTGCACTTTAAAAAATTTATAACTTTATTTGTATTTGCGATAGAAATAATTTGTAAAAAGGATTAGAAAGAAGTAAATCTATATTTTTTAAGTTTTTATTGAAATTTTATTTAAGTTTCCACATGTCCTCCATCATTAGCAATACAAAAGGCAATACGATTTTGCAGTTCACGGAAAACATTTGCCAACTGATTTATTTACAGTAATGTCTGAAATCACATTAGTTATTTTAGCTATACTTAAAACAAGGTACATTAAACTTTATAACATTTTTTACAGATTATTTCTATCGCAAATACAAATAAAGTTATACATTTTTTTAAAGTACACACGAACTTTATGGACACCCTCTTTATATATATACAGGGGTTGGACAAAATAATTAGAACACTTGTTAAATTCAAAGAAAATTTATTTAATATGGAGTTGGTCCTCCTTTAGCCTCACATACAGCTTTAATACGTCTAGCAATGGAATCATACAGCTTTCTAACTTCATCCAGAGGAATTTTCAGCCATTCTTCCATTAACACCTTCTCCAGCTCTTTAAGACACGACGGTGGAGGATAGCGGCTCCTAACTTGTTGCTCCAAAATGCACCACAAATGTTCAATAATATTGCTATCTGGAGATTGGGGAGGTCACTCCATGTGTTCTAGCTCACTTTCATGCTCTTCATACCAATTCTTAACCACTCGAGCGGTATGTATTGGAGCATTATCGTCTTGGAAGATGCAATCACCACCAGGGAATAAAGTCTGGGCCATTGTTCAGGTAATCTTTGCTGTTGATTCTACCGTGCAGAGCAACTATTGAACCGAGACATTTGTATGATATGGCGACCCAAACTATCACTAATCCACCTCCATGCTTCAATTTTGGTAGAAGGCAGTCAGGTTTGTAAGCTTCTTTTGGGCTGCCTCCACACATAAACTCGACCTGAAGTTGGGAAAAGAGAATAACTGGACTCGTCTGAGAATACGTCTGGCTTCAGTTAGTCCGCAGGCCAGGCACTGTGATATCTGTACCACTTCAACCTCTTTTGAATGTTGCGAGTGGAGAGAAGAGGTTTCCTTACAGTGGCTCTTCCATGATATGCAGCTTTATGGAGCTCACGACGAACAGTTTTAGTAGAAACTGGACAATTCAGATGATTATTCAACTCAGCAGTCATTTTGGCCGCATTTGTCCGATGATTTTCTGCCACATTGTGTTTCAATGCACGTCGGTCCCTGTCAGTATGTTTGCAAGTCTGGCACGAATTGCTACGGTTGCTAGAGTTTTTGCCTTGTTTTTCGAATTGTGTCATAGTTCTTGATATGGTAGCTCTTGAAAAACCAAACAGTTCAGCAAGCTTAGTGATTGAGGCTCCTAAACCATGCGAGCTCCAACAATTTGCCCTTTTTCGAACTAGGAGAAGTCACGCATTTAGCTTAAATTTTACTAAATTCTAAAAATAAATAAGACAAAGAGATTAAATTAGATAAATAAACGTATTTACAATAGATATAACCTGCAATTACGAAGTTTTAGTTAAAGTTCTTAATATAATAGGTCTTTGAAATATAGGAGTGGAATTTGCACCTGTTCCAATTATTTTGTCCAACCCCTGTATATCGAATTCCAGTCGAATCCATTACATTCATTTACGTGCTAATACCCTTGAGAAAGGGATTAATCCCCTTCTTCTTCTTCTTCCAGCTATGGGTAAATAGCAGGACAGACTGGGTTTTATAGCCTTGGATGGAAACTGGTCTAGGAGGACAACTCTGAATTCAAAATATGCGGAGGGTCGTTTGCACCAATCTCTGTATTCGGCCCTTCATGAAGTGTAGATGGTTCTCCACAAAACCTTCACCCCTATTATCAAATCTCATGTGCTGGTGCCGTGATGTCAGTTTCCTAGGAACTGATCCGCTTGACCCTCATACATCGAATTTTGACGGGAGAGTCGAGCATATATATATATATATATATATATATATATATATATATATATATATATATATATATAACATTTCCCTATCGCTCTGTCGTGCTTGAAGCAGTCGAATGTCTTGATGCACTGATGAGCTGTGATACATTGAATACGACCGACAAGATGCTTTGATTTAATTTTTTATACAATTTCTCATGCGATCTAATAATTCTTTTCTTTTCAGATGATAAATTATGTAAAAACTGTCTGAACGTTCTTTTTATCCGAGCGCTTTCGGCTATACATTTAGTCATTTTCATTAAGGAATTGTATTCCTGATCCATCAAAATCTGTAAATAATTATATAGGCCACACTATAACATGTTTGACACGCAGACTCACTCTAGACCTTTCTGACCATAGCTCAATTAGATCTCATTTAAATATTCATGGAGACCTACCGGACACTATTCTGAACATACTTGTCGACACTACTAATATCATCTACATGCAATAAAAGGCTAAAAATAATGGAAGCCTTATTAATAAAAACAAAAAGAAACAACACTTAATAATATTAACTTTGAACATGGACACAATATCTTGACCGTGTTTTTAAAAATGAAAACATTACATAAATACATACATGCAAAAAACTATTTTTTATTTAACAGTTAAAATATTTCATCCTTGAGAATGGTTAAATGTATATCCGAAAGCGCTTGGTAAAAAAAACATTGGGTCAGTTTTTATATAATTTATCATCTGAAAAGAAAAATTATTAGTTACTTATTACTTATTTATAATGTACTTATTTATAATGTACTTATTAATAATGTACCTATTTATAATGTACCTATTAATAATGTACTCATTTATAATGTAATTATTTAAAATGTACTTATTTATAATATACCTATTTATAATGTAATTATTTATAATATACCTATTTATAATGTACCTATTTATAATGTACTTATTAATAATGTACTTAAAGTTTTCCTTTTGTCTTTATTATTTATATTGCCCTTTTACAGATATAGTTTTATTTATATCTGATTTTTACATATAACAGCTTACATATCTTGTTGTAAAGTTTTGTTACATTCCTCAAAAAGACAAAGCAGATTTATTGGCTTATCAAAACAGTCTGCAAGAAAGACATAACTAACCGATAATCTGACTCATTAAATTTACAATTACTTTGCATGATAATCTATTAGATAATGTCATTTATTGTAAAACAAATTACTTTGTCATATCTACCCACAGAAACCATTAAATTCGTGTAATACTCTTCATGTAAAGTGCAATTAACTCAGCCGTTTGAACGCTCATCAAGAATTTGAGACAAATCTATTTTTGTTTTCAGGTTTTTGTTCTTTTTTTGGTTAATTTGTAGTTTAGCACCACCCTCCGCTGAATTCGGATTAAAAAAAATTCCGAATATTTACATTTAGGTGTAAATGTACATGCTTCATTAAAAAATGACTTAATAAATTTGATAAAATCTACCGTTTTTGAGTAAAAGTTCGGATACATTTGCCGGCAGCCATTATTGGCGTTGTTTGCAGACATTCACTGCGGAAAGCTAACCGCGGAAGAATGTAGTTAATGGCCTATTTTCTTACTGATCTTAATCCTCTCAACTTCACTCAATTACTGCGCAAGAGGACTATATTGTGTGCGCAAGAATCAAGACACGTGAATATTCCGATCAGAGCTGTTCCGCAACGAATGTATGCAAACAACGCCAGTAATGGCTGCCCGCGACGCGAATGAATCCGAACTTTTACTGTCGATAACTCCAAAACGGTAGATTTTATCAAATTTACCAAGCCAGATTCGAATGAAACATGTACAATTGCGCATACATGTAAGTATTCTGGAAATTTTTAATGCGAACTGAGCGCGGATGCCAAACAGGAACTTAACCCTTTTTTATCATTTCACTCCAAGGGAGTGAAACTGAGAAAATGTTATTGAGGAGAAAAGACAGTAAAAAGGCCGGGATTCAAGAGACAAAAGATGGCGATTGACGTTGCATTTAAAATTTTGAAAATCACAGTTGACAGAAAAGCATGCCGAAAGAGAGTTACACAAACGAGAAGAAAATAAATTATTAGAACAGAACTATCGGTTACGTCTGGCAATTTCAACAGTAAAATGATGGGACCCACCTGCCAATCAAGCACTGTGCTTAAACTCCTGAAGTCGAGGTAGCAAAGTGGAAAGCGATATTTATTCTGTTTATTTACAAGAAATGTGGCACAATGCCGAACGGGGATGAGGATTGCTGGTCTTCATCTGTCTTATACTTAAACTTAGCTAGCCACGATTTTTGACCCAAACATGCTAAAGTATTCCTTACACCATAACAACGCATTCTTACTGACCATCTTACTACAGTTAAATCCTAACTGGTTCCCATATGTATAATTTGTCGGTGGGGGTATAAAAATAACAACTTTAAAAAATGAAACCCCAACGAATATTTATAAAAAGGGCCAACAGAAACTACATTACGGCGGTGGGTAATAGATACATGGGGATAGCGAAATATACCTTCCAAAAGTTAAACTAAGTATTAAGAAACGGGAAACTTTCACTGGAAAGTGAAAGAGGAGTAATGATTATGAGGATAAGTAGGATAGATAAAGATTGGGTCTTGATTTGAAGGGGTTAAATTGGTAATAAATAAAAGAGTACGGAAGAGTTACGTAATGTCAGTCATTCTATATGGCAGTGAATACTAGACAATCTCATTACAGATGAAGAATAGAGTCGAGGCATCAGAAATGTTGTCCTACTGAAGGATGCTGAGAATTGTATGGACTAAACACATGAACAATGACAAAGTCTTAAAGAAAATGAAAATAAAAAGGACACTTATATGTAGCATCAAGAAGAGACAGTTGACCTTTTTGTGCACATAATGAGGAAAAACGGCTTGGAGAATTTGACACATATAAGAAAAAAGAAGGCAAGAGGACAGAAGAATACAGCGCATAAGCCCGGCCAAACGAGCATGTGTAAATGGTTGGCATAACAGCGATTAGAAGAGATAGCTAAAAGGTAAAATTTATTAAGAGTTAAAAAGTACAAGAAGTTGTGGAGATCTATGATTCTGTTCTCTCTGTTTTCTCTATTTTAATCTATCTATCTATCTATCTGTTCATTATCTATCTATTTATCTATCTATCTCAGTTTGTTCTTATCTATCTATCTATCTATCTCAGTCTGTTCTTATCTATCTGAGTTTGTTCTTATCTATCTATTTATCTATCTATCTGTCTATCCATCTATCTCAGTTTGTTCTTATCTATCTATCCATCTATATATCTATCTCAGTTTGTTCTTATCTATTTATCTATCTATTGTCTATCTATCTATCTCAGACTGTTCTTATCTATCTATCTATCTATCTATCTATCTCAGTCTGTTCTTATCTATCTATCTATCTACAGGCTGTTCATATCTATCTATCTATCTAGCTAGCTAGCTATCTATCTTATGGGTGCGTGGCCGTGTGTTTACAACGTGCACTTTCTGACCATGAGACCCGATTCCTTTGTCAGGAAGGAGACTCCCTGTCATGCAGAACTTTTGGAAAGTGCCTGAAAACAATACCACTAGCTGTGCTAGCACGAAGTCACAAATCATCGTGACTGAGGTTTTCAGCGTGCTGGCCTTGTCCAGTTTGTTGATCACGCTAGATAACACGCTCTTACCCAGAAACTGTAACTAAGGTCTGCTCAGCAGAGTT
>OZ038487.1:12166803-12219303 GCA_964036315.1 Acanthosepion esculentum | reverse complement strand
TCTTTCAAACATGTAGTGTTGAATGTTAAAGACAACATAGTCTTACATATTTTCTTTTGAATTTTCTAATATTCTCTAATGAGACTTTTTATTTGAAAATAGTTCCGAAATATGTATTTTCCATACGATGACCTAGCGCTTTCGAACATCATTGTTCATCTTCAGGGTCAATATTTTAGTCAAAAAATCCAGAAGATTGACTCTGCATTTAAATAATACTAGCTCCATTAAACAACATATTAAGTCACATACTGTTTCCCTTACGCAATCTGATATACGTAAAATACTTGTAGAAAATACTAAAATTATAGATAAACATACAGACATTAGACGCCTTAAAATCTTAGAGGCATTACATATTAAAAGAAAAAGACCTCTTATTAATCGTATAGATTATAATATATCTGGTAATATATTGCAATGTTTATAATATATTTAAATTTTGTAGCGTATTCTTCGATCTTTTGGCTTGTGTATTGGAAATCTTTTTCACGCTGTCACATGATAAAAATCTACGCCATGCACGTGATATAACATCATCGCGTCTTTTGAATTTAAAAGGAATTTAACGTTTTTAGTTTGTAAAAAAGTAGCAACATGATTACGCTACAAGATAATTGGCAAATGTTTGTTTAAAAAAAAAAAAAAAAAAAATTTTTTGACTAAAATATTGACCCTGAAGATGAACAATGATGTTCGAAAGCGCTAGGTCATCGTATGGAAAATACATATTTCGGAACTATTTTCAAATAAAAAGTCTCATTAGAGAATATGAGAAAATTCAAAAGAAAATATGTAAGACTATGTTGTCTTTAACATTCAACACTACATATATATATATATATATATATATATATATATATATATATAGGTCGATCTAAAAATCAGTATATATATATATATATATATATATATATATACATACACACACAATTTCAGTGTATGAATTTTGAATTTATTATTATTATTATTATTATTATTATCAATTGGAAATTGTGACGGTTATAATGTTGATGGTTCGCTGCTTATAATGACGAGACAATTACAATATATATATTTTGAATATGATCATTCCCTTCCCCACACTGCTTTTAAGTCGTCAAGTCCCGGACAAAAAAGTATTTTCTGGGTCACCCTGTCTGCTATGCTTAATTTCCTTTTTCCTTTGTTTCCCTCTCTCAATCTCTCTTTCCTTCTCTTTCTTTTTCCCTCCCAAAAACTTATACTGATTTCTTTTGTTTTTCCCCCTTTTAGCATTAAAACTTTTTCCTTTTTCTCCTTTCTCTCTTTTTGCTCATATTTTTCCTTTATCCGTTTTCCTTGTATCTGAATAAATTGAACTCCATTCACTTATGAAAAACTGGTCTGAAGACGTGAGGTCCATGAAATAAATTTATTACCACCTAACCTCTTAGATTTTTCCGACGCGTTTCGTCTTTCGACTTTTTCAAGGCAAAAATGAAATCGAAATATCTCTGTTGTTATAGTGACATTAAAAATCCAAATTTAAAAAGATAGACGCTTCTGTCCAAGCCTTTTTTCTGGTTAATGTAAATTACCTTTATAGTAAGAGATTTTTTTTCCATGTCGACAATACAGTTAAATTACCAGATCAATTCTGTGGACAAGACAGATTGGTATAAAATGACAATTGCAAAAATCTTAGACTTGGATTTTTAATGTAACTATAACAACAGGGATATTTCGATTTCATTTTTGCCTTGAAAAAGTCGGAAGACAAAACGTGTCGGCAAAATCTAAGATTTTTCCACTTGTCATTTTATACCAATCTGTCTTGTCCACAGAATTGGTCTGGGAATTTAACTATATATATATATATATATATATATATATATATATATATATATATATATATATATATATGTGTGTGTGTGTGTGTGTGTGTGTGTGTGTGTGTGTGTGTGTGTTATACTTTAAATATATATATATTTAAGAAATTCATGAATTTTTATTTTCTACTCCGTATTATTTCTTATTATTTAAATGTTATTTTAAGGATATCCGTGTTTGAGTAGGCGCCTCCTTTTTTAAACAGCGTGTGTTACGTCTACTAGACAGCACGTGTGAGAAACTTCAAAAAAGAAAATATGAACTCCGGCCGGGTTTTGACGCTACGACATCCGTTATAAGATAAAATTGCTGTTGGATTCGGCATGCATTGGCCTGCTCGGTCACAAGGGTACCACAAAATGACGTTCTAATATCGTAGAAAACAGTATTACATACTTTAATTCACCACTACTTTCACTGGTACCCCAATTGCATGAATTTAAGCGTGCTGCTATGTTAGCAATCTCGATCCCACCATTTCACTGTCGAAACAGTAAAATGTAACCGCCTTTTCTACTCCAACAGCTTCTTCTCTCGCACTTCCCTACAGTGGAGCTCCCTTCCTCTTATTTGGTCCCTGATAGCTATAATCTTAAAATATTCAAATGTAATGTCAATCGACATTTTCTGATGCCTTGATCCTGATCACCGTCCTTCTCTATATCCTTTCCTCAAACACCCCTCTTTAGTCTTCCTCTCTCTCTCTTTCTCTCTCTCTATATATATAACCCCTTGCGTGCTAATAGCATTCCAGCCTTGAAATACTTAAAAAATTAAAAAATAAAACAGTTCATCTGATATAATGTTTCACTTATATAAATCTGGTTTGAAAAAGCATATAGAGATAAACAACGAAAATTATTTTACTACAGACATTTACTACTTATTATTTTACTATCACATGTACAGTGTAACCCGGATATAAGAGAAACCCGGATATAACAGAGATTTTCTCTGACCCCAAATTAGAGCCATACCTACCAAAACAAAATAGACTAAACCCGGATATAAGAGAAACCCGGATATAAGAGCCTTATTCTCCGGTCCCGAAAACTCTCTTATATCCGGGTTACACTGTATTACATATCGTTTTACCATCACATATATCACATATTAATTTCCCATCACATATATTACATATTAATTTACTATCACATATATTACATATCATTTTACCATATCACATATCATTTTACCATCACATATATTACATATTAATTTACTATCACATATATTACATATCATTTTACCATCACATATCATTTTACCATCACATATATTACATATAAATTTTTCCTCACATATATCACATATCATTTTACCATCAGATATATCACATATATTACATATCATTTTACCCTCACATATATCACATATCATTTTACCATCAGATATATCACATATATCACATATCATTTTACCATCACAGACATTACATATTAATTTACTATCACATATATTACATAACATTTTACTATCAGCTATATCACGTATCATTCTACCATCACATATATCACATATCATTTTACCATCAGATATATTACATATCAATTTTCCATCACATATCATTTTACCATCAGATATATTACATATATTACATATCATTTTACCATCACAGATATCACATATCATTTTACCATCACATATATTACATATCATTTTACCATCAGATATATCACATATCATTTTACCATCACATATATTACATATCATTTTACCATCAGATATATCACATATCATTTTACCATCAGATATATCACATATTAATTTTCCATCACGTATATCACATATCATTTTACCATCAGATATATCACATATATTACATATCATTTTACCATCAGATATATCACATATCATTTTACCATCACATATATTAGATATTAATTTTCCATCACATATATCACATATCATTTTACCATCAGATATATCACATATATTACATATCATTTTACCATCACATATATTACATATTAATTTACTACCACATATATTAAATATCATTTTACCATCAGATATATCACATATCATTTTACCATCAGATATATCACATATCCTTTTACCATCACATATATTACCTATTAATTTTCCATCACATATATCACATATCATTTTACCATCACATATATTACATATTAATTTTCCATCACATATCATTTTACCATCAGATATATCACATATATTACATATCATTTTACCATTACATATTTTACATATTTATTTTCAATCACATATCATTTTACTATCATATATATTACATATCATTTTACCTTCACATTTATTACATATCATATTATGAGTTGGGATCAAATATGGATCGGAATTCGAGAATGATAGGATAAAGAACGAACAGGAAGCTTCTACGCTTCATCAGAGAATGAGATATGGAGAGAAAAAAATGAAAGAAATTTTGTTTCACATGCCTTCGCGTTTTCGAGCCAAAGTTAATATAATTTGTAATGTGCCGAATTCAAGGGGAGACAACTCGTCTATCCAAAGTTTCATGACACAGACACACTTACGCATATATATTATCATCTGAATCCTACATAGACAAACTAGAATTATGATGTACTTACATACAGGGTGGTCCAAAAGTCGGTGGACAGTAAATAATTACATTTATTTTGAGATTACATTTACATACAATTATATTTGCTAACACAATTATTACATTGACAATTAAATTTTATTGTGAACAATAATACAAAAGCCCTTAAATTTTATTGTGAACAATAATACAAAAGCCCTTAAATTTTATTGTGAACAATAATACAAAAGCCCTTCAATTTTATTGTGAACAATAATACAAAAGCCCTTAAATTATATTGTGAACAATAATACAAAAGCCCTTAAATTTTAACAACGCAGCTGCTCAAACTGTTTTCCATCACAATTTACACAGCTTTGAAGTCTACCTCTAACGCTTTTTTGCACAAGTCTTTTTGGGTATTAATTTCTTGAAATGCATCTCTTATGTAATTTTTTAAATCACCGACACTTCTTGGTTTTCGACTATGAGCTTTGTCCTTGAGTACTCCCCAAAAGAAGAAATCCATTGGGGTCAAGTCTGGTGAACGTGTCGGTCAATCAATTGGACCTCTTCGGCCAATCCATTTCTCAGGAAATGTTTCATCAAGATACTCAGTTGTAATAATATAACCGATACATAAACCTATTCCACATACAGTCCACCTACTTTTGGACCACCCGGTATATATAGCAATATTAACGGGTTTTCAGGCAGGCTTGGAATCCGTTAATTTCTTGAAAATTTGGATGGACGCATCGTCTCTCGTTGAATTCAGAACGCCGCCAATTCGAATGCACGTGCACCAAAAATGAAAAATACCAAAATTTCTTTCTTCTTTTCCGCCTTCATTCTCTGGGGAAGCTTTAATAAAAGTGAAACATGTTAGATTGTCAAACATTTCTTGTTTGTTCTTTAGCTTACCATTCTGTCGGATTCATTGCAGCATCCTTATCTTGATTCTTAGGCTCATAACGTTTCGGCTGTTGTAACACCAGCCCTTCTTCAGGTGTCCTCATCGTACTCGTTAACATTCTTGTAATATTTAACCAAACCTTTTATTCAATTGATAGAACAGATTGTTCTCATTAACCTTTCCATGCTTAGGGATATCAATTCACGATGTACGCATTGTAGAAATGGAACAAACTATAACAGATAATTATTAAAAGCAGAACTAGACGAGATATCCCGTGATATGTACAGCAGAACAAGAAAAATCTACCCTTTAATTAAATATATTATTACACATACATATATAAATAAATATTTACGATTTTTCAGCTACACTTGGAATCCGTTAATTCCTTGAAACTTCGAAAGGACGTAAGAAGAATTAACACTACCAAGAAATTTATAGACAACACTATTACTGGTATAAAGAGAATATAAAATAATAATTTACCATAACATGGAGTTTGCATCTTGGCCAAAACTAAGAAAAACGGTAAGATTAATGCCAATAAATGATGTGTTTAAAAGGAAAGAAATAGATAACAACTAGAAAATAAAAGGATAACAAAGTCATGTAATTATGCGCCAGGTATTTATGTACACGAAAATATGATTAAATAAGAAACGACTGGGAATCTGTTAATTTCTTGAAACTTCGAAAGGACGTGTCGTCTCTCCTTGAATTCGGAACGTTGATTCAAAAAGTTGAATCCAAGTGAAAGATGATTGTTTTTTTTAAACATTTACATTGAGGCGATATTAAAAGAACTAGAAGGCCTACCAGGATTTATTGGTAGAGACAATTTTAACACTATCAGATAGGCAGACGACACAGTGTTTAGGGCAGATACAGAAAGAAAACTGTAGCAACAAGGTAGTAACGGAAAACACGAAGTTACATCAAGTGTAAGAAGGCAACGTATGTTTCTGAGTAAAAGGAAGTCTTTAGATCCGAACTGCGACTTGGAGTCAACATCAAGGATGTATAGAAAGTCAATTTTCTGGGAAGTATTTTAACAGATGAAAGAAAATGTACATTGAAAGCCGAAAACGCATTGGAACAGCGAAAGGTTAGCTTCGAAAAGCTAAGCAAAATATTCAGATAATAGACAAATTTCCTTAGAAACAAAGAAAAGAGTAATGAACCGCCATGGAATCCCAATAATACTATATGGCAGTGAAAGCTGGACAATCTCTTCACAGATAAAGAAGAGACTTGAAGCATGTGAGATGTGGTTCTACAGAAGGATGCTGAGAATGCAATGGACCAAACATATCAGCAACAACGAAGATGAAGAGGAGTCAAAAGAGATGTGGTTCTACAGATGGATGCTGAGAATACAATGGACCAAACATATGAACAACAACGAAGATGAAGAGGAGTCAAAAGAGATGTGGTTCTACAGATGGATGCTGAGAATACAATGGACCAAACATATGAGCAACAACGAAGATGAAGAGGAGGCAAAAGAGATGTGGTTCTACAGAAGGATGCTGAGAATACAATGGACCAAACATATGAGCAACAACGAAGATGAAGAGGAGGCAAAAGAGATGTGGTTCTACAGAAGGATGCTGAGAATACAATGGACCAAACATATGAGCAACAACGAAGATGAAGAGGAGGCAAAAGAGATGTGGTTCTACAGGAGGATGCTGAGAATACAATGGACCAAACATATGAGCAACAACGAAGATGAAGAGGAGGCAAAAGAGATGTGGTTCTACAGGAGGATGCTGAGAATACAATGGACCAAACATATGAGCAACAACGAAGATGAAGAGGAGGCAAAAGAGATGTGGTTCTACAGGAGGATGCTGAGAATACAATGGACCAAACATATGAGCAACAACGAAGACGAAGAGGAGGCAAAAGAGATGTGGTTCTACAGGAGGATGCTGAGAATACAATGGACCAAACATATGAGCAACAACGAAGATGAAGAGGAGGCAAAAGAGATGTGGTTCTACAGAAGGATGCTGAGAATACAATGGACCAAAGATATGAGGAGCAGCGAAGATGAAGAGGAGGCAAAAGAGATTTTTGAGGATCTAGAGAATAATATGGAGGGAGCATGTAAGCAATGAGGAATTTCGAAGGAAAATCG
This sequence comes from Acanthosepion esculentum, assembly GCA_964036315.1. Classification (NCBI taxonomy): domain Eukaryota; kingdom Metazoa; phylum Mollusca; class Cephalopoda; order Sepiida; family Sepiidae; genus Acanthosepion; species Acanthosepion esculentum. Next base: position 12,211,863 of record OZ038487.1, on the reverse strand, counting down.
AAACAAAAAATATGCTTATACTAGCAATCGGAAAGAAACGGTTGAAATGTCTAGGTGACGTGATAAAGAAAGCGGGACTTGGAGAATTTGACACTCAATTGACACGCTGAAGAGTGCCAGAGGAAAAAAGCGAGTAACTTGCCTAACGAGTTATTTTATAAACGAATACAAGACAGGGAGTGCGAAGAATAGAAAAAAAGGCAAACTAAGAACAAGAATGAGAAGTCGTGAAGAACCATGATCGATGTAGAAGAATATTCTAGAAGGATCATGAGTTTTGCAAGCTATCAAAAGTGAGTTCTTCATTCATCCACCAAGCATAGAGAAGCGTACGCTTGCAGAGCAGAGAATTAGCAAAAATAATTCTTGTCATTCGGCACTGCAAAAGTGTGGCCCTGTACTAGATTCAATTTTATATATTTTTCCCCTTGCCATCTAATCAGGAGCACTCTAAATTCGTAGAGTTATGCATGCCAAACTGTTCCAATTAATCTTTTAGTGTTTCTTTCTCACTGTCATCTCCATAAACATGACCTTGTGACAGACATGCTTTTATACATTTTGTTTCCTTCTTCAAGCTAATTACGAGTAATCAGTTTTTGATACACAGGTATGAACAGCCAAACAGATTCAATGACCTTTTGGTGCCTGCTTCTCACTGGGAACTCCATAAACGAAGACTTGTGTCAGACTCGGTCCTATCTATGTAAATTAATACTTGATCTACTTGTAAGTAGTTGATATATATACAATGAGCAGATAAGAAGGTTAATAGTGATCTCTGTTTACAATGAAAGATAACAAAAATGTTTATTCCAGGTCCCTGAAAACATCCGTTTCCACCTGAAACAACAAAGAAAGATGCCCCCTCATCTTTTTAAAGGATACATGAGACACAAGAAATAAACAGTAAGAGTTGATCTTGGAGATTATATTCCGCCTTCCAAACCTACGTTTCTCTGATTGTATACAACATCTGGTTGTCAGGAGTAACGACCGAGAATGGCACAAGTGGTTTCTTTTTAAATGACACTTGATCATGACAGGTTTGAACGACGAACAGTTTCGACATATCACAAAGATTCAAATATACTAAAACAAATACTGAATCATTATTTTTAAGCAAATAAAATTCCACTTCACTATACTCAACGCACACAGAGAGAGAGAGAGAGAGAGAGAGAGAGAGAGAGAGAGGCGGAAATACAAAAAAAGATATACAGAAATTAACTTCTCCTATGTTCCATGTCCATTCAGGACGTTGACGATCATGGCTCTCCACAATTTCCTGTCCTTTGCATATCTCTGTAAATTTTGTCTTTTTGCTTATTCTCTTAAAACTTGTTTTGCCATCCACTTACGTAGGTCATGCACTGTTTTCTTCTGTCCTTCTTGCCTTCAGTACGCCCTGTGAGTATCAAACTTTCTAAGCTCGCTTTCCTCATTATGCGTCTTCGAAATTTCAACTGTCTCTTTCTCAAGTTAAGTGTACATGTTCTTTTTGTTTCTATTTTCTCTAAAACCTTGTTGTTGTTGTTCACTTGTTCAGTCTATGCTATCCTCAGAATCCTTCTGTAGAACCGTATTTCTGTTCATGTCTCTTCTTCATCTCTGAGGGAATTGTCCAACATTCACTGCCATATAGGAAGACGAACATTACGTAACAGTTCAGCACTATTTTCTTTGTTTCTAACGAAATTTGCCTGTTTCTTAATAATTGCTTAGCTTTTGAAAGGCAGCTTTCGCTATAGCAATGTACCTTCAGATTTCAGTGTCGCACTGACCATCCTCTGTTAAAACACTCCCCAGGATTTTCAGAGATTTTCCTGTTTCTTATTACTTTATTTAGCTTTTGGAAGGCACCTTTCTCTATCGCAATGTACCTTCAAATTTCTGTATCGCACTTACCATCCTCTGTTAAAACACTCCCCAGGATTTTCCGAGATTTTCCTGTTTCTTATTACTTTGTTTAGATTTTGGAAGGCACCTTTCTCTATCGCAATGTACCTTCAGATTTCAGTATCGCACTTACCATCCTCTGTTAAAACACTCCCCAGGATTTTCAGAGATTTTCCTGTTTCTTATTACTTTATTTAGCTTTTGGAAGGCATCTTTCGCTACTGCAATATACCTTCAGATTTCAGAATCGCAATTACCATCCTCTACTAAAACACTTGCCAGGATTTTCCGAGATTTTCCTATTTCTTATTACTTTGTTTAGCTTTTGGAAGGCATCTTTCGCTATCGCAATGTACCTTCAGATTTCAGTATCGCACTTTCCGTCCTCTGTTAAAACACTTCCAAGATATTTAAATTATTTTACTTCATTCATTTTGGTCTCTCCAATTTGTGATTTGACGCACAAGTACTCTGTTTTCATTTTTGTTGTTGTTCTTGTTGTTTTGTTTTGTTTTTTTTTGTAATTAATATTTAGTCCTTTCTTCAGGCTTTTCTTTACCTTCTGTAGGAGTTCTTGTAGTTTCCTTTCTGTCATCAGTATATCTTATTTTTTTAAGCTTGTGGCCGTCAATAATGAATCCTGGTCAGTTCTGTGCCATGCGTGATACACGCTTAGGCAATCATGTTTCTTTCAATACATGACTAACGAAGCAGATTTTTTCCCGCAGTAGGTAGCCATTTTTTTCTGCGGTAGACCAGTTGTCATCCAAGGCTATAGAACTCGGCGTGTCCTACTATTTACCCATAGCTAGGGGGAGAAGAAGAGGATTCATACACTTCCCAATGGTATTAGCAGTGAATGTAATGGATTTGACTGGAATTCGAACTCGGATCTCCGACTCCTCAATCCGAGCCGCTAGACATTACTGGGTCATAAACTCATATCCATACAACTCATTATATAAATCTCGCTCTCTCTTTCTGTCTGTCTGTCTGTCTCTCTCTCTCTCTCTCTCTCTCTCTATATATATATATATATATATATATAGAGATATATATATAATTATTTATAATTATATATATATATAATCATTCGAAAATTATAACATAAACAGGTTATGAAATCACTACAAAAATAGCCATTTTGTTTCAACACTTCTGGTGTCTTATCAAGTGATGGTGTTGAATGTAGTGATTTTATAACATGTTTATAAGTTTCGAATAAATAATTATATTTGCTCTACTCTGTATTGAGCACTCTTTTAAAAATAGTATTTGTTGGTTATTGGAATTTATTCCGTATACACCAATTCTATACTTGGATATATATATATATATATTGGACTCTCCCGTCGTATTCGACGTATGAGGGCCAAGCACCTTAGTTCCTAGGAACCGACAGCCTAGACACCAGCACATGCGATTTGATTATAGTGGTGAAGTCTTTGTGCAGAAACAACCACAGTTTTTGAAGTGCCGAATACAGAGACCTGGTACACTACATGCCACAAGGTCCCCAAACGACCCTCCGTAGGTTTTGAATTCGGAGTTGGCCTTCTCCTAGACGATCTAAGGCTATAGAACACAGTCTGTTCTGCTATTTACCCATAGCCGAAAGAAAAGGACTCATACCTTTCCCAAAGGTATTAGCATGTAAGTGAATGTAATGGATTCGACTGGAATTCGAACTCGGCTCTCCGATTCCTCAATCCGAACCGATATCCATTAGTCCACCGTGCCTCCTGTAGGGCTACAAATTATTTCGGAATCGCTTCACTGTATTTGTTGAATAATTCCGGTTATAAGACATATCGTTTCTATTTTTGTATATTTACTGAATTCATTTTCTATCCGCATGCAGGCAGTTTGCTGCCAGTAGAGGTTCTTGATTATTTCAATATCGTTTCTAAATATTTCATGACCATTTAGCACTCCAAACATTAACTAAAATTTATTTTACTATAAAATGCATTACTTCTGTCCGAATTTCTGGGATTAGGTGTTATTATTTACACTAATTACAATTACTATTTATTTACAACGTTTCGGCCGTTGTGACCTCCGGCCATCATCAGGTATATATCGATCTGTGGTTAAACCACAGGGAATTTTAAAATTAACCCTTTATTTGATTTACGGGGGTAGACTGTTCTCGTTCCTTTGCTCATATCTAGAGATATCTTGTCTCGTTTTATTTTTTAGTACTGCTCATTTATTGATCGAGCCAGGGATTGAACTCACAATTATTATGTCAACAAATTCGCAAACCAATGCATTAATCTACTAAGCCATTTTCCCGAAGTGCAACATTCCCCAGGTTCGACAACCCCATATTCACCAGGTCTCGCTCCTTACGGTTTTTTCCTCTTCAAAATCCGATCCCAATTGAAAGCAAAAAGATCTTAAGACGTCGAGAAAAGAGAATTCGACGTGGCAGCTACTCGCTATCCCAAATAAGGAGTTCCAGGAATGCGCTTCCATCAATGGAAACGGCACTGGAGAAAGTGTGTATGTTGTGACCAAATAATGGTTACGGAATAACAAAACAAGACGTTACAGATAAATCGTGTATTGAACAGTAAATACAACAGAAATGTGTTACACGACTTGGGAGCGTGTATCGGTTGACGAGCGTTCAGTCTCTATCACCGTTAATATTTAACAGCCCCCCACGAGGAATATAGGTGGCACAAGGCCGAGTTTAACGTGGGTCATCCGAGCCCGTAGGTTAGGCAAAAGAAATCCCCGTAGAACCCGCATAAACGGGTTCGGGTCTGTCTACCTCCCCTGACGAAACCCTGCCCTTCGGCACAGCCTCGTCCGGGTTCCTCTCTGCCAAAAGCAGAGAGTTCGACAGGAGCTGCGAACAGTCTCAACAGAACAATCTATATCACCGTTCCCCCGAGGCTTACTTTCCTACTACTTTATAGTAAGTGGAAGAGTCCACAATAGCCTCATTAGAGGAAAGACACCACAACAGTATAGTTTCAGAAGGGAACTACTCCAAAGGAATATAAATGCTAAATTGGTATGTGTTCTCGTTTTAATTTTATTTGATCAGCCCTCGTAAATACATATATAAAGAGTATTCCAATAACTTGGACCGATGTTAAATGTGAATTAAGTTTAAACGTCTAAAGATTGTTTTCTTTTTCTTTCAGATTTAACAACTTAAGTCTTTGGCAATTTCAACCATGGAAAGATTAACAATCAAACAAAGTGTTAAAGTTATCGAAACTTATTACGAAAATGGACGTTCAAACAGAATTTCAATAAGAAGTTCCCATGTCGCATCTTCTCTCGAAACAGCGAAGCCATATGGCTACCACGATCGTGCGACTTGGCGCCTTTAGATTTCTTCCTTTGGGGTCATCTCAAAAGTAAGGTCTATGCCAACAAGACAACAACAATTCAACAGCTGAAGGATGAGATAATAAGGCATATTGGTGAGATCGAGAAGCAACTATGCAGAGACGTCATCAAAAATTTTGACCATCGATTGGAGGTGTGCAAGCGAAGCCTTGGCGGACATTTGGGCGATATTATTTTTCACACATAATTGCCATGACTTAAATAACATGATCCAACAGAAAAATAAATAAATTTTCACCAATAACACTAATTTATATACTGCTGACTTTGATCCGTCTTAATGAAACACCCTTTACAATAAAACACACACACACAAATATATATTATTTATATTATTCGGACTATTGTCCTCATCTTTGTCGCCATAATTCGTTTCGGCCGAGGACACATGGCTCAGTGGATAAAGGCGTTGGTTAGATCCAGTGATAGGACCCAAAGAGTCTGAGTTCAATACCCGGTTAAGGCAGTGGAGAACTTTCAGAGGGGAATTAACAGAAGATAACTGATAACTGATATCCATTAAACATGGCACGTGGAACTAGAACAGTCTGCCCCAGTGAGTGAAATAAAGGATTCAGTTCGACTTTCCAACCAACTGAAGAAGGCCGGAGTGTACAACGGCCGAAACGTTGTAATAAATATGGTGACAAAGATGAGGACAATAGTCCGAATAATGTAAATAATGTCTAACACTTTCACACTCAACCTCCGACGTGTTACTCTCTGGGTTGAGGTGTCTACTCGGTCTTAACCGAACTTAAGGGAGTGACCGTAGGTCCCCTGAGCATCCGTAGATCATTCGACCGGTCCACTGGTTTAATCCTGCTTCCTACCCACGTTGTGTTTGGTTTGATCCAGAAAGCAGAAGTGATGTTCATCCATTCACGGTCGACTGAAGATGTAGACACGGCTGGAGAATCTGTGCTAAGAAATTTAGAATGCACCAAAAAAAAAAATATATATATATATCTGCAGAAAGCCGGACAAACATTTATTCAATGGTTGAATTGTTAATGTCTTTTATATAGCAGAAAAGAATAGTATAGAAAAGAAACGGGTTACAGAAAAGAAAATAATTGACGTAAAAACTAGACACAGAAAGAGAGAAAGAGAGAGAGGGGGGTTGTGATTAGCTTGTTGTGAAATCGTCTCAGAACGATATACGACTCTTGCGATGGAGAGATAAAGATTTCTGTGCGTGGCTTAAAGTTTATAGTTACGTTACTCCTCGGCGGTAGTAACAGTAGTAGTCTTCGTGGTAACAGAAGCATCGGTACTCATATTAACAGTACATGTTAGCAGGGGTTTTGTTCCAATCCCTGACGTCACTTCCAGTCTCCGATATCTCTCCACCCAGCTCGACTGCACTCAACGACAGACGAGCCAAAAAAACAACCTTTTGATTATTGTAGCTTGTTCGACGTTTCCGTTTCCAATGGTAGTGATAATAGTAGCAGTAGCAGTCTTAGATTGTTGGAGGAGTAATTCGCTTCTTCGTACTTATATCAACAAAATATGTTAGCGGGCGTTTGTTTCCAATCTCTGACGTCACTTTCAGTCTCCGACCTCTCTCTAACCAGCTCGACTGCACTTGACGGCAGACGAGCCAACCACTCTGTCAACAGATTTCTGTGCGCGTTTATATAGATAAACCTGGCTGATCATAAATCAACCCTTGGCCCTTACAGGATTATCAGGAGTGCTACCTTCAACCCAAAATCATGTGAATTTCAAAGTTCCTCATAGCCTTAATAAGCTCTATTTCAAATTTTAACCGATAAAAATTATCTCGATCATTGTCTTCCTAATGACCCAATTCCAAATGGGCTAGATCAGATTCTCATCAGTAAACAAAATTGTTCTGATCTAATTTCGCTGTTCAAATCAACTCCAATTTCAATAAAACAATATGTGTGTGTGTTTTTGTGTGGTTCCCAAACTCTCTCTGTTACAAGTGTACATAATACCTCATCTCAGAAATATAGACAGACACATATATATGTATATATATATATGTGTGTTTGTGTGTTTATATGCGCGCGCGTGTGTACACACACCCAAATATGCTCATATATCTAAATGAAGTATCAGCATTTAAGAGTCTGTGTATAAGGATTAGCTTGTTAAGTATGTTCCTGGTCTAAATTCGGTGTGCGCTGGGGTGGAGTAGAGGTTGCCGTTGACCGGACGTGTGAGCAGTGGGTAGAAATGTGGTTTTCTTCTTTGCGTTAATCGCCCAAAACTCGGCATTAACCATTAACCTGATTACTCGAATGTAATTTTATTCTATAGATCCTCTCTTTCTAAAAATCCTTGCATGAAAAAATAGGTTACTACTAACCCGTGCCTCTTGGGACCAACCCATTAAGTACATACGTATGTACATCAGTATTCTTTTGCCTGAACATATTTAAGGAGACTTCAGTCACACACACATACATATATATATACATATATATATATATATATATATATATATATATATATATATATATATATATATATATATATGTGTGTGTGTGTGTGTGTGTGTGTGTGTGTGTGTGTGTGTGTGTGTATATATATATATATATGTACAGATAGATAGATAGATAGATAGATAGATAGATAGATAGATAGATGTATATTTAGGCAGCAATCCTTCGTTTATGCATATTTCATTAAATACGACAGACAACGCCGAAAGAAAAATTAAATAAAAAGCTTAACCATAGTAGCTTATGTCGTTTATAAGGAAACACACACACACACAAACACACACACACACACACACACACACACACACACACACACACACACACACACACATATATATATATATATATATATATATATATATATATATATATATATATATATATATATATATATATATATATCACCACGGAATATGTGAGCGTTTGCCTGATAACGTAACTGTTCGGGTTTCAATTTTCGGTAATGGATGCGCCCTGCTGATGCACACTGTCAAACATATATATATATATATATATATATATATATATATATATATGTATATATATGTATATATATATATATATATATATATATATATATAAGCACATATACAATATATATACATATTATTTTAAATTTATTTTGTTTAAACGTTATTTTTGATGGACACTCGTATTCGAGTCGATGCTCTGTTTTTGAATTAAACAGCATTTTTTAACAGACTACGGGTGAATATTCAAGGAAATCTTGTTAGGAAAATATACGTTCTCCAGCAGGATTCGATTTTGGGGAACCGTCATTTGATCTGACGTGTCCAACCGCTCAGCCACGTAGGACTTACGGTCAAACAAAGCACTCTCTGCCGATTCGCGAAACATTCATATCTGCTCGATTTCATATGCTAACGTAAACAAAGGCCATTTATTGTAGAAAATGGATTAAATCCGACATATTTTAATTTTTATCTGGCGCAACATACACACACACACACACACACACACACACACACACACACACACACACACACAGAAATTGGGAAAATTGAGCTCTCGATATTGTCGAGTGTTATTTTGCTTTTAACATTGTGCTCCTTTTCTAAATCCTTTCCGTTTACTATCGAGCACTTTCTACGCGCGCCTTTGAGTTTTTTCTTTCTTTCTGGTGGTTGCTTTTTTTACAAGTAATTAAGTTTTTCGGTATTTCCATTTTGGACGTTTAAGCATTTTTCGCTTCAATGAGTTGGTGTTTGCGTATTATATGCACATCTGCTACGCTAGTTGTAAATCTTGAGCTAAAAAAACATAGTTGCAAATTATTTGATGATTGGGTGAAAACTTTTAGTTGTGGCCGGTCATGGTTCACAGGGAAATTATTTATAAATTTTATTAATGCTTTGTCATTAAATATGGCATCGAGGTCTTTTTCTCCGTTGTGCCTTGATAGCTTACTCCATCAGGAGTTCCTTACTTGTATATTACTTAAATCATATCAACTGATATGTGGGACTTTCAGGGGCCGGTATTGTCGAGCCCTTTTTAGTTGCTTTTAATGTTATGCTCCTTTGCTGAGGCCCTATATTTATCCATACTATCGAGCACTTTCTAGTCACTTTTTCTGGGGTTTGGAGTTTTATCCCCAATATATATATATATATATATATATATATATATATAACATATAAAATGCTAAAACACTAATATTCCATGGTTATAATTTATTACATTGGAATCGTAATCACGATCCAAATCATCAGACATACAAATACAAATTTTTGAATTCGTAAGTCTGATGAATTGGATCGTGATTACGATTCCAATGTAATAAATTCTAACCATGGAATATTAGTGTTTGAGCCTTTTATATTATATTATTACTCTGTCCTGAACATTGAGTTCTACCTGGGTTGTATCCTCATTGGAATTTATATATATATATATATATATATATATATATATATATATATATATATATATATATATAGTAAAGGTAATAAATCCGTTGGCATAAAATCCAAGTGGATCCTAGTAATATCAAATATTAAAACTGATCCACAAAAAGATCAATGTATTCATTATTACAGAGCAAGAATTAATACGCAATAAAATCTAAAATCACCTTGTATATATATATATATATATATATCCCTTTTACACACACACATATATATATATATATGACGTCATACATTGTGAAATGGACAAAGTCCGACAATTATTTTAAGACATTTTTATGTTTATCCATAAAAAGAATGTATAAACATAAAAATGTCTTAATATATATATATCCCTTATACATATATATATATATATATATATATATATATATATATATATATATATATATATATATATATCCCTTATACATATATATATATATATATATATATATACATGTAAATATAAAAGTGAACATAGAAGTCAACACTTAGAGGCGACAGCTAGATGCAATCGTCAGGCCTGACGATTGCATCTAGCATGAAACAGACTGTCGCCTCTAAGTGTTGACTTCTATGTTCACTTTTATATTTACACACGCTCTATCTCTGATATTGAGCACTTTATCCTATAAATATAGCACACCGTATGAATATATTTTTGATATATATACATATATGTATATATATATATATATATATATCCCTTATATATATATATATATCTTATATATATATATATATATATATATATCTTATATATATATATATATATATCCCTTATATATATATATATCTTATATATATATATATATATATATATATCTTATATATATATATCTTATATATATATATTATCTTATATTATATATATATATCTTATATATATATATAAGATATAAATGTATATATATATATATCTTATATATATATATATATGCATTTATATCTTATATCTTATATATATATATATATATATATATATATACATTTATATCTTATATATATATATATATATATATACATTTATATCTTATATATATATATATATATATATATATATATATATATATACATTTATATCTTATATATATATATATATATATATATATATATATATATATATATATATATATATATATATATATATATATATATATATATATCCCTAATCTCAACTAAAAGATGTACTGGACTGATCGTTCGGTAGAAATGGTTATTAAAAATTTCGATATTTAAAATTTACGGATGTTTACTTTTGGTCATTTATTACGAAGACACAATTCCTTTTTGGGAAAAAGAAACTTGTAACATTTTTTAATCGGAGGTACTACTGAAGTCATTTAGAAAAAAATGTTTGTAAAATCGCTAAATTACTAGAGATTTGCTATCACTCGATGTCAATGAAATGTCAATGACCGATGTTCTGAAAAAAAATTTACTTTTAGATATAATAAATATGTATGGTCCTTGTTGACATTGATAAGAATCCTGATGACAATGGGGTGGGAGGAATCTGATAAAACTTACTGGTTCTTCATCTCAATACGAAACCGATCTGATACTTATAGAACGAAAATTCATAAAAATAATAAAACCTTTATGACTCGGCTCTTTCTTGAAATAATTAAATCTCCTACGATTGCCAGAGATCGGTGGTCGAACGCAGATACAAAGCCAGGATTTCAAATACTGATTTTCAGGCAGTTATTATTTTTCTCCCACTTGATTACTTGACGTAAAAAAGCCGCCTAACCTTCATTTCTTCTTGTAAAGGATTTAGTTTAAGTAATTTTTCGTTGATAGTCAGCAATTTAATTGACACTGGTTCGTTAACTCTTGCGTATTAGGCATTAAGTTTAACACGGCGTATAAAGTCTATAGTAAGAAGTTTTCTCACCAAATCATAGCTAGCTAGTCAGTAAATTAATAAAGTACTACTTAAATAGCAATTCAGAGAAAATACAAAATTCTGAGACTTTAATTTTGTGTACTGGTGTTTTTGGGGGGTTTTTTTTTTGGTTTTTTAACTACATACGAGCAATCTGTACCCAATGTATATCCTCCTGGCGACAGTTGAAAGTAACTCGTTTTTTATTTCCATTTATTTTGACTATTTTGCTTAAAGATAGTATTTTCTTGATTTCAGATGAAAATTTGGAAATTGTCCAAATTTTCAGTGAAATTTTCATTCCAAAATTATACTTTATTGTTACACTTATATATATGGATAAAAAAAGGCGTCAGTTGAAACTGATACTTGTAGGTTATAAGTAAAACTTTCAAATTACCCAATCGCTTACTACAATAAATGAGTGATGGACGAGGGCTTTAAGAATCTTTTTGGCTTTGCCCAACCTATGTGTTCAAGTACTTAATATCTCACAGAGATCTCGTTTTAACAAGCTTTATTTGTCATGGTGATTTGTTTGCATTCTACACAAAATGATTTTATAGTTATATTTGTAGCGGACCGTGCGGGGTGAAGATGTGAAGAGATATCAGAAGGTTAAATTTTCCTGCTGGCGGGTCCAGCTACATGAGAATGTTGGACTTTAATTAAGCCCAAAGAAGACAAAGAAAACAAACAAGACCAATATATATGGGTAAACAAATATATATTAATACACAAAGACATGAACAGTTACATAGTGTTTGTATGGATAAATTATGTGTGTACTGTGAGTGTTCGTACGTACATGTATTGTTCTTAGCGTGTTCCCAGAATTTGGGAAACGCTGTATCTGTGAGAGGTCACATATTGGCCTAAGTATAAAGAGAGATTTTACCTCATCTCCACGCGAGGTGGCGGCCCAAGGCCTAAGTCGAAAAAGAGAGAGAGAGCGAAGGGTCAGCCACTATTTATAGCCAGGGGAGAGAGACCCCTGTTGAAGGATTAAGGGACTGAGGAGGAGCTAACTGCGACATATTCATTCCGTTTTTTTAAGCTGTTGTTCACTCAAGTACAAGGCTGAAGAGCCACTCAAGACCTACTGAATAAGGTTGTTGTGAGGGCGTATATGGATAAAGTAAGAAGTGCATTGTGGGATAGATAACGATTGACTCTGCAGTTGAAGAGGGTAAAAACGTTGTGACCTAGGAAGAATCCACTCGAGAGTCTGTTCCACAAGTTAACAATTCTGGGGGAAAATCGAAGTGGAACTTCCTCCTTATCAATGGAATACAAAAGGATGAGGATGAATTAACCCTTTTGTCGTGGCAGCGCAGGTTATAGATGTGAAGGTCTGAACTGGTTGAACTAAGGGACGTTGAGATAAAAAAAAAAAAAGAAAAAGAAATAGTGACACAGTAGCGAAAGGCGAGCAATGTTTCGTCTATGCGAGAAAGGGGCTGTAGAGTTGAAAACGATTCACCACTCATTGACTGTATAATCGCCTTTGAACTCTAACAGGGCTGGAAAGTGAAGATCAATTCAGATATGGCAGCAATGTTTTGTTTTTGTTTTATAAAAGGTCGGATCGTAGTTTATACTGCCACTATACTGATCGAGCCTTAGTTTCAGTTTCTAATAAAGAGCGCACAAACTGGTGTGATCCGTTGCTGAACACGTCCCATATGCGCCGAATATTCGGGCACAATGCATTGTGACTTTTAGGCTAGCACGACCATCGACGGCTTCCAGACCATTTCTTTTCCCCAATCTCGATCACAAAGATTTTGTTATCAGATGGTATGGTTTTCAGACACTTTCCTACTAATGCGCGCTGGGATCATCTCTCCAGGCTGATATTATCAAGAGGTCACTTAATTGACAAAACAGCCCTGATGAGAGTCAGCGGCCTAGCACCTGTTGGGGGTCCGAGCTATGGGTAAATAGTGAACCCCCAAATTACGTTCAAAATATTATAGAAGTATAAAAATATATTTTTGTAGTAAAAATACCAGTAATACATTTTGATAGTTAAAAAAATTACCAGCAATACATTATTGGAAAACAAAAAGAAAAATACTACCAATACATTTTTTGAAATAAAAATACCATGCTCCTCTCAAAATTAAATTTCGGCATTAAATAACCAATTAGGTGTTGATATGCCGTTAAACAAACCAAGACAATCCAAAACCTGATGAGTTTCGAATTCGGGTCTTACAGTCGAAACGCTAATGTTCGGCCACACGCATTCGTTTTTGCTATATAAACTGTTTATTTACATCCAATCATATTTTGATATTTGCCGAATCAGTTTTGGAGATGTTTATTTCCCCTCCATGGATGCGGGGTGGTGTAATGGATGATGTCTAGGATTGAGGAATTGGAGAGCCGAGTTCGAATTCAACTCGAGTTTGTTACATTCACTTACGTGCAAATACCCCTGGAAAAAGTATGAATAGCAACTTTTCACCTGCTGCAGCTATGGGTAAATAGCAGGATAAACTGGGTCATTGGATGGCAACCGGTCTAGGAGACTGACAACTCTGAGTTCAAAGCCTTCAACTGTGGGGTAAATAGCCTCTAGTGAGTACGGCTACACTCCTGAAGACATGGTCAATCAGGGTTCACCCCAAGGTTTTAGAAGGATCTAGATTTGTTTCAATGAGCTTTCATACCTGTTCACTTTCCACTTCGTGTACTTTTCATGAATCTGGTGGGTCTTGAAGATGACTTTCTTTTGCCGGAACTCATAGACTGCCGTTACAGAATCAAAACGACATTCACATAAAATCACATCACTTGAAGACTTCCAACAGCAGCATCAACTAGAATGGATAGCACAGATAACTAGAAAAAAAATAATGCTATAATCAAGATGTCGACTTTCCACACCACTTCAGAAAAAGGTTAGGAAGGAATCATCCATCAGTAATAGAAAGAGCGATAACAGTTAATGGACTTGAAAAACCTATTTTCTGTTTTAAAAGAAAAATTTTATAAATTTCAACCGACAGTGATGCTAACTGTTCGGTCAATGAATACCGAATGTTTCCTTATAAGGAAACAGCCAATCTCTTCATTCTTTTATTCTTTTATGTCTCGTGTCCATTTAGGACGTGTATGATCATGGCTCTCTACAACTTCCTATTCTTCCTTGCATAATTAATGTTTATGTCCTTATTATCGCTCTCACATCCATTTACACAAGCTTGTCAGGTAGGTTACTTGCTGTTTCGGTATGTCTTGTGAGTGTCGAATTTTCGAATCCCTCTTTCCTCATCACGTGGCTCGGAAATTTCAACTGTCTCGTTATGATTCTTAGTATATGCGTCCGTTTTGTTTCCATTTTCCTTAGATCTTCATTATTACTAACATGTCGTCAAGGAATTTTGAGATTCATCTCGTCATTGTCTCAAGTCTCATCTTCACCTGCGAGGTACTTGTCCAGCATTCACTGACATATCGGGATTTTTTACATTGCATAGCAATTCAACACTATTGTTAAAGGGATGGCCAATCGTCAATAATAAATCCACGTTTTATATACCGAAGAATGTATAATGTAAATGATATACTCATATATGCTTGTAGAAATGCACTGAAAATCTGGGTTTGTCACTGATTAAGAATTTATGTATTTGTAACTGGCCGAATAGATGAATGACATGTATTAGGTTGTTCAGAAAATAATATCCGATTTTAAATTAAACCTTTTGTGTTCTAATATATTTTAATATTTGCAAAATAATATGTTACTCATTCCTAATTACAGGATGCCCCACAAAAAACAGGAAATTTGGTACAGTTTATTTAATTGGAATTTTTTACAGTAATTTGAAATAAAATTAAATAAGAAATTTAGTAGCTTAAAACGGAACAAAAATACAAATATCAGATGTGGCATTCAAACTAAAGAACTCTGGTAAAATTGCTTGGCATTTTTTTAGTCCACACGTTGGATGTTCTTTCTTAAAGAGAACAATCACCTCCCGCTAAAAAAATTTATAACTGCGTCATCCTGGAACAACAAATGGTTAAAAAATAATATGTTAGTTAATTTTTTTAATTCAATCATATAGTAAAATATATAGTTACTTTTTTTTAATATATTAGTTCGTTTTTTTTTCATCGTATAGCAAATCTAAAATTTCCTGGTTTTTCTTTTTTTTTGTGGTGGCACCCTGTATGAAAATAACAAAGAGGGCACCTCTTTGTTATTTTTATAACACTTCTCTCGGAATTTAACTTAAAATATTATATACCTCTCATCTTAAACATGAATAAAGAAGAGATCCGTTTAATTTTCTCGCATGTAAATTCAAGCTTGGTCACAATCCTTCTCAAATTGCTGCCGACATTAACAGAGAATGGGAAGAACAATCAACTTGTGGTCGGACATTGCGGCGCTGGTTTCTGAAGTTCCGCAGTGGGGATACGAGTCTTGACGATCAAGGTAGTAAAGGATGTCCATCTGCAATGGACAATCAACATTTGAAAAAAAAACTAGATGAACAAAATCTTCTTTAAAGTGTCAGAGAAATGTCTCAGATAATGGGCGTCAGCATTTCAAGAAACTCATTTCATGAACATTGGCAAGGGGAAGAATCTCGATAAATGGGTTCCACACGAATTCACTAAAAGTCAAAGTGTCCGACATTCTGAAGTGTGTTCGATGCTGTATCTTCGAAATTTGAATGATCTGTTTCTTAATCGAATAATCTTGTGATGAGAAATGGATCCTTTGTGACAATCATAAAAGAACGGCTTAATAGCTTCGTCATTATGAAGGACTCAAACACTTTTCAAAATTGAAATTGCACCAACAGAAGATTATGGTTAATGTCTGGTCGTCTGCTATTGGCGTTATTCGTTACAGATTTCTGGAATCTAACCAGAGCATCACAGCCGAATGTTACTGCGAGCAACTAGACGAAATGCACATTCGGTTAAGCAAAATGTAGCCTGCCCTGATTTATCGACGAGGTCCAATTCTTCTTCATGACAATGTCCGGTCTTATGTTGCCAGAATGGCACTGCAGATGCCCACCGACCTGGGGTAAGAAACTTCGACATATCCACCATATTCTCCTGATTTCTCTCCCACGAACTAAAACCTTGTGCAAATTTACTTTTTTTCGTATTTTTCCAATGAATTCTTTAAGACAATCACAAATGATTGACTCAATGGCTTGATCATGACAAAGTACCCAAACACTTGTCAAAACCGAAATTGCACCTACAGAAGATTATGGTTAATGTCTGGTGATCTGCTATTGGCGTTATCCATAACAGTTTCTGGAATCTAACCAGAACATCACTGCCGAAATTTACTGTCAGCAAACGTATGAAATGCAAATTTGGTTAAGTAAAATGTGACCGGCACTGATTCATCGACGAGGTCCAATTCTGCCTCATAACAATGTCTGGTCTTAAGCTGTCAGAATGGCACTGCAGATGCCCATTAACCTGGGGCCCGAAACTTGACTACATCCACCATATTCCCTTGATCTCTCGCCCACTGACTAGAACTTTTTCAGACATCTTCACAATTTTTTTAAAACAAAATATATTCCTATGCAAAGATGCACAAAACCGTACCCAAAGATCTCTTGACATCCAAATCTTTTGAGCTTTACTGTAAAGGTATATTTAACCTTGGACATTGATGGCAAAAATATATAGATGTTCCTATTTGACTGATTTAAACACAATAAATCCATTAATTCAGGAATTAAAGTTCATTCTAAAATTGGACATTATTTTCCGAACAACCTAATATAATACAATGTAACCAAAAAAGTTATGTCCGTTTTTTGATTAGTCATTGAATGAAGTTGAAATATATACGAAATGCGTGTAGCAATTGTTTTCAAATTCGGACAGCCGGAAGTAGGAACACCAGACGTTATAAAAAATACGCGTACCGTGTCTGGCCATCAGTTATAAGCCGGACAGCTGTGAGAAGGATGGAAGTGTCTAGTGATCTCGTTCGGGCCTTTTTGCTTTACGACTTCAAAGTGGGCTTATCAGCAGCTGCATCAAGTCGCCGCATATGTCAAGCGTTTGGGGATAGTGCTGTGGATGAACGTACTGCAAGGCGTTGGTTTCGAAAATTCAAGTCCGGAGATTTGTCTCTCCATGATGAGCCTCGCAGTGGACGAAGTTCTGAAGGCAGATATTGAAGAGGACAATAGTCTAACGTGTGGTGAACTTGCAAGACAGTTCAACGTTTCCAATGAAACAGTTAGACTTCACCTGAACTGCCTAGGTAAGACGTACAAACCGAGCAAGTGGGTTCCGCAAACGCTGTTGGAGGTCCATAAGGGACAACGAGTGGCAGCCTGCGTATCGCTGCTTTCTCGCCACCGTACCGCATCTTTATTCAATCGAGTGCTTACCAGTGATGAAACGTGGGCTCTGTACAAAACTCCCACGCGTTCCAGACATTGGTTGTCTCCGCAGGATGCTGTCCCTCACACCGCAAGACCGCCTATGCACCCACGCAAGATTATGCTTTGTGTCTGGTGGACAGGTCGTCAAGTGGTTCATTATGAACTGCTACCAACAGGCCAAACGGTCACCGGAGATCTGTACTCGTAGCAATTGAAACGTGTGCAACAGGCATTGCGCCAGAAGGAGCCAGTACTGGTGAATCGCAAAGGTGTGCTTTTCGTCTATGACAACGCCAGGCCGCATGTCGCGCAGGTGGTCAGCGATACCATACAGCAACTTGGGTGGGAGCCTTTGTGCCATCCACCTTATTCACCTGACCTTGCGCCATCCAATTACCATCTCTTCCACTCCCTGGATAATCATCTTCGTGGGAAATCCTTCACCAATGAAGCAGACTTGCGCAAAGCCCTCACGGACCTCTTTGCGTCAAAACCCCCGAGTTCTAGGGCATTGAACAGCTGGAGACGCGTTGACAGGTGGTGCTGGATGCCGATGGCGATTACTTCGAAGACTAAATATAAGTTACACATACTGTGAAGCGTTTTCTTTTTTCCTTTAAAAACGGACAGAACTTTTTTGGTTACCTTGTATAAATACATTGGTAATAGCTTTATTATAGAAATGCGCATAAAAATCAGCTAGAAAAAGATAAGAGTTATGTCTTTTGTCAGGAATGAATGCGAGTATGACTCACAGGAATGAGGTATCAAATAATTATTTTCGTCTTTCCAAGATATATTTCTTCTTGTCAACTTCTTATACTCTCATGACTTTTCTAAATCATTATTCAGTAAGAGTCACAGATCGTAAATTACAGATTCCATGTGTCAACTGCTTAGAATAAATCTTCACTTCAGTAGTATTGCGTGACCTCCCTTTCTGGTGTAAACATGCATTTTTATCACCCATAAAGAATTGAACGAACAGAACAATATCAGACATGCTTTTTCATCTAGACACTTATAATCACCAGATATAATCAGCGATATATATATATATATATATATATATATATATATATATAATTCCTCACCGGTATCATGACTCGGAGTTTCCTTTACAACGCAATCTTCAGATGAGGTGTATAGACTGACCGTTACGTAATTTAAATTTTTTAAAATATATCTGGTTATTGTAATGTCGGCATATTTATATATTATGCTGTTATTACAGTTTCTTAATTTAAAAAATTATATTTGGCATTTGAAATAAACGTGATTTGTATATATAGATATAGATATAGATATGTCAAAAAATATTTGTTGTGAATATTAATTTTTTAATTAAATGGAGATTACTTGTTCTATTTTATAGAAACGAAACAAAAAATCAAAGCGTAATTTACCTTAAAAATAAACCGTAATTAATATTAAAAATTAATCTGGATCAACGTATTTAAGCAGATAAAAAAAATTTCAACAAGACATAAGTTACTTCTATCTCATTTCCCGTTATAAGATTTGGTTCTTGCTATAATATCCAAGTTGAAAGGAGAATTTCCATCAGTCTTTAATTGCCAGAAATATTTGGAGAGAGTAGTGCAGTTTTTATATATTATATTAACTAGAATCATTGGATGATTGTAGAAACGAAATTCCCAAAGATTTTCAGTGAAACCAAAATAAAATATAACATCGTTACCGGATTATATGCTCGCTTGGTATACAATATTATTAGTTATACATTGAGCGTTTAAGGGATAGGTCATAGTTTTTTTCGGCAGTTGCATTTGTTTGTAGAAAAATTTACGTTGTCTTTGTTGGAAATATATTTGCTTCATATAATGTTATGTTGGGATATGGATTTGGCTATGTTATTAATGCAGCTCTGGCTGATCTTAACATTATTTTTGTTAAAAATCTATTTTAGTGTTGGTGAATGGTTAAAATGCTTATGGATTAAATTTAGGAAAATTCTTCCGCTATTAGTTTTGAATATTACGATTAAAAGGTGGAATAAACCATATAATTTTACGCTTACGGTGTTACTGTTTATTTTACCTTCCTTGTTTGTTTATATTCTAAATACCCTAACTTTACTTTATGATTGCTTAGCTCAAAAGATTTTATGTACTTAATTTTTAAATAATTTTAATATTGTGAAATATGTCCTTCTTCCAGAAGTTGGTAGATAATCTAACTTTATGTATATTAATCTACTTATATTAATAAATAAAATTTATTTTTATATATACATTTTTTCCTCGCTGGTAGCACGACTCGGAGTTTCATGCCCCAGGCAATCTTCAGGTACTGATTTTGAGACTGGCTGTTACATAACTTAAATTTTGTTAAATATATCGGGCTATCGCAATGATAGGGCAGTTCATATTTTATACGAGAATTGTTGTTGTTTTCTTTCTAATTTTTTAAAAAAATAACCATAACTAAAAATATAAAAAAGCACCATCTTATTCACACCAGCACTCAATGTGCAATATATATATATATATATATATATGTGTGTGTGTGTGTGTGTGCGCGCGCGCGTGCGTGCGTGCGTGTGTGCCTGTATAAAAGAAGTGAGAGAGTATAATTATGAAAAGAAATAATCATGACATTCTACACATGTGTACATACAAACACGTACAGGTGTTTACACGCACACACATATGCACACACACGCACACACACACACACACACACAAAGAAGAAAAATCAATCTCCCACCAATTAACAGCGCATAATTTATTTTTTTTAATTTTTTAAATCAGCAGAAAATTGCTGATAACATCTGACGAGTGGACTAAACGATTGCAAAAAAGTTCGTCTACGAAACTCTGGAGTCGGTGTGCTGAATATAACATCAGCCACAAATGTTATATTTGTATTAATATATATATATATATATATATATATATATATATATATATATATATATATATATATATATCCCACTGTATTTGATTATAGTGGTGTAGGTTTCGTGCAGGACCATCCACATTTTTTGAAGGGCCGAATACAGAGACCTGGTGCACTACGTGCCACAGGGTCCCCAAACGACCCTCCGCAGGTTTTGAATTCAGAGTTGCCCTTCTCCTAGACCAGTTGCCATCCAAGGCTATAGAACCCAGTCTGTCCTGCTATTTATCCATAGCTGGAGGGAGAAGAAGAGGATTCACACCTTTCCCAAGCACGTAAGTCGGCTCTCCGATTCCTCAATCCAAGCCGCTATCCATTACTCCACAGTGCCTTCTTATATATATATATATATATATATATATATATATATATATATATATATATATATATATATATATATACACTTTATTTACAATTGGAATTAACATACCTTCAGTTAATGACCATTTTCACCTACGAAATTTAATTTTAAAATACGCAGGATTTTTCAAACTGTTTATGCTATCAGCTTTTAGTCAGATACTATTTAGTTGGGGGAAAAGAGAGAGGCGCGCTTTTGTTCTATGTTGTGTTAATCAGGCCTGACGATTGCATCTAGCATGAAACAGGCTGTCGCCTCTAAGTGTTGACTTCTATTTACACACGCTCTATCTCTGATATTGAGCACTTTATCCCATAAATATAGCACATCTAAAACTATATTTCTTTATATATATGTGTGTGTGTGTCCCCAAAAAATTTATTCATATACATTTTTATTCATGCGTAAACAAACTTTGTTTTATATATATACATATATATCGTAATGACAGCCTAGTTAAATCATACATTTTAGATGCATCAAGGTTGGTCTTCAGTGATGCACTGTTCTCATCGCCGATTTCGGGTTTCGCATCATATCGGCTCCAACAGCAACCCCGACCTGATTCTAGACGAGTCAGGCCGCCTCCTTGAAAGCGTCGTGCTACACACCGCCACATTGCAAAAAACAGTAATCCCCAAAACTAGAAAGGCCGCACTTCGACCGTTCTTATTAACATATGTCAGTCAGCGTCAGCCAATGAAAACAGGGCTTTTCACACTCCTCTTCTATATAATGGTGTCTTATAACTACATCCGGTTTTTCCTATTTCCGGAATCCATACCGAGGTCAGCTGGTACCTTTATTCCATTGTTTAAGTCCATGTTTTACCTTTTAAATACTAATAACATATCCATACCAAATCTTTAACTAAACCTACACTCATACACAACTCAAAACCAATCTATACTAGCACTTTCTGAAAAGAAATTCGCTATTCTAACCATCCGGTCAAAAAAAAAAAAAAAAATCCTGTATACACGTTTTGTCATTTACCGACTAAAATAATTCGATGGCCTACTAACAATAAATAAATAAATAAATAATTATGCTATCTACTCAATTAAGTAACCTATACACATATTTACAATCTGACACATATTTCTCAAAATAAATCTACTCAATTAGTGCTAGCATCAACTATCTAAATTTCCCGACTATTATTACTACGAAACTATATCTTTCTCCCCCATTCCATTCCTCATAAAACTACAATTAGGCTTACATATTGAAATAATACCGCGAGTAAGCACGAAAAAAAATATAGTTATAATGACAACCAGTAACCGAAATTAATAGTTGACCAGTATATTATATTTATTTAAATCAAGTGTTTTATGATAAGACTTTGAACGTTTTATCATATATATATACATATATATCAATAAAAAAGTGAACATTGAAATCAACACTCAAAGGCGGCAGGCTGTTTCATGCTGGACGCAATCGTCAAGCCGCCTTCAAGGTTCACTTTTATATTTATATTTACATACGCTCTATCTCTGATATTGAGCACTTTATCCCATAAATATATCACACCTTAAAACTATATTTCTTCATACACACACACACACATATATATATATATATATATATATATATATATATATATTTCGAACATGTTTCATTGAATTATACAGATATATTATTGCAAAAAATTACATAGCTACTACAACAGATAAATTTCAAATTTTGAATAATTGTAACACGTTCAGACGTGTTTTTTTCAAAATCGCTATCACAATCATCACAGTTACAATAAGTGTATTTGTGATTTCCTCCTGAAGATGATCTAGGAGGAGATCGAAACTACGTAGGTAAGAAAAACTACGCCGCCTTCGTTGATGAATTTCAACTTAACATCAGGAAACTGATTAAAGAACCAGAAAGGATTATTGTAAAAATAGACATAATATGTCTATATTATTGAATGAAACATACTTGAATGAAGATATGCTGCTCTTTTTTTTTTAACTGGTATCGCCCTAAGCAAAGCAGTACAACCACTAGCATACAAGGGGTTACAGTGTGTGGAAGAATTAGCAACAGAAACATTAGTAACGAAGAGAAAAAGAGCAACTAGGAGGACAGTAGATAGCTACTGACATTGCATTTACATTTTTGCAGATTAAATGTTAAAAAATTATTATGATAGCTTAAGTTTACAATGAAACAAAGAAATCGCAAAATCCAGAATAAAATACAGGTCCAATGTCAAAAATCCCAATGCGCCTAAAACAACTCGAAATCAACCACACCGTCCAGCAGTCACACTAAAAACACTCCGATCATATTAAAAAAAGTAGCAACATACATGTTTAGTGGGACTATTGCAAATGGCCGCTCCTTGCAACCACGCGTAACATAGTCGCTCCCTCGTGACGTCATCCATGTTGGATTTACTCGCCAAACAGGTACATGCCCGCTTGGCCCGGCGTGTTAAGTGTATTCTCTCACTGCATTAAAGTTGGTTGGAAAGCATGGAGACGCGAGAGAATGCCACAAGCGAGAAGTACGAGATAAAAAAACTGTTAGCATCGAAGTTTCAGCTAGCACAACTGTAAACTGATGAGACCTCTCCGCCAGTCTAGTACTGCGCTTAAATTCATACAGTCTAGGTACCATAGCGAAGAGCACATTCGAACAATTACCATGAAAGTATTTATAAAAATGGCGCAGACGGGCAACCTTAAAGTGGTGGGCATGTGACTGAAGTCGAAACGCCAGATCAGGACCAATAATATTGTTGTTTCTTCATATATATATATATATATATATATATATATATATATATATATATATAGATAGATAGATAGATAGATAGATAGATAGAGCGTGTGTAAATATAAAAGTGAACATAGAAGTCAACACTTAGAGGTGACAGTCTGTTTCATGCATTGCCTGACGATTGCATCTAGCATGAAACAGACTGTCGCCTCTAAGTGTTGGCTTCTATGTTCACTTTTATATATATATATATATATATATATATATAAGTAGACATTGAAGTCAACACCCAGAGGGCACACTCTGTTTCATGCAAAACGCAATCGTCAAGCCATGATAGTCAGACGAATACGTTTAGAATAAAACAGACTGTCGCCTCTGGGCGTTGACTTCAATGTTCACTTTTATATTTACATACGATCTATCTCTGATATTGAGCACTTTAACCCACAAACATAGCATAACTTGAAACTATATTATATATATATATATATATATATATATATATATATATATATATATATATATACATGTTTCGTTGTACAGCTTAGACATATTATGTCTACTCATTTTCGTTAAGATCCTTTCATACTCTCGGATAAGTTTCTTGGTGTCATTACTGAAAGACGAGAGAAAATCGCTGTGTTTATACATATTTCTTTTATTACCAAGTACTTTCGACATATCCATGTCATCATCAGGATATTTTTCATAATAAAATGAATATTATAGTATCCATTATTGTCAGAGACAAATTGTTGCGTTATCTGAAAGTTAATTTTTTACAAATGGAGTGAGGAACGCTACGTCAGTGCATAACATTTGAAACCGTTTAAAAGAAAGTAAATAAGTATGTTTTATAATAAATATATATATATATATATATATATATATATATATATATATATATATATATATATATATATATATATGCGTATGTATGCATGTATGGAAGATAACGTCTTAAAGAGAAGCAGTCTATAAGTAATTACAGATTAGATTGCGTCATGCAATGACTCTCAAGAAAGAACAAATTTCACATCACAAATTAACCTTTTTACTTAACCTCTTATATGATACAGTGTAACCCGGATATAAGAGAGTTGTCGGGACCGGAAAAGAAGTATCTTATATCCGGTTTTCTCTTATATCCGGGTTTTGTCTATTTTGTTTAGGTAAGTATGGCTCTAATTTGGGACCAGATAAAATATATCTTATATCCGGGTTTCTCTTATATCAGGGTCTCATATCCGAGTTACACTGTATCTTTTCATAAATCCAATTGAACTATCTAATCCGCGGATGAGAGGATTAATTTCTGCAGAACTTGAAGTCGCAAAATAAGTGGTTCTGAACTTTATATTTTATTTGTTTACTATATATATATATATATATATATATATATATATATATATATATATATATATATATATATATATGTATGTAGTTATATGCATTTGGCGGTGGTTAACTTGAATCCCTTGAATAATTTTTCTCCTCTTTGAGTTCCCTCTGCTTAAAAAATAAAATAAAATAAACGACCTCTGGCCTTTTTATTAAGGACACATAGAGGCTGTCAGATCTTGTGATTGTTTTCAGACTGCTTCCATTAGACATTGCGATTGTTTTGTTCTCGAGATGGAGGTGGCTGACATGGTAAACCTTAAGGGCCGCTAATAGACAGGGGCCTCCCTAAAAGCCAGGGTACTATTACACTAAATTCAGAGGCAATTATGGCTCTGGGTATACATAACCGTCATTTATATATATATATATATATATATATATATATATATATATATATATATATATATATACTGAGGGTTTGGAGTTGGGCAGGAGTCTAAAAGCTGTCATGCTTTATCGTTCGTTTTGTGATGTACAAATTCACTTAAAGTATTGTGTGCATGTGTGTGCGCGCGTGTGTATGTGTATGTATATATATATATATATATATATATGTGTGTGTGTGTGTGTGTCTGTCTGTCTGTGTGTCTGTCTGTTGCGTAAACCAGCTCTTTTAATGGATTTTTTTTTTTCACAGATTACTTTTTAAAATGTTTTAATGTCGAAAGGACATTGAAAATTACTCCCGGTGACACAGATTGCTTACAGACAGACAGAAAGACGGTAAAATAGACAAATAATTCTTCCGTATTTTCCGGGATTATTATCAATGAGAAGAATATTTAGACCAGACATTTTGTCTAAACCTGACGTTTCAGACGGCTATCTCCAGCATTTTTCGGGTGGATGACGTTCGTATCTTTCCGCTCAGTAGGCACTTGTAGAAAATATTTAACTATTTTTTTTTTAATTTAATCGTATGATCATTAAAGCCATCCGAAAAATAAACTGGATATTATAATCTAGTCGGAAGAACAAGCGATAGGCTTCGAAGTTGATGAAAAAATTAAATAACGGTTTATAGTTATTATTTTAATCATTTCGCCTCGAGTAAGGCGATAGAAACAGGAAGATGCGAGTGGTTAATGGGGGAAGGAATCTGAGAAAACTTTACTGAGGAGAAAAAACAAAAAATAAAGGATTCAAAGAGATAGATGATGATTGACGTTGCATTTCAATTTTTGAAGATCGGAGTTAACAGGAACGCAAGGAGGTGAAAGAGGGCTCCCTAGGCGAGAAGTGTAAGAGAAGGAACGATTAGAAAAAAAATACGTTAACACTTAATAATTTCAATATAAAATAATGAAACTTAGCTGCGTTTAAATTCGTGAAATTTATTTACAAAAGATTAAAAGCTCATCAGATAAATCGGCTTGAAAATATTAATAAAAAACGCACAGAGAAGCTACGTTACGGTGACAAGAAAGGCACTGAAGCCGAGGTGCCAGGTCAAAACGCATAATATTGCAGATTCTTCTTTACATTTTTCTCTAAAATCTTAAGATACATAGCAGAAGTACCATACCAGATGTGTCAACAATATTCCATACTGTTAGGGCAGTATTTAAGAGTAAATGGGTTTTTTTTCTGCTTGTGATTATTTTTCTATACCCTACGGGATAATGTTTTGCATTTACTTATTAATTCAGTCATTATCTCATCTTCACAGATGATATTTATTGTTCTAGTGTGTACACATTATTCTTATATTTCACGCATTTAGATCTTTACATCGGATTCCGGGTATTTCTTGGTGGAGACTGAGTCACAGCTAATTAATAACAAAACTACCATTCGTCCTTGCATTGAATACTGTTGCCATATATGTTCCGGTGCCCCCGCTGTTCATCTCGAGATCCTCGACAAAATCCAGAGACACATATGCAATGTTATAGGTCCTGATCTGTCATCCCGTCTACAATAACTTACTCACAGACGTGCAGTGGCTTCCCTCTGTCTTTTCTACAAATATTTTCATAGTAACTGCTCTGACGAGCTACTTTCACTGGTACCCCAACTGCATGAATTTAAGCGTGCTACTAGGTTGGCATCTCGATCCCACCCTTTCACTGTCGAAACAGTTAAATTTAACCGACTCTTCTACGCCAACACCTACTTCTCTTGCACTTCCCAACAGTGGAATTCCCTTCCTCTTACTTGCTTCCCTGATAACTGATCCATGTCCTTCTATATATCCTTTCCTCAAACAACCCTCTTGCTCTCATTCTCTGTAACCCCTTGCGTGCTAGTGGCACTCCCGCCTTGATTGGAGTGAAACGCTTTAAAAAATATCTCCAGCACCTTCCTCAGTATAATTGCAGACCCCAACAATACCGCAGTCTAGACAGTTTCGATTCTTCCTTCAATTTCAATGTTATATCTTTCTGCACCTTACATTTTTGGACTCTACTCAAGTAAACTGCACAGAGATATAAATCAACCGGAGTACAGTTAATACAATAGGATATTTATGTCAGGTCCCTATACGAGTGCCATTGGTAACATGTAACTCACTTCTACCTGCCACATGGTTGGACCATCAACGACTAAATCGGTTCCAGGATTCTCTGGTGAGGAAGGTGGCGCGACACCCAACAGAATTAAAAACAAGACCTGTCAAAATGCGAACGAAACGTCTTATAGGGTTAAAGGCCATCAAGAACAGTGATTTTCACTTAAATATTGCGGCGACACACTTAAATATTGTCATGGCATACGTATGTATGCATGTGTGTGGAAGTAGTAATACATTAGTATTTGAATAAATGAATAAGTATTAAACTTTTTCAAATAATTTTTTCACTATTCTTAGAATATATTATTTTAAATACTTTTTTAATATTCATTTTTTAAAAGTATTTTAAAAATTAATTTTTAAGAACTTTCCATTCAGTTATCAGTCATCTCCTGTTAATTCCCCTCTCCAAGTTCTCCACTGCCTTAACCAGGTATTACACTCACACTTTTTGAGTCCTCAAAGACACATGACAGAGTGGATAAAGTTGCTAGTTAGATCCAGTGACAGGACCCAAAGAATGTGAGTTCAATACCCGTTTAAGGCAGTGGAGAACTTTCAGAGGGAAATTAACAGGAGATAATTGATAACTGACATCCATTAAACATGGCACGTGGAACTAGAACAGTCTACCCCAGTGAGCGAAATAAAGGGTTCAGTTTGACATTCCAACCACCTGAAGAAGGCCGGAGTGTACAACGGCCGAAACGTTGTAATAAATATGGCGACAAAGATGAGGACAATCGTCTGAATAATTTAAATATTGTACATAATACCTCATCTCAGAAATATAGACAGATATTGAGCATCTGATTTAATAATTTTTTAATTTTTAAAATGTTTATTACTCTGATATTTGTATAAAATGAAAATGATATGAATTGTACTGAAATCGTTGTTATTTTTTTCATAGTAATATTTTATTGCACTTTCGTACACCCGTAATTTGAAATGGAGCTAAGTGTGTCGTGATATTTTCATTTGGTCCAAGGTGTGCCGTTGCTTAAAAAAGCTGAGAAACACTGCTCTAGAACAATGGAGTAGGGTGGGATGTATACCCATGTATGTAGCCAATACCGTGATGACACACTGACGTTGGAGGGTAGAGCTTTGTAGATTGGTGTCAATGTTCAGGGCTGGGTGTGGGTGTCCGATGGAATTACCGACCACGATCAATTGGGGGATATCAGCTGTGTTTTGACCTGGAGTCATACATGAAGAAGGAATTTGTCAGGTGCTCAGCTTCGTAGCGACCCTGTGGCCACACACATGTGTGGCACTGATGAGGAAACAGGGAACAAACATCGAGACTTAGTAAGACTTTTGCATAGCAAGGGTAAAGAAAATCCTACATAAACGCACCGTGAGCTTGTAGCTGTGTATGGCTAATATGTAATGAGCAGAAAATAGATAACGGTCTGCTATAATGAGTTCACAGATGGGGGTGTACAAATTTACAGGACAAGCCATGTTAGAACGTTCACTTTCATTAACAGCAGAAAATAACATTGCGTGTGTGGATGTTTTGATTAAAGGTTATATATAATCTTCTGAAGCCAGTGGTCCGTGAAATTGTTCATGAGAATTTGGCATATCGGAAAGTGTGATCTTTTTGGGATCCAAGTTACTGAGTAAAGAACACAAATTCAAGCACATTTCTTTTCAGCTCTTGTAATTTTTCCGGCGTGCTGATAGAACCTTTCATGAGGAAACCTAGATGTATTATGTTACCCAATAAGCAAAGGTTGATTCAGTGACCTGGAAGCATCCATCGCCAACAAACCACTCCCTACAAATTCAAAGTTCAGCTGTTAACGAATAAATTGATGTCAAATGTGTTCAGCGATGCCACATCTGGTCTGGTGCTCCTGCTAAATATTTAGAGATTCTTGATAAAATCTAGACAAGAATCTGCAATGTTATTGGTCCTGAGTTGTCATCTCGGCTTCAGTCACTTTCCCACCTCTGTAACGTAGTTTCCCTCTGCCTTTTTTCTATAAATATTTTCATGGTAATTGTTCTGATAAATTTTGCGCTGTTACCTTGACTTTATGGATTTAAATATAGTACTATATTGGTGGAAAGGTTTCATCACTTTACAGTTGAAATGGCTATATATTACCGTAAGTTCTATGCTAATAGCTTCGTCTGTCGCACTTCTCGCGTGTGGAACTCTCTTCCAGCTCCTTACTTCCCAGTCAACTTTGATCTTCAAAAATTTAAATGCAATGTCAATCATTATCTTCTGTCTTCCTAATCCTTATATATTCTTATAATCCAAAAGTGTGCTTCGGCGTTAAATAACTTAAAGAAGGTTGATAAGCCGTAAAAAAAAACAAATCAATCATGATATAGAAGGTCTTCTTTTCTTTTTTACGACAATTAAATTTGGTTTTCTAGCTTGGGGGAATGGCCATTCCAGATCACAAAGCCACTGAATATCTTTTTCTTTCCAAAGCTTACGGCCACATCATGTTGAAACACTAATTCCCGTATGATCACCGAAGTTCATCAACGTCGGGCCTGGCTAGTACCTAGATGGGTGACCGCTTGGGAATATCAGGTGCTGTAATCTTGGATGTACGGGTGGTTAATTGATAACGGCTCGGAATTGTTAATCGGAGAGCCGAGTTCCAATTCCCGTTGGGTTCGTTATATTTGCTTTCGTGCAAATATCTTTGTGAAATGTATGAATTCACCTCTTCTCCTCCTCCAGCTATGGGTTAATTAGTAAGACTTGTATCCCTAAACCATTACTATCTCCAAAAAATTCTTACAGTGTAAAAAATATTTTCCGGCTTTAAATAACCTGCAACTGGTTGATAAGCCATAGAAAACGAATCAATTCATCAAGCAATGTACTTTCTAAGATAGCTGCTAACATTTGCATAATTCCAAGGGTATAACTCTTCCTACCCTGTCATGTCTATTTTTTGTTTTGTTTTTATTTTTGAGCCAGCTTCATACATTATTTTATGGTGTGACCTACCTTTTTTTTTTGTTCTTGTTTCTTTGCAACAAAGATAAAATTTGCTGTTTTTCAGCTGGGCGCATACTTTGGATTGATTCAAGTTTATTTATCGCCTGCAATAAAAAAAATTCCATTTCTCGTTTTAGGTGTCATCCGCGCATAGCAATGTCCCCGACTGTCCGCCTGCGATAGCTTTTGTCCACATTTTACATTTTACTTGACAAAAATTCTTTACCATTTTCCTTTCTTTTTCGCGTTACTTACTTCTCCCGCGTTAGTCATCCCATATTCTTTTTGTTTCTTGTCACAAAGGCGCCTCCGCATGGTGGTAATGGTTAACGAGTCTAGTTTGATTGACCGTTACTACTGAGTAATAAGTTCGGTCCTCACTGGGTGTCCCATACAAGATGCGACAATAAATAACCTAGCAATAGTTGGCATGTTGTAACTCAGCTCCCAAATTCTGATCAGTATCATTAAAATCAAGGAATTGCAGTCGGGTGACGACAATGTTTCACCAACACATTCACACAAAGAAATGTAACAGTCTGTTATGTACTTCAAAAGCACCTATTATCATTTTAACCTGCTTACCAATGACTGAAAAACCAAAATACCAGCTCAGCATACACCAGTAAAATAATTACCAACTCTGACAGCCCCTCAGAGAAGGTGGTTGATTTTTTCAAATTTTGGTATCGTCTTCACGCAATGCCACATCGAAATGGATATAGAATCCAGATATATAATGTTCGTGTTGCTTTGGGGAAATTTTACTATTGTATCTTTGTGGAGGAGAATTCAAACAAACGCTAACAAAAGATGTTATCATTTCAGCATTATTTTATGTGTGCATTGACCTAGACCTTGGTAAAGCCGAAACATTAAGAAACATAGCGATTACATCAATAATTTGAATATTTCTACTACATCGCTTCTGGTGATCCTACTATATATTTACAGATCTGTGATGAAATCCAAAGATTTGGTTTGGTTTGGTTTGTTTTACGGCATATCAACCTCAATGGGTCATTTAATGCCGAAAAAGAATTTTTATTTCTGGTAATATTTTTTCTTCAAGAATGTATAGGTAATATTTTTTCTTCAAGAATGTATAGCTGGTAACGTCTTTTTTCCTTAAAAATGTATAGCTGGTAATATTATTTTTTTCAAAAACGTATAGTTAGTAATATTATTTTTCCAAAACATACACCTGGTAAATATTATTTTCCCAAAACGTATAGCTAGCAATATTATTTTTTTCCAAAAACGTATAGCTGGTAATATTATTTTTTTCAAAAACGTATAGTTAGTAATATTATTTTTCCAAAACATACACCTGGTAAATATTATTTTCCCAAAACGTATAGCTAGCAATATTATTTTTTTCCAAAAACGTATAGCTGGTAATATTATTTTTTTCAAAAACGAATAGTTAGTAATATTATTTTTCCAAAACATACACCTGGTAAATATTATTTTCCCAAAACGTATAGCTAGCAATATTATTTTTTTCCAAAAACGTATAGCTGGTAATATTATTTTTTTCAAAAACGTATAGTTAGTAATATTATTTTTCCAAAACATACACCTGGTAAATATTATTTTCCCAAAACGTATAGCTAGCAATATTATTTTTTTCCAAAAACGTATAGCTGGTAATATTATTTTTTTCAAAAACGTATAGTTAGTAATATTATTTTTCCAAAACATACACCTGGTAAATATTATTTTCCCAAAACGTATAGCTAGCAATATTATTTTTTTCCAAAAACGTATAGCTGGTAATATTATTTTTTTCAAAAACGTATAGTTAGTAATATTATTTTTCCAAAACATACACCTGGTAAATATTATTTTCCCAAAACGTATAGCTAGCAATATTATTTTTTTCCAAAAACGTATAGCTGGTAATATTATTTTTTGCCAAAAATGTGTAGCTGGTAATTTTTTTCAAATATGTATAGCTGGCAACAATATTCTTTCAAAAGAAAATATAGCCCGTAATATTTTTCCAAAATTGTACAGCAGGCAACATTATTATTCCTAAAATGTATTATCAGAGGCCTTGCTGTTGGACGTAGTTTATCGTCATACCCAGGACGCGGATGTAGTTTATCGTCATACCCAGGATGCGGATGTAGTTTATCGTCATACCCAGGACGCGGATGTAGTTTATCGTCATACCCAGGACGCGGATGTAGCTTATCGTCATACCCAGGACGCGGATGTAGCTTATCGTCATACCCAGGACGTGGATGTAGTTTATCGTTATACCCAGGATGTGAAATCCAAAGAATTATCTACAATGTTATTAGTACTGACATGGCATCTCGGTTTCTGCCACGTCCCCATCGCCGTAACGTAGCTTCCCTGTGACATTTTAAAAAAAATACTTTCATGGTAACTGTACTTATAAACTTGCCTCTATGTTACCTAGACTTTGTGGATATAAGCGCAGTACTAGATTGGCAGCAAGGTATCTCCATTTTCTAATTGAAATGGCTAGACATAACCGTAAGTTCTATGCTAATAGTTTCTTCTATCGCACTTCTCGCTTGTGGACCTCATTTCTGGCTTCTGGCTTACCAGTCAATTTTGATGTTCAAAAATTTAAACGCAATGCCAGTCGTTATCTTCTATCTTCTTAATTCCTGTTCTTGCATTGTTCTCTCTTCTTAATAGTGTCATTTTTTTCTCATACTTTTTATCACTCAGTAACACTTTACGTCTTAGTGGATTTATTACCTTGCTTGGGATGATATAATTAAAAAAATGTTCCGTTGAATTAAAAGTATTAATTAGAAAGATAATGTTTTCAACTTTGCAGTACTTGAAGCTCAATCCAAATAGCCTCCATGTCTTCATCATCAAATATTGTCTTCGACGAACAGGCTATGTCCCCCGCATAAACAGCGATTCCCGCCGTAAATCCTTTACAGTGAACTCCGCCCTGATCAAAGACTTCCCTATTTGTCGTTATGAGGATCAAATGAACCGATGAAAAAGGATAATATCAAACTGTTATCATCATCTTCATTGTCATATTCACAACGTTTCGACCGTTGTAAGCTCCGGACTTCTTCATTTGATTGGAATTTCGAAACGAACTCAATGGCCCAGGACAGGAATCGAACCCGTATCCTACACGGAACCGTCATATAAACCTGACGTACTATACCAGTTTATCTGCGAGGGGTCGTCTGATTAGCAAGGTCGATTTTATTGCTTTTAAACTACACATTTCCCACGATTTCCTTCGAGCGTCCATGTCTGCGTATCTTAACCTAAACAAATGACGTCATATATTATGAAAAGTCAGACAATTATTTTAATATATTTTATTGTTATACGTTATTCATATAGACACAACTATTTAAGTAAATGTTATGTTTATAATAAACAGTATTAACAACATTTACCGGCCTGAATGTCCGAGAAATTTCATAGAAAATATGTATTTTGGTATTTTCAAATTGTTTTGGAGTTTGGAGGTTTACTATTAGTTCGTAGCTGGGACACTAACAGGTGCTACCACCCAGGTCATGACGGAGAAGACAAGTGGTAAAGACTGAATACTGGCAAAATGTAAATAAGACAGGCTCCAACGACCAGTTGTGACCATTTGTAAACGAATTTTCCATACAAGAATCAGATATGCCCACCACTAAAGACGTAGAGACGGAAAACGGAAATTAAATATTCGGAAAAGAGGAATACCCAACGGGGGTACTGCTGCCATGGGTTTTATATTTTCTAACCGATTTATGTTTATTTGTCAAATTCTATGATAGCTGTTACAAGATGTTTGTGGCCTTTTTTCATTCTCCCTTTTTCTTCTTTTCTTTATTATTATTATTATTATTATTATTATTATTATTATTATTATTATTATTATTATTAAGAAGGAGCAAAAATGTCACGCTCTGGTACAATTATCATATGGTTATTGTGTTTACACTATTTACATTATTCGGACTATTGTCCTCATCTTTGTCGCCATATTTATTACAACGTTTCGGCCTTCTTCAGGTGGTTGGAATGTCGAATTGAGCCCTTTATTTCGCTCACTGAGATAGACTGTTCTAGTTTCACGTGCCATGTTTAATGGATATCAGTTATCAGTTATCTCCTGTTAATTTCCCTCTGAAAGTTCTCCACTGCCTTAAACAGGTATTGAACTCACACTCTTTGGGTCCTGTCACTGGATCTAACTAACACCTTTATCCACTGTGCAATATGTCCTTGTAAATAGTGTACATAATACCTCATCTCAGGAATATAGACGGTTATTTTGTTTGTTCTGGAATTAATTAAAACCTACGTTGAACCCTGTCAGTACCTCATAAAGAATGGATTATTGTGTTTTTGGTCACGAGAAGAGTCGAAAAAGACAAATCAGAGACTCTGGAAGAAAGAAAGAAAGAAAGAAAGAAAGAAAGAAAGAAAGGAACAAAGAAAGGGACGATAGATGACACTCATATGTTTGACGTCTGCTTCAGTGAAATAGGATTTTAGCCAATTCCACATCTTTGTAACCCTTTAGTTCTTTCATGAACGACCTGCATTCACATTTATGATTGTTATTACAATATTTTATTAAAGTTGTTAAGTTCAAATATTTAACGATGCAGCAGGGGAATTTCGATGGACATTTTATAGTCGGGGAACTCGCAAGGAACATTTCATTCATTACCTTGGGAATTATGATTCATCAAAAAATTCAAATAGCAAAACCGTGAAATTTTCACGAGTCTTTCTCATTATTTTTATTATTAATTAAGCGAAAAAGTAGAAAGGAGAGAAAATAATGTAGCCGGGATTGTCAGACTGGGTTACTTTTGAAATCCCGACACAAATAAATTTTGAATTTTGCTACTTGCAACTTTTGGGGATGGTTTTAAAATAAGCTAGACTAATTTATGATACTAATGGGAATTTCATTGAAAAATTTAGTGGCGCACGACTCAGACCCAATCCGTAACTTTTAGCCGAATATGGCAACCCTGACTATAGCAGTCGCGCTGATAATAATGTATGCTATTATTATTATTATTAATAATAATAATATTGTTATTATTATTATCATTAATATTATTAATAATATTATTATTATTATTATTAATATTATTATCATCATCATAATTATTAATATTATTATTAATAATATTATTATTATTATCATCATTAATATTATTAATAATATTATTATTATTATTATTAATATTATTATTATCATCATCATAATTATTAATATTATTAATAATATTATTATTAATAATATTATTATTATTATCATCATTAATATTAATATTATTATCATCATCATCATCATCTTTATTATCAATATTATTATTAATATTATTAATATTATTATTATCATCATCATCATCATTATTAATATTATTATTATTATTACTAATATTATTATTATTCATTTTTATTATTATTAATATTAATATTATAATTATAATTAAAATTATTATTATTAATATTATTATTATTATTAATAATATTATCATCATCATCATCATTAGTAGTAGTATAACTACTACAATCTGTTTTCTTAATCAGTTTTATTTCTTCTTTGTTTTTTGTTTTTTCACATAAAAAACACATATGGAAAACTTAATTCTGAAACCTGTAGATGCCATTTGTTTTTGTTTTTGTTTTTTCGTGCTGATGGTGGTAGATGTGTGTGTGTGTGGGGGGGGTCATGTAATTAATTCTCACATCATAACCTCCTTCTCACATTCTTTCTCAGTCACTCCGAAGGGACTTTCATTAGTTTCCAATCGTGCGGATTTATTTTCAGTACGAGTAATGGCTACTCATCTGTTGGCGGGAAAAAAAAAACAAAAAAAAAAAACTCTGCAAACGAAAAAGAAATTAGGGCAATAATGACGCAGCCCCTCAGTCCCGCGCAACCATACCACCCCCCACCCGACCCATATTTACGCATGGCCGTGTATAATGAGGAAAACAAATTCTAGACGCTGAAATTTGTTTCCCGAAAAGAACACTGAGCCGAGTGGCTGTAACTGCTCCCCCCCCCCCCACACACACACACAGGCACGATTTTCACACTTCGGTCTTCGGATTGCTTGCAATTAAGCAAAATAAATTGAATATAAATCCAATTAAACGTACCGATTTAAATCAGTACAAACATTATTTCCCTTCCTTGTCAATGCACTTAACCCAACTCTTCTACAGGAATCTACCTTTATTGAACATTATACAATGAAAATTTCAGATCAAAATTCCGCTAATAACTGTATTAGATTACAAATATCTTGATCTTGTCGGTCAGTCAGTTGTGCCTTGTACACTATTCGGTTACAGCCGCAGCCCGCTAGGCGGAGCTGTTGTGACTTCAGTAACAAGTACGCATTACTAAGTAGAGTTGCTAACACCACGACCAACCGGTTCTGAATTCAAAGTTATCCTTCTCCTAAATTGGTTACTATCCAAGGCTATAGAACCTAGTCCAATTTGCTATTTATAGCATAACTGGGGAGAGAAAAATGGGTATGTCTTTAAAGCGATTGCCACTGTCTCGGCCAGAAATTGAACTTGATTTGGTGAACTCATTTTCCGTGTTGATGAACACTCAAGAAAGACATTTGGGTCACTAACACAAACAAAAGATGATGTCTCATATCGAGAATATTTAACATCGAAAAACATAAAAGAGAAAAACTTAATTATTTTTAATAATATGTAGAAATCTCCACCCTTTGCCTGATGACTGTCACGAGACCGGAAACACGTGTAGAAAAATTATGGCAAATAAAGCATAATATTTTTTTTAAAAACATCCACATTACAACCAAAAACGTTTGCGGTTTCTCCCTTCTTGTTATATATACATTATATATATATATATATATATATATATATATATATATATATATATATATATGGGGGGGGGGCTATATGGCTTGTTTGCTTTTGACAAGAGAACCTGTGTTCGAATCTCACCATGGTCAAAGTGTCAGACAGTTTCCTTCTTGATGCTATCGGCTGGGTGAGACGATTCTAGCATCCGGTACCTTTGGGAAATGCCCGAAAAAAATATAAAACGGGTTGCAACAAGCCTTGTCAGTGAAATTGAATAGACAGAACTGTTCAGAAGTCGGCGATGTTTGTGCTAGCACGAAGTTACAAGTCATTGTGACCGATGGTTTGATTGCACTGCCGTTGTTCAAACTGCTGATCTAGCCAGATAATAAGCTCTCTCCCAGAAACTGTGGCTATGGCGTGGTCAGTTCCGTGGGTGTTGAATAAATAAAAATGATACAACATGTACTGGCTAGCTGGTCTGGCAGACGGTCGTGCTCAGAAAGAAATAACCGGATATTATATATTATTCCGAAATCCGAAAGAGTATTGGAATAGAGAAATGTTTCTTTCAAAGGTTAAGCCAAATATTAAGAAACTGGAAAATTCCGTTAGAAACAAAGAAAAGAATGCTGGACTTTTATGAAATATCGGTCCTACTATAGGTAATGAGTACTCTTCCTCACATATGAAGAAAAGACATGAGATAACAGAAATGTAGTTCTGTTCAAAAAGATGCTGAGAATACCATGGACCGAACATGTGAGTAAGGAGGAAGACGGCGTGGAGAATGTGGCAGTCACGGGACAGATTGAAGGCCATGGGGGCAGGGAAATTAGAGAATTACCCACCTAAGGTACTTGTGTAATGATTGACAGGACAGAGATTGGAAGGGATAGCAAAAAGAAAAAACTTTCAAAGAGCTACAAAAGACAGGAAGTTGTGGAGAGTCATGATCGTCCACGTCCTGAAGACATACGGCACATAGAAGAATAAGAAGTGTTTTGTTCTATATTCAAGAGAAAACGGAAAGTAAAACTTGCAATTGCAACTAAAAGGTTCAAATGTTTGCCCAGACTTTTACTCGTCCTGATTCCTCTCCATCAAGAAAACACCCAAGGGATACATACATACATACATACATACATACATACACACCCACACACACACACATACACACACACACATATATATATATATATATATATATATATATATATATATATATATATATATATATATATGCACATTTCATTAAAAACGACTGACAAGGTGCTTTTATTTAGTTTTTTGTAGAATTTCTCATGAGATCTAATAATGTTTTTCTTTTCGCATGATAAATTATATAAAAACTGTCCGAATGTTCTTTTTATCCGAGCGCTTTCGGCTATACATTTAGCCATTTTCAAGGATAATATTTTAACTATTAGAATTAGAATTTACATTTTATAAAACATACATATAACAAACTATTTCTAATTCTAACAGTTAAAATATAATCTTTGTCAGTCGTTTTTAATTAAATGTGCATAAAAGAAGGTTTACTGCCTAAATACACAAATATATATATATATGTGTGTGTGTGTGTGTGTGTTCAGGCAGTAAATTCTCTTTCAGGCATGTCTGATTAAATAATTTACAAACGTTATGTCTGCTTATTTTGATCATAATCCTCTAGAATTAGAGCTCTACATAGAAACACCACTGCCACCATTGTAACGCCTGATGGCGAGATTGATTCGCTTGAAGTTAAAGCAGGATTTCTACAAAGCGACACACTTGATTCTTTTCTGTTTATAGGTGTTCTGGACTACTTTCTACGTATTTCTCTCGATAACACGGAGAAAAAAGGACTCCTTTTGAAACCTCGCCAAAGTAGACGGTACTTTCCACAATACCTGACTGACCTTGAATTTGCCGATAATCTTGCATTAATTTCTCAATGTATCAGAATTCTTGCTGCAATCATTCGATCAAGCAGAGAACCACGTAGATTTCTATCGCAATGTCAATAAAACAGAATATCAGTATCTGTCTATATTTCTAAGATGAAGTATTATGTACGCTATTTACATTGTTCGGACTATTGTCCTCATCTTTGTTGCCATTTTTATCACAACGTTTCGGCCGTTGTAACGCCTTTATCCACTGGATAAAGGCGTTAGTTAGATCCAGTGACAGGATCCAAAGTGTATGAGTTCAGTACCTGGTTACGATGGTAGAGAACTTGGAGAGGGAAATTAACAGGAGATAACTGATAACTGACATCCATTAGACAAGGCACGTGGAACTAGAACAGTCTATCTCAGTGAGCGAAATAAAGGGTTCAGTTCGACATTCCAACCACCCGAAGAAGGCCGGAGCGTACAACGGCCGAAACGTTGTGATAAATATGGAAACAAAGATGAGGATGATAGTCCGAACAACATAAATAGTGAAGACATAATATATCACAACCACCCCTGAACCATCCGAGATGAATTCGCTCAATAATACATCCATCAAAAGATTTGAGAACTTGAAACATCTTGGATCTCACATAAAAGATTCCCCAAAAGACTTCAACATACGCAAAGCATGGGATCCGTGTAACAAATTTGACAAGATTTGGCGTTCGAACTTTCCATCAACTTTAAAAGTCCAAACCTATCGAATACTGGTTGAACCAATCCTATTGTATGGATCAGAAACTTAGACATTATCTGCTAGTCTTGAAAGACGACGTAGATGGAACATATACAAATCAGCTTAGAAAAATCCAGAACATCACTTGGAGATCTCATGCAGCGCTTAACACAATTTACAGAGAACTGAAACCAATCTCTGTAAAACTCAAACAAGGGCGATTGCTGTTTGCCGGCCACTGCCACCGAGCGAACGGCTAGGTCGTCTCATTCTTACTTCTATGGCATCGTTCTGGAGGTGCTTTCTCACGTAAGTTGACTTTCCCAGATACCATGACTAGGGACTCAGGGTTGGACATTGGGGATCTGGGGACGGCAATACAGAACCGAACAGTGTGGAAAGGGATTTTTAATGAAGTTCCGACTAACCACAGGGAGGTCGGAGGATGATGATGAACGGTTGTTTCTTTCTTTGTTTCTTTTATTTTCTCACTGAAACCAAGTAGCGTATCTGATATATCTTTTCTGTCTTTCCACGCGATCAAAACGGAATAGTCAATTATTTATGAAATATTGGCAGGGCTTAATGATCGTGCTAAGGGAGGGACAAACAGAATTATACTAAGATATTGAAATTAAAATATTATAACCTTGGGTATTACTACAT
Source organism: Acanthosepion esculentum (assembly GCA_964036315.1). Taxonomy (NCBI): domain Eukaryota; kingdom Metazoa; phylum Mollusca; class Cephalopoda; order Sepiida; family Sepiidae; genus Acanthosepion; species Acanthosepion esculentum. Next base: position 12,170,879 of record OZ038487.1, on the reverse strand, counting down.
GTGATAAGTTGATAAAATGTATTTTTGTTGAATATTATGTATCTAGTGAAAAGTAATGGGCGTCATTAACATTAACATTCCGACCATGAGATCCGGGTTCGAATATGATCATGTCACATTTGTCAAGGAGATGACTGAGGAAACGGTCCAAGAAGGCAGCACCTTTAAGAAGTGCTTGAAAAGCCATACACTGAGTATGAACCTATACTTCGGAAGAAGTCAATGGTTGTACTAGAACGAAATAACAAGTCATCGTGATCGAGTGTTTGAAGGTCCTGGTTTTGTGCAACTACTGATTATGCTAGATTATATGCTCTCTCAAAAACGGTAACCAATGTCCACCCAGAATATCACAGAAAATCACAGGCTGGTCTTGGTGGGGGGAGGGGGTTAAAGAAACCCAAATGTGCCTCAACAAGCTTCTGCAATAGGGATTAGCTAGACAGCACAACAGACAAGCATATTCGAAAACGATCAGCCAGGCATTACTTATTTTGGAAAATATTTAATGAAAGTGTTTTGACTTTTTGTCGGCTAACATTAAACATGATGCAATCGAAGTTAATTTTCGATAACAAAATTGATATTGAAAACAAATCTAGAATCCACTTTCATCTGCTTTTATGACAACTTTTATAAGTTAAGCATTCGTCTGTGTATTTAATATTGCTACCGAAACTGGTCTCTTTCCAGAATACAAAAAAAAAGAATCTGCAATGTTATTCGTCCTGACCTAGCATCTTGGCTTCAATCATTTTTCTACCGCCATAAGGTATGATGAATTTTCCTCTTTTGTACCTGGGTTTCTCGAAATTAAGCAGTAATTGAAACCGGCGGATGTCATATATCGGATTAATTAAAAAGACGTGAGATTCGAGCTTATTCAAAGCCTCACGTAATTATCAGTATTTCACAAGCTGATTGTCAAAAACAAACAAAGTGAAGGGATACAAAAGGCGATTATCTCCCTTTGGTCAATATAATTCTTGTGGGTCACGTGACGGCCGCTGAGTGGCATCACTGCATAGTGACGAAAGTGGTAGTCCTTCAGTGAACTTTCAGGATTCAATGTGAGCAGTTACTTAAAAAAAAAAAGAAAAAAAAAAGAGTGACGCAAGACTCTCGCCCGGATGGATGTTAAATCTGCCCTCTTGCAGCCAGCTCTCACGTGGTGCTGCTTACAAACACATGGCATCGCTTCTCTTTGGGAATATATCTTACCAAGATATAGAAATAAATTATCTCTGACTCACTGTTCGCATGTTGAGAAAACCCAAGTTGTCACCGTTTCTCCGTTGGCAGAATATGCTAGAGACATAGGAGATAAATCTGCCCCGCACAAATCTGGAATCCTAAATGTGGCTTCTCCAGAAACACAGAAGAATCTCCATATTATATGTAAGACTCTATCTTCTTTCCCTTTTCACGGTGCTTGCTGTGTAGATATGTTATAGTTTCTCTGCATGGGACAAGTGTAAATATATAATTTTGTGTATGACATAACGGTATAAAACTCTCTCTGAGAATCAAACGTTTGTCATTACTTTTCCTTTCAAAAATCCTGTTTCATCCGTGAAATAAGGTGTTATTATATCTTGGTTATAATAATACCAATAATGGTGGGGTGGTTACAAACTGGGAGAATAGTCAATTCTGTCATAGCTCAGCCATTAAAAGTTAATATTAAGAGTTGAAAATTTATTTTTATTTAAAAAGTGAATTTTTTAATGCCTTTGATACAGTAAAAAAACGGAAGATGCAAGGTTTAAAAATGAAAATTGAATTAAATTCTTCTAAGTAAAAATTTTTCATCCCTTTTTAAAATTGTATGTTTTTAGTCAGTTGGCAGTCTTTTATTTTTCAGACGTCAACCTCCCTCTAATAGAGTTGGCGTTTATCGATATGTTTAAACCTTCAATTGTCACGGGGAAAAAAGCAAATAAAAACATTGCCTGCGAATTCATTGAATAAAACGAAACAGACGGAACGTTTTGTTTACTTGATCATAAAAATAAATCCTGTTTCATATTGCAGTTAAGGAAAAAATACTTACTTCCTAGAGCTTGCCTGTACTTCCAAAGAATCTAGTTTCGTATTTCTAGCGATAAATGTTTTCAGAATTCCTGAAAGGAAAAAAAAGAAAGTTAAATTAATGAAACGTGCTGGAAAATAGATTTTTGACAAGGGGATTTAAAAATTAAGGAATTACACATTTTGTCAACGCTATTGGCTTAAGCTGAAAATACTACTTTTGTGTGAGGAAGATTGCTCAGAAAAATTAAGAATTTCTTTCGATTGCTAGAAAAAAGTCACAGATTATTAATTGTACTGATTAAAAGAATTTTTAAAAATACACTTTAAATCTGTATAAATCGACAGCATCAAATTTGAATGGATTAAAATAATTCAGATGACGTTGGTAAATATTTTCTGAATATTAATTATAGATTCAATTTTTAAAAAATGCCATCGAAATTTGCGTATTGTTCAATGAAACGATTCCAAGACTATGATTTGGTTTGATTTGTTTTACGGCATATCAACCTCAATGGATTATTTAATGCCGACAAAATTTTTATTGTTGGTAATATTTTGTTTTGTGAAAAATCTGTGTCTGGCAATATTTTTCCTTCAAAAATATATTACTGGCAATAGTTTTTTGTCTACAAAAAAATTATCGCTGGTAATATTTTTGTTTTCAAAAGTGTATTGCTGGTAATTTTTTTTTTCGAAAATGTATTGCTGGTAATATTTTTTTTCAAAAATGTATTGCTGGTAATATTTATTTTTTGAAAACACTGTTGGTAATATTATTTTTCAAAAATGTATTGCTGGTGATAGTGTTTTTATTCACAAATTTATTACTGGTAATAATTTTTTAAATTATTTCTGATATTAAAACCTATTTTTACACTTTCATAGTGTTTTTGCCCCAGTCTCGGGGTTAACTATTAGCCCATAGCTGAGACACTAACAGGTGCTACCACCCCGGGTCAGGGTGGACCTGGGAACACTAGCAATTAAGAAATAGTTCAACACTCCTCAAAACCTGCTGATCAGACGCGGATGTAGTTTATCGTCATACCCAGGACGCGGATGTAGTTTATCGTCTTACCCAGAACGCGGATGTAGTTTATACTCATACTCAGGACGGCAAGACTGAAGGCGTATGAAGGTCAAGGCACTCATATATATATATATATATATATATATATATATATATATATATATATGAGTACCTTGAAATTCATACATCGAATACGACGAAAGAGTCTACTATATATATATATATATATATATATATATATATATATATATGACAGGAAGTCCTCTTCCTAATGTTATCGAACTAGAGGGGGCGATCCCAGCATGCATTTTTTACAGTCTGTTTTATGCTGAACGCAAACGTCAGGCCACGCACACAAACACACATGCTTATATATATATATATATATATATATATATATATATATATATATATATATATATATATATATATATATATATATATATATAGCTTTAAACAACAGACGTCATACCTTAGGTGCCTTTCGGCCAAGACTTTTTCAAAGGTATTCGTTGGCGACTGGGAATACAAACGAAGACTCACTCAATAAAGTAAATGTGGAGGGAAAGGTGGAACGCGATTAAAAAGAGAAATTTTAATTTCCCAAAAATAAAATTGAACAAGGGCGTGAAAATAGCAAGTTCCACAAGAGTATAAAAAGGAAAAAAGACACTCACAAACCCTGCAACAAACGCAAGGAACACACACACACACACACATATATATATATATATATATATATATAAATATATATATGTATGTATGTATGTATGCATGTATATATATATTCAATTTTTTAAATAATTTTTATTGTTCAAAAAATATATATATATATAATAGAGCTGGGCCTTGTATTCGAGGATACCCGTCTATGAGGGCGGCTAGCTAATCTCTGATGCAGACGTTTACTCAGACACTTTTTGTTTGTTCAATACCAACAGAGTCCACTTATGGCTTATATTGCAACTATGCTGAGCAAATTTTGGTTGTAGTAGTTTCTGGGAGAGAC
>OZ038487.1:12144303-12161803 GCA_964036315.1 Acanthosepion esculentum | reverse complement strand
TTATGTCCATGTTCAAAGTTAATATTATTAAGTGTTGGTTTGTTCGTTTTTATTAATAAGGCTTCCATTATTTTTAGCCTTTTTTTGCATGTAGATGATGCTATTATATTAGTGTTGTCAACAAGTATGTTACAAATAAATAAAAGCACCTTGTCTGTCGTTTACAATGAAATGTGCATATATATATATATATATATATATATATATATATATATATATATATATATATATATATATATATATATGTCATAAAGTGTGAAAAGAAATGACCTGTTTAAACGCCACCAATTAAAACATTTCGTTCTAAGTCAATTTACAAAAGATCTCACCAATTTATATGTGTGTATGATAATTTTTCAATACCACCAAGACAGAAATGTGACAAATCCATACGAATAACACATAAATACTATATCACATAAACAGTAAAAAACGGTTAAAAATCTTAGAAGCATTAAGTAAAAAAAACAAACAACCTAACATCTATAAACTGCTGTCAAATTTAGGAACAAATATTTCTGTACCAAAACTACAGTATAATTTGGATTGTGAAAAAATACTCGCAGAAAAAAATAAATAACCAAAAATATATTTTTTGAAATTAATTAACATATTTGCATCGTCGAGATAATTCCTTTCAACGATTTTCCCAAGTCTATAAAGAATTTCAATACCCCTATTCAAAGAAGAAGAAGAAAAGAAGAAGAAGAAAAGAATAAGAATCAACATCATCATCTGTTGAGATAATTTTAAATAATTTATAATTACATTTCATAATGCATGAACGAATTCACTTATTCAAAATATCTCCTATTTCCAAATAGACGTCCGATTTTTCCCTATCTTATACAACACAGAAAACAATCATAAAACGCGGGTAGGAAAGCTCTTTCACACGAGACGTAGTGTCCAGATCGGTCACCTACGGTTTATTAACGTTGTCTGGGGCAGCAGTTCCCCAACAATTCAAGATATTTAAAATTTGGTAAAAAATGGTTGCTGAAGACATTAGGTTCATAATGCCCAGAAATTCATACACAGATGTCTTCAAGGACACATGGCACTGTGGATAAAGTCGTTGGTTAGATCCAGTTAAGGCAGTGAGAGTGGAATTAACAGGAGATAACTGACATCTATTAAACATGTTACGTGGAAGTAGAACAGTCTACCCCAGTGAGCGAAATAAAGGGTTCAGTTCGACATTCCGACCACCTGAAGAAAGCCGGAGCGTACAACGACCGAAATAATGTACATAATATCTCATCACAGAAATCTGGAGGGCCGAAATGTTGTGATAAATGTGGCGACAAAGATGAGGACAATAGTCCGAATAATGTAAATAGTGTACATAATACCTCATCGCAGACATATAGACAGATACTGAAATGCCGAAACCTTGTAATACATATGTCGACAAAGATGAGGACAATTGTCCGAATAATGTAAATAGTGTACATAATACCTCATCTCAGAAATATAGACAGATACTGAAAGGCCGAAATGTTGTGATAAATATGGCGACAAAGATGAGGACAATAGTCAGAATAATGTAAATAGTGTTCATAATACCTCATCTCAGAAATATAGACAGATTTAAAAATTCCTCGAAGTATTCATCGAATCAAATTCGGAATCATTTTTTATAACAGATAATACAATTTACCCGAAAGATGGCAAACGATAATAAGAAAAATTTTCAAAGACTTCATGGCATCAAACTCAGAACTGCTATGATGGAATCCATAACTTATTCGAAATTGGACATAAGTTTATCAGAAAAAGTTGATTGAAGAATTCACCGAATTAAGATTGGAATCGTTCTTTTATATCGGAATACACAATTTACCTGAAAGTTGGCATAAGATAATAGAAAGCTAGGGAAAGAGAAATTTCTTTTTGTTTCAACAAAATGTCTGTGGACGATGTGAACAGGGCGTAACAATATTGATCCATAGATAGTGTAAATATTTGATCGATGAATTTTATACACGTCTTTCTGTGAATGAATTTTTAAAAAAAATACAAAAAAAATGCCAGTGAAAGAATATCCGTTTGGTAAAAAAATCTCAAGAGACTCTTTAATTTTTTTTAACACTTTCGTTTTCATGTAGGTGGCAGTGAGCCATTAGTCACGTGGTGTTTAGCGAGGTCTTTTATTGTTCGAAACTAATGACGCCATTAAAATCGCTTCACATGATGCCTCCTCCAATCCCAATTAAAAACAAATATATTCGAATCCCCAGGGTCGAAATTACAGGCGTATTTGTTAGTCGTTCGTAACATTTGGACATGTACAAACATTAAGGGGCTAATAAACAAAAAAGGGTATTTAATCTTTCAAATTATATACACATAAATCCTAAATTTGATCTTCAAAAGTCGTATCCATTAAATTGATCAACAGTAAAGTTTCTCTATTTCATATGACAAACAAAAAAAAAACCTCAAACCACGAAAAGCATTTGTAAGATTGTATGGCGTCATACAAATTTTTATACACACTTTTTCGAAATATACCAACGAAATGCATCAATATGCATCTATAAATTTAATTTGCTTTATTCGTCACTCCTCAAGTCAAGTAACCTTTTAGGGTCGTGGGGACCCAAATATACAGTTATTATGTGTCTGGGACAAGCTAGTCTGACGAATACCATCGCTCTTTCAGGTTGGATTTGAACCCATTGTTTTCCTTCACCTAAACTGGTTGACACCTTAAGGCAAGAGAGCCCAGTAAAACCTACTATTTAACCCATAGCTGGGGAAGAGAAGCGATGGATTGATACATTTATCAATAGTATTTTTAAGAGGAAATCGGCTAAACGAGCCCTAAAAAGGGCCTAAAGATGCTTTGGAGATATTTTATATTTTCAAAGGGAGCATTACCAAATATTAAATAAGCGTTGATTCTCTTTGTTAAGTTCTTAGAAACAAACATTTTATTGATTATAATATCGCCAGAATCCACCAGTATTGCTACTCTATCTGAGTCACAACTGAAACTTTGCAAGCCTACTCTATCAATATTTCGATGGAAAATGTTCTGACAAACTACATTTCCTAGTTCCACCAGTTCAGACCTTCACAGCTAAGACCGGCCGTGCCACGTACACAGAAGTGAGTAATCTCTATTCCTTTTGTATTCCATTTGTAAGGAGGAAGTCCCATTTGGACAGCTTCTTTCCAAAAGCTGATGCATTATGCAACGCTACAATCGCTTCAAGTCTAGGGTCAACCGTTAACTATCATACATTTCCTCATAATTTGCACTTATTTTAAGCTTAACCTTCCTACTCTATTATTAACTCTACCATGAGCGGCTCTTAGGGCTTGTATTGGGCGAAAATTAAAAAAAAGATAGAAGTTCCCAAACCTACACAACAGTTCCGCCATTTTCAATGTAACTGGTGAGGTTCTGAAAATAACGTCATCTCTTTCTGTAGGCTCTGGGTCAAGCAGGGTTATCGGCCTTGATTGATTCACACTACGGGTTAAAATCTCTAGGTTTACACGAGGCAGATCAAAGCAGAGATAGAATATTGATGCCATATCTAGGCCGAAGCTATTCCATCTTCTTTCTTCAAGTCTTGATTGAGTTCAAAAGCGTCAACATCCCCTTATAGATAACGGATCATTTTCCACCCTACAACATATTTCCTCACAAACAAAAAGACGCAAGCTTTTCGCTTTTCTGTCGTTATTTCCATAAAAAATATTCTGAATAGCTACATTTGCTAGCTCCACCAGTTCAAACTTTTAGAGCTAAGACCGGCCATGTACACAGGAGTGAATCATTTCTATTCCCTTCGTATTCCATTAATAAGGAGGAAATTCCATTCGGGCAGGTTCTTTTCAAGAATCGCTACTTTGTGGAACAGACTCTCGAGTGAATGCTTCCTTGACCACAAAAATCTTAACCGAATTGACTCATCGGTGACCGAGCGTTTGTTAAACTGATCTAGACCTGTTGTGGGACCAATTCTTAGATTGAGTAGTACAAAATAAAACGTCTTCTACTCAGGCTCAGTTGAAGAGATAAGCAACTTCATAATAATTTATTAACTTGATAGAGTTAACTGTTGATATGAGATATGGACAGGAGAAGCAATTGAACGGCGATGAGGCCACAAGTCAGAACTAATCAACGAATAAACTGCAATGAGTTCAACATTATTACCAGTCTTCAAGATATAACATTTTGTTTGTTGAATATCATAGTAGATACACTTTAACTCGAAAAATTGCTTCTATTAAAAAAAAAAACAACAACTTTACATTAAGCTGAACTTGAGTAGGTTAAGTAAATCTTCAAACCCAGTGAGTAATATCTCTTACAAAATACTTTTTTTTTATAACTACTGGGAATCGTAAGTGTAAATTAATACGTGAAGATTTTTAAAAAAAACGGTTCCAGTTTCTGTCTTTGGGCAAATAAAACGACAACGGCTTGTTCCTTTTACACCCTTGATGTACACAAGCGGAACATTCTTTAGAAAGCTACATACACACGCAAACAAATGCACATGCACACGCAAACATAAACACACGTAAACAAATAAACGCATTCATCAAAAATTAAGTAAATAAAAACATTATTTTTTTTTCTGTGGCAGGAGTGTAAGACTTGGGGGTTTTGTTTTCCTTTTACGCAATCTGAGTTGTTTACCAAAACATTAAAAAAAAAAAAAACATTAAAAAAATCCCCACGTATACATTAAATTGCCTGGAGATGGCACAGTTTTCTCTTTTAAACAGACGCAATCTATTACACGCAATGAACTAACGGATTTATAGCTCTACTAAGCTTAGCTCAGCAAAGATACAGTGTCGCTAAAGAAATGCGCAGTATGTGAACACACGACACTAACAATTGTCAGCGAGATAAGCTTTGGAAAGTCACCCAAAAAGGCACAGAATATATATTAGGCATAAAAAAATTCAACCAAGCAAGTTTAATTAAATTTAACCGACAAGATTTGTCTGTTTAATTTTTATTGTATTTTCCAGTTTTTGAATAAGATTGGTTTGCCTTGGTTTGCTTTGTTTTACGGTATATCAACCTCAATGGGTTATTTAATGCCGACAAGATTTTTATTCCTGCTAATATTTTTTTATCTATCTATCTATATATATATATATATATATATATATATATATATATATATATATATATATATGCAGAAATATAGTCTTAAAGTGTGCTATATTTATGGGATAAAGTGCTCAATATCAGAGATAGAGCGTGTGTAAATATAAAAGTGTACATGGAAGTCAGCACTTAGAGGCGACAGTCTGTTTCATGCTAGTGCAATCGTCAGTCGCCTGACGATTGCACTAGCATGAAACAGACTGTCGCCTCTAAGTGCTGACTTCCATGTACACTTTTATATTCATATATATATATATATATATATATATATATATATATATATATATATATATATATATCAGCATATATTGGTTTAGTTTGGTTTGTTTTACGGCATATCAACCTCAGTGGGTTATTTAATGCCGACAAGATTATTATTGCTGCTAATAATTTTTTTTTAAAAATGTATTGCTGATAATTTTTTTTCTTCAAAAATGTATTGCTGGCAATAATTTTTTACAAAAAACTATTTTTACACTTTCATAGTGCTTTGACCCCAGTTTTGGTGTTGACTATTTATCCATAGCTGGGACCCTAATAGGTGCTATCACCCCGGATCAGGGTGGACATGAGAACACCAGCAATTAAGAGGTGGTTCCACGCTCCTCAAAAGCTCCTGATCAGAGGCCTTGTTGTTGGATGTAGTTTATCGTCTTACCCAGGACGCGGATGTAGTTTATCGTCTTACCCAGGACGCGGATGTAGTTTATCGTCTTACCCAGGACACTTGAATATGAGGTATATCAGGATAGATAAACTGTGGATAAACTGTCCGAATTTCACCTTAGAAGAAGTGTTTATAAAATATTTACTACTACTACTACTAATGATAATAATTGTAATGGTTCCTTACCTATAACTACAGAATGAACTCTTCCTAATACTATGTATACTACGCCTCTCAAGAGAGAGGGACGAATCGAGTCGAGCTGATAGTAGTTCACTCCAAACCAGACTGACAGTCATACTAACACCTTCCACATCTTGTATTATTATTTCGTGTAATATATCTTCGTTATTTCTACTCTTGTGTTCGTGTTGTTCTTTCTTGGTCCTAACCTGGACCATAACAATAATAATGATAATAATAATAATATGCATAAATAAAAGATACATGCTTTCTCAGCGCCTTCGAGCTCCATTTAACCGTTACACATGACATCACATTGGAAAAATTGGAACCTTATCGTTACCGCTCTTATTTTCTGATAATGTCGCGTTTGGAGATTCGTATTTACAAAAATCGGCACGTTCATACACACATAAAATAAATTCTAAATTCATTTTAAAATATTGGGGTTAGTTGAATTGTACTAAACTTTTCCTTTTATGATTAGTAAATATAGTTTTTAATTAATAAAAATATCAACTCTTATAAATTAATACAGAATTTCCAAAGATTTAAAAGTTTTTAAATTATTCCAATTAAAATTTTTTAAATTAAAAAAAAATCTTGTAAACATTAATTATTTACCGAAAGAATATTTGTTTTAAAACAATAGTGTCCATAATATGTTTTATTTATGAAAGCAGTTAAAAGCTTCTCTAATTAAATAATATCTTTCTGCAACTGTGGATCCTGTTTAACAAAAAAATCATGACTTAAATTTTCCGAGGACTTGTACTTATAACTAATATAAACATTAATCGCTACAAAAAAGAATTTCTCAGAATTTGATAAAATTAAATAGGTGGAGGTTAACAGATGTAAAATAGTTTGTTTTTTTTTCAAACATTTTCTAAAAAGAAAGATTTCAAAAATAATTTATTTCATTTGTGAATAAGTTCTGAGAGTTTCATGAAAATCTGACAACTATCTGATTTTTGCAAGAATTTCCAAATCAGTGTTTTGCACCACAAAAAGACGCTAAAATTTACCATACTCATTTATGGTGACAGGCTAACGCAAGAAAAACAAAAAAAAATAACTAAAATTTTGAAGGTTCTAAAAGGGATAAAAAAAAATAAATTTTAATAATCAATAAATTCATTTGTAATAATAACAAAGATTTTGATGATAAAACCTTTTGTTTTTACTAAGTTCGGGGTATATTTTCATCATGTATGCTCATTATTTACATTATTCCGACTATTGTCCTCATCTTTGTTGCCATATTTATTTCAACGTTTCGGCCGTTATACGCTCCGGCCTTCTTCAAGTGGTTGAAATGTCGAACTGAACCCTTTATGTCGCTCACTGGGATAGACTGTTCTAGTTCCACGCGCCATGTTTAATGGATGTCAGTTATCAGTTATCTCCTGTTAATTTCCCTCTGAAAGTTCTCCACTGCCTTAACCGGGTATTGAACTCACATTATTTGGGTCCTGTCATTGGATCTAACTAGCACCTTTATCCACTGTGTCATGTGTCTTACGTACATTCATATACACATAATTGTCGGACTTTGTCCATTTCATAATGTATGACGTCATTTGTTTACATTTGGATACGCCATGAGCAGATATGAATGTACGTGAGAGAATCATGGAAGATTGTAGTTTAAAGACAGTAAAATCGACCTTGCTAACCGAACGCTCCTCTGTAGCTTAATCAGTTAAAGACACGTCAGGCTATATGATGGTTCCGTATAGGATACAGGTTCGATTCCTGTCGGAGGACGAATATTTTCTATGAACATTTCTCGGACATTCAGGCCAGTAAATGTTGTTTAATACTGCTTATTATAAACAGAGCATTTACTTAAATATTTGTATCTATAAAAAGAATGTTAAACATAAAAATGTCTTAAAATAATTGTCGAACTTTGTCCATTTCATAATATATATATATATATATATATATATATATATATATATATATATAGGTATTTAGACAGCAATCCTTCATTCCTACATGTTTCATCAAAGACGATAGACAAGATACTGCGATTAAGATTTTTATTTAATTTTTCTTGTGTTCAAACAAGTGTTTTCTTTTCTGTACAAAGAGTTTGCAGAAACTGTCCAAATGTTCTGTAATTCCGATCGCTTTCGGCTATACTTTTAGCCATTATCAAGGATGATTTTATTTTTGCTTCTTAATTGGGTGTATGGGTTGTGTGGATGTTTCCAGATTTATAGGGATACTTTATATTCCAAACACAGAATGTCGAACTGAACCCTTTTATATCAGAAGAAGACTGGGGCATACAACGGCCGAAACGTTGTGATAAATATGGCGACAGACATGAGGACAATAGTCCGAATAATGTAAATAGTGTACATAATACCTCATCTCAGAAATATAGACAGATACTGAAAGGCCGAAACGTGATAAATATGGCAACAAAGATGAGGACAATAATCCAAATAATGTAAATAGTGTACATAATACCTCATCCCAGAAATATAGACAGATACTGAAAGGCCGAAACGTTGTAATAAATATGGCGACAATGTTGAGGACAATAGTCCGAATAATGTAAATAGTGTACATAATAACTCATCTCAGAAATATAGACAGATACTGAAAGGCCGAAACGTTGTAATAAATATGGCGACAATGTTGAGGACAATAGTCAGAATAATGTAAATAGTGTACATAATAACTCATCTCAGAAATATAGACAGATACTGAAAGGCCGAAACGTTGTAATAAATATGGCGACAATGTTGAGGACAATAGTCAGAATAATGTAAATAGTGTACATAATAACTCATCTCAGAAATATAGACAGATACTGAAAGGCCGAAACGTTGTAATAAATATGGCGACAATGTTGAGGACAATAGTCAGAATAATGTAAATAGTGTACATAATAACTCATCTCAGAAATATAGACAGATACTGAAAGGCCGAAACGTTGTAATAAATATGGCGACAATGTTGAGGACAATATTCAGAATAATGTAAATAGTGTACATAATAACTCATCTCAGAAATATAGACAGATACTGAAAGGCCGAAACGTTGTAATAAATATGGCGACAAAGTTGAGGACAATTGTTCGAATAATGTAAATAGTATACATAATACCTCATCACAGAAATATAAACAAAAATTATGACGAAAGAAAGACAGAATTTTTTTAAAAATACACGCGACCAGCATGAAACTTGGAGTCACATTAGAAACAACAGTTGCGATTATAGACAGACATTCTATACTTGAAAAAAAAACTTTGTATAAATAGCAATCTAGCACATGAGCAAAAAATGTTGCGGCTTTTTGAGCCTGTTGATAAGAATATCAAAGACTTCAAGGCTCTTTGATGGCGATTCACAGTTTAGAAGAACACATTTACCTGCAATGCCACGGAAGAAAAGCTTTGAAGATTTCTAACTCTGTAGATGCCTAAATAATAAATCTTGTGCTTCTGAATTATTAGAGCGTTAAAAATCCCTGTCGATTGGACCGGAACCAGCGAGAAGTGAGCCACAACCAGCCATAAAACGGTGTGGAAATTGAGAAAAACCGCGGATTTAGACAATTTGGTGCCACTAGGTCTCTTGCAAGACAGGCAAGTTAAAAAGAGATAACAAAAACAACAATAATAATAAAGAAAATGGCTGAAGTAATTCTTCCAATATTTTTCAACACTTAAGAGAAGATCGCGATTTTAAAAAAGGAAAATAGAAAAGAAAAACACAAAAACAGAAATGTATAAAATCCCCTTTCTTCTTTTTCTTCTTCCCCACATATCTCCTTTTTTTCTTCTTTTCTTCTTCTTCTCCCATATCTCATTTCTTCCTCTTCTTCTTCTTCTTCTTCTCCCATATCTCATTTCTTCCTCTTCTTCTTCTTCTTCTTCTTCTTCTTCTTCTTCTTCTTCTTCTTCTTCTTTTTCTTCTTCTTCTTGTTCCCCACATATGTCCTTCTTCTTCTCCACATATCCCATTCTTCTTCTTCTTCTTCTTCTTCTTCTTCTTCTTCTTCTTCTTCTTCTTCTTCTTCTTCTTCTTCTTCTTCACATATCCCTACATATTCTTATTCTGCTTCTTCTTCACTGCTTTAATCGAGACACCATCTCTAGGAGAGTCGCCGATCGAAGATTATTATTATTATTATTAAAAAAACATGGCTGACGTAACTCTTCCAATATTTTTCAACACTTAAGGGCGCAATATAAGAAAAGAAAAAGAAAAGAAAAATCACTGACAATATTAAACAATATTTCCACAGTATATCTGTCTTTTTCAAGTCAAGCGTAAATATGACAATGATTTTTCCAGATATTTAACCCATATATAATATGACAATGATTTTTATAAATATTTAACCCATATATAATATAACAATGATTTTTTCAAATATTTAACCCATATATAATATGACAATGATTTTTCCAGATATTTAGCCCATATATAATATGACAATGATTTTTCCAGATATTTAGCCCATATATAAATATTTCCACAGTATATCTGTCTTTTTCAAGACAAGCGTAAATATGACAATGATTTCTCCTTATATTTAACCCATATATATGACAATGATTTTTCCAGATATTTAACCCATATATAATATTCTGTCAATACCTGTTCTTTTATTGTCCTCACTAATTAATAATGATTTTTCTCAGATACTTTTATTCTCAGTAACCACCCGTATAATTGCTTTATCGCCTTAATTGGGTTGAAATAATTTTTTTAAAAAGAAATAGTGTAAAAAAACAGGAAATATAACTAAATATTCCGATATCATATCAGCAAATTCACGCACTTTCTCTCTCGCCTTCTCTCTTTTTGTCTATCTATCTCTAGCTCATTGTTTCTCTGCCTTTCTTCTACCCATTCTTCCCTTTCTCTCATTCTTCACTCTCTTTCTGTCAATATGTCTTACACAGACACACATACATATATACTGCTTTTTCGTAATTAAAATATGTCATGGTTGACTATGGGTGTAACAGCATTTTCTTGCTATTGCCAGAACATGGGAAAATAGTTTGCTTAAATGTGCATCCAGCTATGCTTTATCAGGCTTACATTCATAATATGTCAGAGATGAGATCATTTGTCAAGTTAGAACCAAAATTATAAATCGGTTATTCGAGATACACTCTTGATAGATAGATAGATAGATAGATAGATAGATAGATAGATAATGAACAGACTGAGATAGATAGATAGATAGATAGATAGATAGATAGATAGATAGATAGATAGATAGATAGATAGATAGATAGATGATGAACAGACTGCGATAGATAGATAGATAGATAGATAGATAGATAGATAGATAGATAGATAGATAGATAGATAGATAGATAGATAGATAATGAAAGGACTGCGATAGATAGATAGATAGATAGATAGATAGATAGATAGATAGATAGATAGATAGATAGATAGATAATGAACAGACTGCGATAGATAGATAGATAGATAGATAGATAGATAGATAGATAGATAATGAACAGACTGCGATAGATAGATAGATAGATAGATAGATAGATAGATAGATAGATAGATAGATAGATAGATAGATAGATAGATAGATAGATATGCCACATTTGACAAAATGTTTCGTTTCTGACGATGGATAAATGTGAAATTGATTCAACCAAAATTCGAATTCGGCTCTTTGAAATGCACTCTAAAAAAAACGATAACGAATCCAAAATAGACTCGAATGGAACAAATGTCGTCGAGCTGTCGAGAAGGAATTGCAATGAATGTGTAAAGAGATAAGGAAAGGTGTTGGTTGAGAACAAACACCGTAATGAAGACACGAGACAAACTTCATTAGGAGTTTATGATAAATAGCTAGACGCTCGGTAATATATATTTCAGATGCAAGATGATTTATTTCGGCTATTGCGAAAGAGATGAAAAGGAAAGACACAGTCACTTCCCTCCTTTTGATTCTGTATTTATTACTTATTTTTTATGTGTATGCACGAAAATGGCGGCTAGCTTGCAGATGCCGCCTTTATGGCTGTATGACAATAGATAACTTTGACTCAATATTTGTAATAGAGCTAACATAGTCAGTTGTATGGATATTAGTATGTAATACTGGGTTTCACGCTTTTGCGATAATCAAAGTTTATCTGATGATCGCAAAAGCGTTAAACCCAGGGTTATATATATAGTTTACGAAAAAGTAGGTAATCTGTATGGGCAGACCCAAGGAGGATAAAATCCAGAGAGCTCAATGTAAATCAGAGCTAATAATTTAAATAAAAACAGATCACTTTAAGGTTCCATGTAATAAATTATTTCACCACAACCCTTTTAAAGGACTGCGGATCATCAGACTTTACTTCCAAAGGTTGAAACGAAAAATGAAAAGAAATTTACACATTTTTGACGGGCAGTACGAAGCATATGTTAATTAGTGAGGGGGGAGAGAGACATGATAGAGTTAGATAATCATTACAAGACAATTTGCAAATGTTTTTTAAAAAATTTGACTCTACATATATATAAGACATTGTTAAAATTTTTGACCCTGAAGATGAACAATGATGTTCGAAAGTACTCGGTTATCTTACGGACAATATTTATTTCGATATAATTTTCAAATAAAAAGTCTCATTAGAAAATATGAGAAAACTCGAAAGAGAATATGCAGGACTATGTTGTCTTTGACATTCAACACAACATATATATATATTAAAAGAATGTTAAACATAAAAATGTCTTTAAATACACATATGTCTATTTTTATAACAATCCTTTCTAGTTATCTAATCAGTTTCTTGATGAAATTCATCAAGGAGTGCGACGTAGTTTGTTCCTACCCGCGTACTTTCGATCTCCTCCAAGATGATCCTCAGCGGTGAATTACAAAGACAAACTTATTGTAACTGCATTTCGTTATGATGGTGATTTTTCCCCTTGTCGTGTCTATGTTTTATTTACTCGGCTTTTAGTAAATCACGAATTACTGGATTTGTTTTAATTAGTTGTTGTTCTTTAAGAGTTTATATATTTTGATATATTTACAAACAAGACAATATCATCTCATCTCATCTCATCTGCAGTCGCTCTCTCACAGACGCGACGTTGCCTCGCTCTGTCTTTTTTACAAATACTTTCACGGTAATTGCTCCGAGGAGCTGCTTTCGCTGGTTCCTAGGCCTCATGAATTTAAACGTCCTACGAGGCTGGCATCCCGTTCCCACCCCTTCACCGTTGAAACAGTTAGATGTAGACGTCTCTTCTACTCCAATAGCTTCATGTCTCGCACATCTCGCCTGTGGAACTCCCTTCCTTATTCCTGTTTCCCTGACAAATACAATCTCCAACTATTTAAGTGTAACGTCAATCGACATCTCCAGTTGCCTTGATCTATCCACTCCCCTTCTCCACATCCTTTCATTCCTATCTGCTCTCGCTCCAAATCTTCTGTAACCCCCTTGCCTTGATCGATCCACTATCTTTCTCCACATCCTCTCCTTTACCACTCCTATCTGCTCTTCCTCCAAACCTTCTGTAACCCCTTGCGTGCTGGTGGCTTCCAGCCTTGCTTGGGGTGATAAGCTTAAAAAACAATATCTTGAATATACGATCCTATTGTAGAGTAACATTGAAATTTAAAATTGCCAGAAAGATTTTGATTCTCAAAAGGAAAAACAATTCTATTAAGGCCTGAGAAAAACTCAATGAAAGTCAGTTTGAAGTCAGTCATATATTCTAGCCTTTTTGAAATAGCAAAAATAGCCGATATGATTCCGTCGTCGTCGTCGTCGGCATCCGTACGTCTCGAGAGATGATGGAATAGCGCGGTGCGCTACGAGCCTGGGCAGGATATATGGAGAACGGAGGAGTAATGGATAGCGGCTTGGATAGAGGAATCGGAGAGCCGAGTTCGAATTCCAGTCGAATCCATTACATTCACTTACGTGCTAATATCTTTGGGAAAGTTGTGAATCCTCGTCTTCTCCTCCCATCTATGGGTAAATAGCAGGACAGACTGGGTTCTATAGCCTTGGATGGCAACTGGTCTAGGAGAAGGACAACTCTGAATTCAAACCCGAAGTGGAGCCCCTAAGGCGGATGGACGGCACTTTGTGCTACCTTCCGGCAACTACAGCCGCGTTGGTACCAAACTGTATTGGATTAACCTCTTCTTTGGAATCGGCTAGCAAGGCCGAGAGGGGAAACTAGACGTCTGGGCAGCCATAGCAGATATGATTAGCAAATAGACAATAATAAAATCTAATACTTAAAGTCAACACTAAAAATGATGAAATGGAGAAAACATATGGTCGTCAATACAAAAATATATAAAAATGAAAATACAGAATTAAGCAGATACCACCAACGTTCACTCTAAAAAATGTTAATGATGTTCTAGAGGTACTGACAGACGAAATAATGTTTGCGCTGTAAAATGTATAACAAGGTGAAGATGGCATAGTAGCAGACATTTTGAAAGACGTACTATTCCACAAAGGATTAGCACAACTATTTACCCACTATATACGAAAAAGGTTAGTACCGAAAATGTTCGATCTAAGAATAGTAACCATACATTATAAAAACTAAATACGTTGGCAACAATCGACCTCTTACGTCACTATTGAATTTTTATTTTCAAACAAACTAATAAATACTTTAGATGAAAAGCAGATATATGAACAGTAAGGTTTTAGAAACAGCTACTCAAAATGCCATCTACAAATAGTGAATAAAATGATTGAAAAAACAGACGCATTTGTTTATCTCTAGTGATTATTGCAAGTAGAACACTCGGCAGTTTTTAACTCGCTACGAAGACAATGTATGTCATTTAAAATGCATAGAATAAGAGTGGATGAGCAGATAACTTAATGGTTATCTGCGGGATTCACTTCAGAAATAACAGCCTTGGAGATGGCATGAATATATTTAAGGTACTGGACGATTTCTTTCGCCTTCGTCGGAGGTTTCTGGTGCCTTCTTTTTCTCTCCTATTCTTCCTAGGATGCCAATTTATTTGAAAATTGTGCTATTCAGATTTTTCCACCACTACAGAGTTTAAATAGATTAACATTATTATGAAATGGACAAAGTCCCACAATTATTTTTTTTAGGCACTTAACATATATATATATATATATATATATATATATTTATATATTAAGACACTTACTATATATATATATATATATATATATATATATATATATATATATTCAGACATATATATTTATATATACATATATATATATTCAGACACTTAATACACACACACATATATATATATATATATATATATATATATTAAGACACTATATATATATATATATATTCAGACACTTAATAAATATATATATATATATGTATATATATATATATATATATATATATTCAGACACTTAATACATATATATATATATATGTATATATATATATATATATATATTCAGACACTTAATACATATATATATATATATATATATATATATATATATATATATATATTATAAAATGGACAAAGTCCGACAATTATTTTTTAAGACACTTAATATATATAAATAAATATATATATATATATAAAGACACTTAATATATATATATATATATATATATATATATATATATATATATATATATATATATATATATATATTAAGACACTTTTAATATATATATATATGTATATATATATATATATATGTATAAATATATATATATATATATTATGAAATGGACAAAGTTCGACAATTATTTTTTAAGACACTTAATATATATATATATATATATATATATTAAGACATAATATGTATGTATATATATATATTAACACACACTATGTATGTATATATATATATATATATATTAAGACACTTTTAATATATATATATATATATATAAATATATGTATATATATAAATATATATATATATATATATTATGAAATGGACATTGTCCAACAATTATTTTTTAAGACACATAATATATATATATATATATATATATATTAAGACACATTATATATATATATATATATATATATTAAGACACTTAATATGTATATATATATATATATATATATATATATATATATATATATATATATATATATATAAGACACTTAATATGTATGTATATATATATATATATATATATATATATATATATGTCGGATAGAATAAACTGAAGAACAAGTAGGAAACGTATATCAATCTAACGTTTCACTTTTATTAAAGCTTCGTCTAAGATTGCGGTAGAAATGAAAACAAAGAGTATTGCTATGTTAAGACTGAGGGTGACATCTATAGATATACCCTCACACATGAATTAACATTAGTTTCCAATATACACTCAGACACACAAGCGTTTCTTTACACTATCACATATTTTAACGTACAAACTGTTACTTACACATAATTATATATTATCTACTGCGTCTATACACGTGACACGTATCTGACCAATAAGAATTAACCAAAAGTTCTTCACATCCCAGGACTCTGTCTCTTTGCTTTTTTTCATTTCTCTCTCGATATCTGATGAAGCTTTAATAAAAGTGAAATATAAAAGTGAAACACATCAAAAATGTTGTTACAAACAATTTCCTCACACTAAACAAAGACAAAATTCCATATAAACAGATGTTCGCAAAACATTCGTTTTTTAATTATTAAGTGTAAATCTTTACCAGTCTAAAAATTATTATTACCAAAGTTTGTGGTGCCACGAAGCCTGTCTCAGCAACGCGACGATAAACAGTAATTAAGGTTGGATGACTCGACTGCCTTCAGTTTGGAAACGCAATGTGATACAGTCGAGCAGCCTCGCGTCCATAACCATACTAGCGGTCGTATGTAAAAATCGTATCCGTCTGCTCACGATATGGATATCCCGCCATTCTTAAACGGAACACTTAGTCAACTCACTATTACACACGTTAAACGTTAAAGACAAACTAGCCACAGATTTACACGAATGACAAATGTGACCATGTCTACGTGTCAACACATCGCCATTTACCGTAAACTTTCTTTAAACTTAACTCAAAAACGAAAGATTTGCTGACATGTTTATATAGACTTTTGTCCTAGCTTTGGTGTGAGGAACCCTCCCCCAAATGTTGTACAATAACTTTTGATACACCCTCTGCGTGTGCGTATGTGTGTGTGTGTGTGTGCTTTTTTTAAAACTTTTTATTTCAAGCAAGGCGGGAATGCCACTAGCACACAAGTGATTACAGAGAGCGAGACTAAAGAGGGGCGTTTGAGGAAAGGATAAAGAAAAGGAGGGGATTAACATCAAGGCATCAGAAGATGCCGATTGACATTACATTTGAATATTTGAAGATTATAGTTATCAGGGAAGGAAGTAGGAGGAAGGGAGTTCCACTGTCGGGAAGTGCGAGAGAAGAAGCTGTTGGAGTAGAAGAGGTGGTTACATTTAGCCGTTTCGACAGTAAAAGGGTTGGACAGTGATGTCAACCTAGTAGCACGCTTAAATTCA
>OZ038487.1:12129303-12139303 GCA_964036315.1 Acanthosepion esculentum | reverse complement strand
CTAACTTCAAACGGCAGTTTTTTTTTAGAATACATCAAATAAGTTCAGTCACGTTAATAAAACATATTGATACTAACTAAAATTTTAACTCAGGATTTGTTTTGACATCTAAATTGATTGTTTAAAATTTGACAGTTTTTTTCATTCCGAATTTGAATTATTGAAATTTATATGATTTGCTTAATAACTCTAGACAGGGTATATATATATATATATATATATATATATATATATATATATATATAATCCTAATGAGCCAGTTCGCACTGAAGATCAGTTAGCTGAAACCTGGGTAGGTAGTTTCTGGCCCACAAGAATTGTTTATACTCTGCTCTACTTAGTGTATTGAGTACTTTACGCCTTTTCTTATTTTAGTCGATTGTTTTTTTTTTTGGCTAGGCATTGCGGTGTTGGACGATTTTTTTCGACCTACTAAGATCTTTTTAGTCTTTTCTTTTTTTTCATATTTTTTTCCGCAGATACCAGTTTGGAAATTGTACTATCCAGGTTTTTTTTACTACCAGTCGAGTATAGGTATTAAAATAAACATAATATATATATATATATATATATATATATATATATATATATATATATAAAGACATTTGACTGAATGTCCGAGAAATTTTCATAGAAAATATTCGTCCTCCGAAAGGCCGGCAAATGTTATTTAATACTGTTTATTATAAACAGAGCATTTATTTAAATACTTGTATCTATAAAAAGAATGTTAAACATAAAAAAAAATGTCTTTAAATAATTGTCGGACTTTGTCCATTTCATAATGTGTGACGTCATTTGTTTACATTTGATACGGCATGAGCAGTTATGAATGTACGTGAGAAATTCATGGAAGATTGAAGTTTATAAGCAGTAAATTCGACCTTGCCAACTGAACGATGCTTTGTGGCCGAGAAATTTTCATAGAAAATATGCGTCCTTCGAACGATCCTTTGTGGCCGAGCGGTTAAGGCACGTCAGGCTATATGACGGTTCCGTATAGGATACAGGTTCGAATCCTGTCGGAGGACGAATATTTTCCATGAAAATTTCTCGGACATTCAGGCCGGTAAATGTTATTTAATACTGTTTATTATAAACAGAGCCTTTACTTAAATACTTGTATCTATAAAAAGAATGTCAAAAATAAAATGGCTTTAAATAATTGTCGGACTTTGTCCATTTCATAATATATATATATATATATATATATATATATATATATATATATATATATATATATATATATAAGTTGCGTTAAAGATTGACATGGTACTGCGATTAAACATTGATATTCAAAATAAATAAATTTAAAGTAAAAAATTTAAAAATAAATAAATTTAAATTAAAAAGTTAAAAATGAATAAATTAAATAAAATATCCTTGATAATGGTTAACAAAATAGCCAAAAGGATTCGGATGTATAGAACATGCAGACAGTTCTTACACATTTTATATCCACCAAAGAAAACACACAAGAAAAATTGAATAAAAAGTTTAATTGCCAGTTGTCTTTAATGAAACATGTATAAAATAGTGATTGCTGCCCGAATACACAATATCTATACAAGGCGGCAAAACTTCATCATTTTACATCGGAAATGGATAGCTGTAAGTTCTATGCTAACAGTTTCTCTTTTTGCACTTGTGAAACTCTATTCCGGCTTCTTGCTTTCCAGTCAAGTTTGTTTTTCGAAAGTCAAATGCAATGTCAATCTTTATCTTCTCTCTTGTTCTTTTATTGTTCTCCCTCCTTAATAATGTTGTTTTCATATTCTTTCACACTCAGTAAACTCCACTGCGTTATAGTTGCTTTGTTGCCTTAGTTGGGGTGAAAATATTATTAAAAAAATACACACATCAATCACTGGTGCCAAAGAGTGTGAGTACGCAAATATATTTAGCGAAGATAATTTTGTATAACCTTTTCACTGGCGCCAGTTTTCCATGTAAGGGTTCATACGGTCAACAACGAAATTATTCGTACACCCACAATTTTGAAAGTTTTTATCTTCATCTAACTCAACAATTTACTTTTCAGCAAACATATGTCTAAATCAGTGACTGCGTGACTTCAGAAAAAGATTACAGTTCTGTCATGGCCTTTAGTGAGTCCTGACTTCAATTGAATATCTATGACAAGAATTGAAAGTTCGAACAAATCGTTAATAACCAAAAAAGAACTCCAGGAATTACGTGAAACCATTGAATAATGGAAAAAAATCCCATAAAAGACTTTTTCAAGTCTCAGCAAAAACTTTAGAAAACGTTTGCAGCAACTGTCTATATTTCTGAGATGAGTTATTATATACACTGTTTACATTATTCGGACTATTGTTCTCATCTTTGTCACCATATTTATTACAACGTTTCGGCCGTTGTACGCTCCGGCCTTCTTCAGTATCTGTCTATATTTCTGAGATGAGGTATTATGCACACTATTTACATTATTCGGACTATTGTCCTCATCTTTGTCGCCATATTTATTACAACGTTTCGGCTGTTGTACGCTCCGGCCTTCTTCAGTATCTGAAGAAATAATCCGAATAATATAAATAGTGTACGATTACAGCAAGTTATAATGATGAGTGGCCATTTTATTGACTATTAATAGTGTATAAATTGTTCAATGTTTTTCTATACTGTACGAATAATTTTGTCTTTTCCTATTTTGCATAATACACCGGTTAAATTTGTTGTATTTAACCTATTGTTCTGAAAATTGAGTCTTACATTCCTTTTTCTTTTTTTTTCTTTTTTGTGCTTATTAACCTATCAAAAACCTGGAATTATACGGGCATTAGATTCTAAGAAATGGAAAAAATTATTCAAAATTGATGGGTGTACGAATAATTTTGTCGTTGACTGTAGATCAAAAATACACCATTACTTTTCAACGTTACTATGATGATGTCTTCCATCACGTTGTCGAGTATGATCGTCAAATGATGTCGGAAGACTTAGTTGCACTTTAAATGAATACGACTCTTTAACCGGGATAAATTTGTAAAACCACTGCCATAAAGTTGACATGTCTGAGAGACGTACATTTTAGTATTATTAGGTGTATTGTAATTTTAAACATTCATTGGTTATAATTCCTTTTTCGGATAAACACTGTTGTAGCATACCTACGGACGATAATGGGTATGTCCCCATTCACATAAATACAGTAGTAAATACTGTATGTTGGTCTGCAGTCGGAGATTCGTCTCCAGCTATGCTGGCCAAACTCTCTGCCTCTGGACAGAAAGAGTCCCCAGACGAGGCTATGTCGAAGGACAGAGTCTCGTCTCGGGAAACAGCTACCGGAGCTCATTTTATACGAGCTCTACGGGGAATTTTTTGCCGGGCCTACGGGCACGGATACCCCACATTAAATTCGACACATCTGACCGCATCGGGCGGTTGGCATATATCCTGCAGTTGGAGATTCGTCTCCAACGGTGCTGGTCAAACTCTCTGCCTCCGGGCAGAGACGATCCCCAAACGAGGCTATGTCGAAGGGTTGAGTCTCGTCTCGGGAAACAGCTACCCGACGCCGTTTTATACGGTGTTTACGGGGAATTTTTGGCCGATCCTACGGGCTCGGATACCCCAGATTAAATTCGGCCCTGTGCCACATCTCCTGCAATTGGAGATTCATTGTGGAATTCATTGACTCACTTCTATCAGTTGACTGTTTCTTCGATGCGCCGCTGGCGAATCTTATATGTGTTGTTCTTGTCCTAAGTATTATTGTTCATTACCAACCTTCGTTTGATTATTCTTTTCAGTAACTTTCCCTGGGTAACAACGCAACCAGAATTACAGCATATAAAAAATTTCTTATGATACCAAGTACATGAAATTTTTAAAATGGAGGAAGACGCTGCACTGGATCGATGTCATAGTCTGAGCAAAAACATCTTGTACCCAAAAAGAAAAACCAGGCATCATCATTGGATGCTGTCAAACCGCAGGTGTTTCATCAGTTTTCCTTCTCCTAGTTGAAGGAAAGTTAAAGGCCCAACTCTCCCAGTGGGATTACCGCACGCCTAGACAACAACACTTACATTTCTACATCTCCGCAGTTCGAATTTCAATTGAGGATGCTTATATTCAGTAAATAATATTGCCCTTGGAAAAGACACTGGCTCTACATATCTCTGCAACACTATATATGTACAAAATAGTGGTAAATCTTAGATCTGAGATCTTGAATCTTAATCGCGAGGTAAATCTTAGTACTGAGTAGTAAGTTTGATGGATTTTATTTAGGGGTTTCACATAAAAGTGGGGTGAATACATATGCACTCACTAGCTTTCAGAGTTTTATTTGTAAATAATTTTGTAAAACACGTAATACATTTTCCACTTCAAAATGATGAAATATTTTTGGTGTTGGTCCATTACATACAACCCCAATAAAATGCATTTAAATTTAGGGTCCTAACGTGACAAAACTGTAGAAGTTCAAGGGAGGTGAATACTTATGCAAAGCACTGTATATTAATGTACTTGCAAATACATTTCCTGACATTGGACTCTATTTCTTAGCTCTCTCTCTCTCTCTCTCTCTCTCTCTCTCTCTCTCTCTCTCTCTCTCTCTCTCTCTCTCGCCCTCTTTCTGCTCTCCATTTTTGTCCTTCTTTCTGCTCTTTCTCTCTCTGTCTGCCCTTACTTTTTCTCTTTGCTCTACCTCTCTCTCTCTCTCTCTCTGCTCTCCCTCCTTGTTCTCGCTCTGCTCTTTCTCTCTACTTTCCCTTTCTGCTCTTTCTCTTTACTCTAGCTCTCTCTCACTCTTTGCTGTTTCTCTCACTCTCTCTTTGTGTTCTCTCTCTGCTCTTTCTCTCTTTGCTTTATCTCTGTCTCTTCTCTCTCTTTTCTCTCTCTCTCTCTTTGCTTTATCTCTCTCTCTCTCTCCCTTGCCCTCTTTCTGCTCTCTATTTTTGTTCTCTTTTCTGCTTTTTCTCTCTGTGTCTGCTCTTACTTTCTCTCTTTGCTCTCTCTCTCTCTCTGCTCTCCCTCCTTGTTTTCTCACTCTCCTTGCTCTCATTCTGCTCTCCCGCTTTGATCTCTCTCTTTACCCTTTTTTGTTCTTTATTCTCTTTCGCTTTGCTCTATCTCTCTCTCTTTGCTGTCTCTATCACTCTCTCTTTGTACACTCTCTCTTTGCTCTCCCTCTCTTTCTGCTCTTTCTCTCTCTTTGCTCACACTCTCTCTCTCCTATTTCTCTCCCTCCTCTCTCTCTCTCTTTTTGCTCTCTCTCTCTCTGCTCTTTCTTTCACTTTGCTCTCGCTCTCTCTCTCTCTCTCTCTCTCTCTCTTTGTGACACAGCCATTTAGGTCGTGGGTGATGATGGTTCTCCAAGGCTTCTTCTGCAATTATGACTATTCACAGTTCACGAGTATTAAATTTTCATATGCAATTTAAATTACACTTATCACTGAACATGTTTTATATATATATATATATATATATATATATATATATATATATATATATATATTACCAGGCAAAAGTTGTCAACATCCAGAAGATAACACTTGTGTAAATTATTAAAAAATTTGGATTGAAAAGACACATGTTGATGCAAATAAGGACATTCCATAAATTAATTTAATCACGATGAAGTCAAGTTCATTTAGCATATTTGCGACAGGACGTGTAATTCAGTTGTTGATCTTCAGAGTCATCTTATGGGAGACGCAAAGCGAGATCTGGACAGCAGGGGGACAAAACATTTGGGTTGGGCTAGATTTAGACGTATAGAATCTAATCATTTGGTCATTATGACTACTACGACGATCATATCACACACAAATGAACTCAGTGCCTACTCACCACTGACTAACTGACAACACGGGAGAGTGTCACTTCGGACATTAGCAGAAAGATACTCTTCGTTTCTAATATCGTATCAGTTCGGATAGAATTACGAGTAAATTATATTTATTCCGACATTTGTTGTTTCAGCAAAAACAAAATGTTTTTCAAATATTGAACAAAAATTATATATATATATATATATATATATATATATATATATATATAAATTCAAGAAAGACATTCGGATTACTAATACAAAAACAGAGAATGTCTCATACCGAGAATATTTAACATCGAAAAACATAAAGGAGAAAAAAATTAATTATTTTTAATAATATGTGGAAATCTCAACTCTTTACCTGAAGACAGTTGCGAGACCAGAAACACGTGTAGTAAAATTATGGAAAATCAAACATAATATTTTTTTTTAAAGTCCACATTACAACTAAAAACGTTTGCCGTACCTATCTTCTTTTTAATATACACACTTTTCTCTCGTTGGAACCACTATAACCTCTTCCTTTTATATATATATATATATATATATATATATATATATATATATGAAGAAATATAGTTTTAGGTATATTATAATATGGGATAAAGTGCTCAATATCAGTGATAGAGCGTATGTAAATATAAAAGTGAACACTGAAGTCAACATTCAGAGGCGACAGACTGTTTCATGCCAAACGCGATCTCCAGGCCAATAGTGACCTGATGATTCTGTTTAGTATGAAACAGTCTGTCGCCTCTCAGTGTTGACTTCAATGTTCACTTTATATATATATATATATATATATATATATATATATATATATATATGATTACACATATACCTACGTTTACAGTACGACTCAGAGTTTCATGGCTTTTTCAATCATCAGGTACAAAAAGTTACGAACTGTTCAATACAGTTTTTTCAAAAAAATACAACCGCATTGAACAGTTCATAACTTTTTGTACCTGATGATTGCGAAAGCCATAAAACATGAGTCATACTGTGAACATAGGTATATGTGTAATTATTAATATATACTTTATAGCTCTGTTTTAATACATTGAGCACCGTTTTTTCTATACTACTGATTAAATAAATAGTTATTTGCTCACCTGTATGTGTACGTAATAGCTCAAATATATGGTTCATCGTACCTGTTTATTTAGATCATTTCTACATCTCTCTCTCTCTCTCTCTCTCTCTCTCTCTCTCTCTCTCTCTCTCTCTCTCTACAAATATATATATATATATATATATATAAAGAAAATGAATAAATGTAAGCTGAAGTATTAAATATATATATATATATGTTATTTTTTGCTTAAGTATATAAACACACACACATGTGTGTGTGTGTGTGTATGTGTGTGAGGATGTTGTAAAAAAACAGCCTAACTAATTTACCAAAATCTAACAGAAATTATATTTGGTAGAGCTTCTTAATGTGACAGAGCATTTTTCCGCACCCTCTCATATATATATATATATATATATATATATATATATATATATATATATATAGGTGGGCAAAATAAATAGAATATCAAATTTTAAAAGAATTCTAACAAAAAAATGTTCCTTAACATTTCAGAATATACAATAAATTCCAAATCGTGCAGTGACCCCTTACGTTGGTGCACTTTTAAACATGGACGAGGACACACTGTTTTTTTGTTTTGTTTTTTATCGCCATATATAGTCGATTTCGTCATTTATTCAGATCTAGTGCGTCCGTCAGCAATTTGGAATTCTGGAATGAAGTGAGAAAGAATGAAAAGAAGGAGAGAAAGAAGGAGCTGCCTATTATGCGATTTTCAAAGATGAATAATTTGCAAAAATTGGGTTCACTGATACGTCTTAAATAAAAGCTATTCCGATAAACATGCTGGTCAATTTTTGTTTTATTTTACTTAAACAGAATGTGACACAGTCTTTTTTTTTAATTCTGGAAGTCAACTTGGTCGTCATGGTAACCATGGTATTTTTTTTTTTTTCATTTAAATCTAAAATTTGTTTTCTACTTCTTGGTGTGAAATCATCTTCTTGATGTGACTGATCATCAAGGACTTGGTTTCAATGCTGTTAACCCAAATAAGTAAGAGAGGATGAAAAAGGCGACACTGAAATCCGAAGGCGTATCAAAACAGTGAAAGATGTCTTCCAAAAGCTAAGCAAAATATCTAGGAATATAAAAAAATTCGTTAGAAACAAAGTGTACTGAACTGTGACGTAATATCACTCTTCTTATATTTCACTGAAGCCTGGACAATCTCCTCAAAAATTAAGAAGTGACTTGAAACAACAGAAATGTTGTTCTACAGAAGGATGCTGAGGATACCATAGAGCGACCATGCGAGCAACGACGAGGTTTTAGAGACAATTAAAATAAAATGGATACTTATACTTAGTATCAGGAAGAGTCAGTTGAATTTTCTAGGGCGTATAATGAGGAAAGAGGGCTTGGAAAATTTGATACTCACAGGGCAGATTGAAGGTAAGAGGGACAGAGGGAAACAATTCATAACCTATTTCGAGATCTTGAGTAAATGGATGGCGGAACAAGGTTTAGGAGAGATAACAAAATGACAAAATTTATTAAGAGCTACAATGGAGAGGAAATTGTGGAGACCCACGATCGCCTACGTCCTGAAAAGACACGGCACATAGAAGATAACCCAATTTAAAGCCGTAGTACTAGATTTGAATTTCGATTACTGTTTAAAACTTTATATCATAATAGTGGATTATAAATAGATAGGTGATAAATATTTACACAAATACACAGATATATATATATATATATATATATATATATATATATATATATATATATATATATATATATATATATATATATATATATACCTATGAATCTAAAGAGCCAGGTAAACCTACGCGGATCGTCATTGTACACTGGCCAGTGTACCCTGACGATCCGCGTACGTGAAACCTAGGTGAGTTTGTCTGGCTCTTTAGGTTTATAGTTAGATTTGCTCTACTTAGGTATTGAGCACTTTACTTAGTTACTTTTGCTTTATTCGTTTTGGAAGGGGGGGTGGGACTCTGAGCTTGGATTCTGGACGATTGTTTACGCCTCAATTTCATGTTCTTAGTTTTTTCTTTTTTCATCCCTTATTTTTCCTTGGATATTGGTTTGATCATTTACAAGCCAAAACACCTAAGGTTTTTCCAGACGAGTATATATATATATATATATAGAGAGAGAGAGAGAGAGAGAGACAGACAGACAGACAGACAGACAGACAGAGACTACGGACTAAATTACCGGTTTCACAACCGAATACTATCATCAGACCAAGAATAATGAAACTGACAGTCGCCATGCTGTGTTGATGACGATGTCCACATTGTTCTATATCCGACATCGAGCACTCTTCTCCTATAGATGTATAAAATGTTAACGATATTCAATTGGGAGTAGCATTCCGTCTCTAATACATGTTTCATTGAAAAGGAATGACAAATTAGTGAGCTTAACTCTCTCATATTACACCTTTATAAGGATGCATTTAAATAAAGATGGACACATACCAACTTCGATACGTAAAATGACCAAAAACAGAAACATAAGTCATGCTTCTAACTGCAAGAAAACGTTTAAAAATAAGAGAAGCCCTAATTATATATAGTAAACGTAATAAATCCGTTGTCCCATATATATATATATATATATATATATATATATATATATATTAAAGGTAACAAATCCGTTGCTATATAATCCAAGTGGATCCTAATAATATAAAATATTAAAACTGATCCACAAAAAGAGCTCAATGTATTTATTATAACAGAGCAAATAAATAGCAGTAGTACACGACAAAATCCAAAATTACCTCATATGGGGGGGGGTAGATCTATTTTAACCGACGAAAACTTCGTCAGTCTTATTCAACCCCGGTATATAGACTGAGTTCGTGTCGGAATTAGAAAATTAATTGTTACAGCTGTCAAAAAACTACTCTTTTAGTTTCAAATTAATCCTTCATTCTTCATATAACCCCAATTTAATGTCATAAGGTTAACATCCGAGTTTAATTTTATAAATCCTCCTCCCTTTCAGGCTAATACTTTCCACCCTTTGTGCATTTCGTCTGACTGAAAGATTGAAATGGATAAATTCTGTATTAGTTTTTCGACAGATATTACGGATATTGACCATTTTGA
>OZ038487.1:12099303-12126803 GCA_964036315.1 Acanthosepion esculentum | reverse complement strand
GAGCCCCGAAGGCGGATGGACGGCACTTTGTGCTAACTTCCGGCAACTCTTGCAGCCGCGTTGGTACCAAACTGTATTGGTTTATCCTGTCCTTTGGACTCTGCCTGGAAGTCCGAGAGTTGGGAACTAGACGTCTTGGCAGCCCTAGTTCTCCATATATCCCGTGCTAATCCATCGTCTCTCGAGACGGACGGATGTCGACGAGGACGATGTGTGTGTGTGTGTGTGTGTGTGTGTGTGTGCGTGTGTGTAAAATGACTGAAAATTACCGGAAGCATTAAGCACACAAAACAATCAACCCATCATCAATGAAATTAAATCTTTAGAACTTTAGCACCTAACGCAATAAATATATTTCAATAAGAAAGGAAGTCGTGAACAAATGAAATGCGATATTTGAAAACGAAACTGTGAACTTAACATAAAACGTCTTTGATAACGTCTAACGCTAACCGAAAGTCCTCAGGCACAGAGAAATATATGAATCACTAAACCAAAAAAATAATCTAGAACATCGAAAAAGTAAATATAAAAAAAATAATTAACAAAGTACAAACAAGACATATAAAGTAGGAACCAGACAAAATTTTAGATCAAACTTCAAAGACAAAAAAAAAACGGAAGGGGCAGCAGCTCTGTGGGTAAGTATCAACTGATTGGTACATTGACTTGATATGTCAGTGATCGATAGTTGGTTCGCTGGTTGATTATTTTTTCGCGGCATATCGACCTCTATGGATTATTTAATGCTGAAATATCAATATTTTGAACACAATTTTATGTTTTCAGGGCAAAGGTATGTTTTTAAGGTATACAGTTTGTAGATGATGCTTCTGAATGTAGCTTATCTTCATACAAAGGATGCCGGTGATTGATGCTATATGATAAGCAACACAGTCAAATACAATAGTATGGATCAAGCAACTCTAACGCAGTGAATACTACGGTTACTAGTAGCTGTTAAGACCAGTAATATTGAACCGTATATACAGTTGAGGCCAAAATGTTCAGAATGGCATTGTTTTCGTCAGAAAAGTAGGTATAAGTTTGGCAGTAAATCACTAAATCATCCATAGCTTTTGTATTATCCTCTCAAATTACACCAAAATCTCAGTCAATAACAAATAATAACGTATTTATTGTCTGTGAAAATTATAGAATATAAAACAACTTTGATAAAAACTTATACCTACTTTTCTGACGAAAACAATGCTGTTCTGAACATTTTGGCCGCAACTGTATATGTGTGAAAGCAATTGAAAAACAGGTGATACGCTCAACGAATAGAATTGAATGAACTAGACCAGTGCTTCAATCTTTTTTAGCCCATGGACCATATTTTCTTTCTTCAAAAACTGCAAATGGATCACTCCTGCTCTTACTTTTAGGCTGTTCAATTTTCAAATTGAAAAATACTCAATGAAAACACAAAGTAAACATAGGAATAATTTTTATATGAATAAAAAATTTATATAATATGTAACATATATAACATTTTTATATATATATATATATATATATATATATATATATATATATATATATATATATATATATATATAATAAATATATATGATAAAAATAAAATAAATGTAACACTGCATAATACGCACGTAATTTCGAAATTTTCAAAATGTGTGAAATTAAACAAAATATTATATTTTTTAATTCTTCAAAGTAGGAATAATTTAGATACATTTTTGTGAAATGGCTACAATTTTTCTATGGCTAGGAATTCTCTGTGAACCACTAGAAATGCTATGTCGACTATCGGCGGTCCAACTGGACCACTTTGAAAAACACTGATTTAGATAATGTCATTCGACTTCACTCGAAATAAAGAAAACATTTTCTACTATTCATATACTCCTCATAATCAACCTGAAATCTCGAATCATGTTTTTAAATGACCGAGTCAAAACGAGACTTTGATATGGATGCCAGTCAAGGCGTCAAACCCATTTATAAATATCTCAGCTATCAACTCTATTCAATGGATTCCTAAGATCAAAAAGGCCTCTAGCAAGTAAAGCCTGAGGAACGTGGCAAAGACCACCCTTATTTAAACACTGTAGACTGACGTTACAGAATCACAAATAAAGAACTGTACCAAATAAAAGAAACCGCATCACTTGAGGACTACCAACAGCAGCAAAAACTAAAATGGATTGCATATGTACCTCGAAGAGAAAAAAATATAATCAAGATGTTGACATTCCACACTACTTAAAATAAAAGGTTAGGAAGGAAACTCCCATCAATAGTTGAAGAGCGATAACAGTCACTAGACTTGAGAAACCTGTTTTCTTAAAACGTTTTTTAGGAGAAAAATTTTCTAAAGTTAAAACAGAAAGCAGTACTGTCTGCTCGAGCAATGAATGCCAAATGTTTCCTTATTAGGAAACGGCTAATATTACCATTACAATTATAAGTCTTTAACTGTTTCGGTTGAATACACTTCATCTGTTACAGTAGCCTGATGTGGATTAAAGAAGTCGCTTCTAGTGGAGTACAAAAATTAAATTGCTCTTACGAACCTGCCATGTGGCAATCCGACATAATCAGGGATATAAAAACCAGCCAAAACTCAATTCCCAGGTTTGAGTGATATCGGCTCAACAGTGTTATCTCTGCCGAAACCTTTTTGACATTTAGACATAAGTTTTTCTAATCCTTTGAGCCCTGCGTTCCTGAAAATTTTTTTAACCCTTCTGCCTGAGCTCCTGAGTCAATATTCGCAAATAAATGGGATGTAATATTTCACAATAGATATAAAAATAGTTTGTTTTATTTTATTTTATTTTTTTAATTGTTTCACCCCAAGCAAGGCTGGAAGCCACTAGCACGCAAGGGGTTACAGAAGGTTTGGAGGAAGAGCAGATAGGAGTGGTAAAGGAGAGGATGTGGAGAAAGAGAAATACAGTGGGTCGATCAAGGCAAGGGGGTTACAGATGATTTGGAGCGAGAGCAGATAGGAATGAAAGGGGAAAAGATGTGGAGAAGGGAAGTGGATAGATCAAGGCAACTGGAGATGTCGATTGACGTTACACTTAAATAGTTGGAGATTATATTTGTCAGGGAAACAGGAATAAGGAAGGGAGTTCCACAGGCGAGAAGTGCGAGACATGAAGCTATTGGAGTAGAAGAGACGTCTACATCTAACAGTTTCAACGGTGAAGGGGTGGGAACGGGATGCCAGCCGCGTAGGAGAAAAATTTCCTGGCTCGGCACAGGGAGCCAACTTTCCTTGCGGTGGATGAAGCAATTGACTCGATGTATTTGTTCCATCTCAGGTCAGCGGACAGCATGAGACCGAGCAGCCGCAGAGAGGAGCTTTCGAGAAGTTGGTCTTCAGACATTCTAATGGGATGCAGGGATGGATCCTTGTGGTGGTTAATAGAGAGCAGTTTTGTTTTAGAGGCGTTAAAGTTAACCAACTAATTCTTACAAGAGTTTACCCACCGTTCAACCGGTGGCTGGAAATTAAGTCATTTTTTCTACCACCGGTAAAGCGGAGGTCAGGGCTCAAAGGGTTAATTCAATTTTCATGGTTTATTGTTTATTAGTCCCAATATATAATAACTTATTTGGCAACATGGACAACTTTGTTTTTAAGACGTTCTTATAAGACTGTTTCATTTCTGTATATTTGGATGTCAATGTATTTAACATTGCTTTTTCGCGCCGTTTTATTTCATTTTAATTTTAACTAACTGACTCTACCAATACTGGCTAAGAATTATGGGTTGGTACGTTCTTTCTTCCTAACGAGTTCTTAAATTTCCAATGGGAATTGAACGCACATCCAAATAATTCTGTAACATTGTTTTTACACAGGCAATTGTTCAGGCAAAGCTGACACCAGAGAGAAAGTCAGAAATGTAAAAATTTGCCACAGCCTTTTTAAAAAATAACTAATAATAAGCAAAGAATTTAAGTAAAGTAGAATGAAAGAGATATCAGTCACTGTCAGAAGTGTTCCTTCTCAACAAGCTAACATTTCAACACATGTTTTTTCCTTAACGTGTAAGTAAAAAGAAAAGGCTAGCAAAGACTTGCTCGCCCGCCGATAAAAACATACGACAAGAAAATAGTTCCCTACTCAATTTGTATGTCTGACAAGGCAAGCAGAAGTGACTGATAGTGAGAAAAGTGACAAGACCTCTGGCGTACAATGAATGCCTTTATTATCCCTCGGTTATTTTAGGCACAGAAATTTTTATTTTATTACCTTTTTTTTAAAAAAAAAATGATTGGAGGAAGTTTTCTGCCTCTGCCATATTCATCGTTTACTGTTTTTAGTTGAAATGGCCAAGATTTTTATTATTTTTTTTAAGCATTTCACCCCAAGCAAGGCGGGAAGCCACTAGCACGCTATGGGTTACAGGGGATTTGGAGCGAGAGCAGATAGGAGTAATAGAGGAAAGGATGTGGAGAAGGATAGTGGATAGATCAAGGATAGTCGATTGACATTACATTTGAATAGTTGGAGATTATAGCTATCAGGGAAGCAGGAAAGGAGAAGGGAGTTCCACAGGCGAGAGGTGCGAGATATGAAGCTATTGGAGTAGAAGTGACGGCTATATTTAACAGTTTCGACAGTTAAAGGGTGAGAGCGGGATGCTTGAATTCATGAAATCTGGAAAGCAGCTCATCGGAGCAATTACCATGAAAGTATTTGTAAAAAATAAAGAGGGAGGCGACGGCACGTCTGTGAGAGAGCGACTGCAGACGATATGCCAGATCAGGGCCAATTACATTGCATATCCGTCTCTGTATCTTATCAAGAACCCCAAGACAAACAGAAGGGGCTCCAGACCATATATGGCAGCAATACTCCATGCAGGGGCGAATGGTTGATAACAAATCTTGTCCAGGAATCTTTAAAAATCTGGTACCCAGGACTTTTTAACATTATATACAAGACCTCATTTACATTATTCGGACTATTGTCCTCATCTTTGTCGCCATATTTAGTTAGTTAGATCCATTGACAGGACCCAAAGAGTGTGAGTTCAATACCCGATTAGAGATCACGGATGCCCTGAAATCTTCTCAGAAGCACTGCAAATACTTTGGCTGCCACGTCGATGAGACTGATTCCTCTATAATTCGAGCAGAGTTTCCTATCACCCTTTTTGAAGAAAGGTAGCAGGATGGCCTCGCTCCAATCGCCCGTCTCAGGGTGGCTTCCGCCCGGGCAGAGGTTGTATTGATCAGATATTCAGCCTGCGGCGCACCCTCGAACAACGCTGGGCATACCAGCAACCAACAGTCCTCTGCTTCGTCAAGAGGCTCACTCTGGTGTATCATGGAGGCTGATGGCATGCCCGCTAAACTCCTTCGTCTCATCAAGGGCTACTACCGGTCGACGCGAGCCCGTGTTCGTGCTTATAGTGAGGAGTCGGGGACGTTTTAAGTGAAGATTGGTGTGCGGCAAGGGTGTGCCCTATCCCCTACCCTATTCAACTATACAATCGACTACATCCTCAGCAGGACCCTTCGGGACTACGCTGGAGTTGCGGTTGGTCGGAATGTCAGGGTGTCTGATCTGGCCTACGCGGACGACATTGTCTTGGTCGGATCGAACTGTGACGATCTGCAAGCAGCGCTCAACCGTGTGCAAGCTGCAGCACTGGATGTGGGTATGACCATCAATGCCTCGAGGACCAAAGTTATGCCATCCCTGGTTGATCCGATCAATTGGCAGCCACTGACGCCGGACGGGTTCAATCTGGAGGACGTGCAGTCTTTCGTCTATCACGGTTCAACCATTATACCATCCGGGCAGGTTGCTGCTGAGGTCGAACAACGTATAGTAGCTGCAAGGTCCGCATTCGTGCGACTCAAGCGGTCACTATGGAGGCGACGAGAGATTTCCACGGCTACAAAGGGGTGCATCTATCAGACTATTGTTCGGACTATCCTTCTTAATGGCTGCGAAACGTGGCCACTTAGAGCGGTTGACCTACGAAGGCTTGAAGTGTTCGACAACGATTGCTTTCGCTGCATTCTGCGATGCCGCCGAATCGATCGTGTGCCCACAACCACTCTACCTCGTCGCCTGAGTCTCCGTCCTCTTCGACTCGGGCTGCTCTAGCGTCGTCTCCGATGGTTCGGGCACACAGCTCGACGCCCGGAGGGAAAGGTCATCCGCGATGTACTTCTCCCTCCTTCTCTTCCTGGCTGGCGAAGACGTGTCGGTGGGCAGCTGAAGACGTGGGCTAGCACAATCAAGGATTACCTAGCAGTACTATCGGGTCCACAAGTAGTTGGTCTTCGACGATGGAATCGCGAGTGGCTCGCCATTTAGTCTGACTTGGCTCAGGATTGGCGGACGTGGGCAGCGATGGTCCGGGTTGCTATCTTTGCTCGGAAGGAAGCCGGTTCAACCCGACCAGGGTGAAAACCGATACAAGTAAAATAAAAAAAGACCCGGTTAAGGCAGTGTAGAACTTTCAGAGGGAAATTAACAGGAGATAACTGATAACTGACATCCATTAAACATGTCACATGGAACTAGAACAGTCTACCCAAGTGAGCGAAATAAAGGGTTCAGTTCAACATTCCAACCACCTGAAGAAGGCCGGAGCGTACAACGGCCGAAACGTTGTAATAAATATGGCGACAAAGATGAGGACAATAGTCCGAATAATGTAGATAATGTACATAATACATCATCTCAGAAATATTGACAGATACTGAAAGGCCGAAACGTTGTAATAAATATGGCGACAAAGATGAGGAAAAAAGTCCGAATAATTTAAATAATGTACATAATACCTCATCTCAGAAATACAGACAGATACTGAAAGGCCGAAGCGTTGTAATAAATATGGCGATAAAGACGAGGACAATAGTCCGAATAAAGTAAATAATGTACATAATACCTCATCTCAGAAATATAGACAGATACTGAAAGGCCGAAATGTTGTTATAAATATGGCGACAAAGATGAGGACAATAGTCCGAAGAATGTAAATAATGTACATAATACCTCATCTCAGAAATATAGACAGTATCTAGAAGACCTGAATATTAGATCAGTTTTTTTTTTTAGAATCTTATCTGTGATTTTTGTTTTTTATATTTAAGACTTTACTGTATGTAGTTTCGGCGGACACACAACGATTCATGTCTTGATACAACAAAATCGACTTATAAGGCATCGCTTCTTATGACTATTCTTTTTCTTTGATTATTTTAAGGCTTATCGACATTTTGCCGGTTATTTAAAGCCAGATAAATATTTTTAGATTTTAAGAATCTTTTCAAGATAATAATGATTTACTTATGCAAATCCTACTAATTAGGGAGGAGAAGAGGTGGATTCCTACCTTTCCTAAGTGTGTTTGCACGCAAGTGAATATAACGAACCCGACTGGAATTAGAACTCGGTTCCTCGATTTCCAATTCCACGCCGTTACCATTACGCTATCCGCATATCCAAACTTACAGCACCTGGCATTCCCAAATGGTTACCCGTCTTGATGTCACCAAGCCGTAAATAACCGTGTATCCTACACTTCATAGACTATAATGTAACAAAAAAATAGAATACTCATCATATCACGTTGAAACATCGTTAAGCAACGTCGAGCCTGGTTAGAACTTAGATGGTAAATTAAATTATTTTATTGTTGTTTCTTTATTTGTCAGATGGTCAACTTGCCATAAACTTACTCAAAAAGTTTTTCAATAGATATGGTTTTTGTAGAGAAAGTAGAAATATGTTTATTTCTGTTAGTTGAACTTGAGAAACAGTGTTTGGTTAGATTGGTTTGTTTTGTTTTACGTCATAGCAACTTCAATGGGTTATTTAATGCCGAGAAGATTTTAAAATAGATTCATATGAATAGAATAAGCATTCTTTGTAAAAAAATCAGTTTGTTTAGTTTAGTTTTTTTTACGCATTTTTTGTCGAGAGTCTGGCTTCATTAATGTATTCTTTTCATATATACAGTTTGAAGAGACATAGATTTTACATGTGAGATTCACATTTGGCTTATTTTTTGGTAGAGGCCCAATGTTTTAAGAAATGATATTATATCATCCATCTTTGTTTTCTCAAAGATCTCATACATGTTTATATTATAGCATTTTTGTCTTGAGAGAGCAAGGTCAGAGTATTTGCTTCATATATTGTAATAGCATATTTTTTAAAAGGATATGTTCTTTCACATGTTTGGGAAATAAGTCTTAACCTTAGTCATTAATTGGGTTCATTGTACAGTGATACAGTATGGTTTGGGTTTGGCTTGGCTTCTTTTACGGCATATCAACACCTCAATGGGTTATTTAATGCCGACAAGATTTTTATTGCTAGTAATATTTCTTTGCAAAAATGTATTGCTGGTAAAATTCATTACTGGTAATAATTGTTTACAAAAATGTATTACTGGTATTAAAACCTATTTTTACACTTTCATAGTGTTTTGACCCCAGTTTGGTGGTTAACTATTTGCCCATAGCTGGGACCCTAACAGGTGCTACCACCCCGGGGCAGGGTGGACCTGGGAACACCAGCAATTAAGAGGTGGTTCCACATTCCTCAAAGGCTTCTGATCAGAGGACTTGCTGCTGGATGTAGTTTATCGTCTTACCCAGGACGCGGATGTAGTAGTTTATCGTCATACCCAAGACGGAAGAAACAATGTAGCTGAAAAAAGGAGAAACATTAATTAATCATTTCAATACTGAAATGAACCATAAAAAAATGTTTTCAAAACTTCTATCGTTCAAATATTTATATTTGAGTGATTGGTTGATTTGCTTTTTACGGTTTATCAACCTTTTGCCGGTTATTTAAAGCCGAAAGATATTTTGGGATTGTAAGAATAATTCTTATTTTGCGGGCGAACATTAAATTAACTTTTACGTTTCTTGGTAAATAACAACGATGTTTCCATATACAAATCCTAATATTTAATCCACAGCGGGGGGGGGACTCGGATTCATACCTTTCCCAGGGGTATTTGCGTGTAAGCGAATGAAACAAACTCGAATTCGGCTCCCCCATTACACCATCCGCACATCCACATGGTGAAACTAAGCCGGATTTGAGTAGAGAAACTAAGGTAAGCTGTTCATGAGTATAGATCCACACTGATGACAAATTCAGAGAGATTAGTTAATCATGATTTGAAATATTCCGTCAAGCAGGGGAGATTTTTTTTTCCGTGACGGTTTTCCGGTATTGGGCTGTGACAGAGAAGGTGGAAAATAGGAGCAAATGGATTCAGTATTAAGTGGTGTAAAATTGAAAACACACGACGTATAGGGGTGCTCATTACTGCTCAGTTGCAAAAAAGGCTCATCTGTGGAACGGGAAATTACTTGCCTGAACGAAATGTACCCTATATTATAATAGTCAGCATATAATTTCATTAAAATAATATTCTTATCAGGCACTTTAATTCTACCAGTCAAAATCTGATATTTTTTATAGTGAAAGTCACTAAATTTAAAATTATAAGTTTAAAAGAATTTCCATTTTGGTCAGATATACTGTTACCTTGTCAAAAACCGACAGTTCATGCTACAGAATCCAATATATTTCAATATATATAAGATTTAAAATTATATATATATATATATATATATATATATATATATATATATATATATATATATATATATATATATATATATATATATATATATATATATATAACAGATTAATATATAATTAGTATATATATAAATACATATAAAATTAATATATAAGATTAATGGATCAACAATTCTGTCATATATAACGTTTCATTTTTCCCTGTGAAAATCCGATATTTTATGAGGTGGAAACTAGAATATTCAACATACGAAATTCAAAACATCACACGTTCATATTTTTTAAACCCAAATAGTTTATGTTTCAGGAGAGAAGATAAAAAGCTCCCTTTTGGTAAAAATATCGGATTTCATTTTAATTTATCATAAAAGAAAAGAAGAAGAAGAAGAAACCAAGAGTAAATAATTGTTTTAGTCTTCTATTTCTAAATCGAACATGTACTGTAGAATAATTTAATAAGCTGTAAATATAGGTATCTCGTCCTGGAGTCATATTTAGTAAGTATAGCGAATACAGCAACTTTGTCGCTTTGAGCCAGGCTAATGTAAGCTTAAATTACAATATGAGCTCTGATAAAAACATGCAATGATAACAGTAAAAATTGCAATATGAGCACTAATAAAAAAAATGGTTGCTGAAGACATTAGGTTTATAATACCCAGAAATTCATACATAGATGTCCTCAAGGACACATGGCACAGTGGATAAAGGCGTTGGTTAGATCCAGTGACAGGACCCAAAGAGTGTGGAGAACTTGGAGAGGGGAATTAATAGGAGATAACTGACATCCATTAAACATGGCACGTGGAACTAGAACAGTCTACCTCAGTAAAATAAAGAAATTCCAACCACCTGAAGAAAGCCGGAGCGTAAAGTTGTAATAAATATGGCGACAAAGATGAGGACAATAGTCCGAATAATGTAAATAATGTACATAATAGCTCATCTCAGAAATGTAGACAGATACTGAAAGGCCGAAACGTTGTAATAAATATGGCGACAAAGATGAGGACAATAGTCCGAATAATGTTAATAGTGTACATAATACCTCATATCAGAAATATAGACAGGGCCGAAACATTGTAATAAATATGGCGACAAAGATGAGGACAATAGTTCGAATAATGTAAATAGTGTACATAATACCTCATCTCAGAAATATAGGCAGATATTAATAAATATTATTAACATGACTTGGCCCCTATTCATCATGATTGAGAGGGAAGAACATTCATCTTGAAGTCAATTACTTCAGAAGTTCGCTTTCAGCCACAAGTAGAGTAAACTGTTCTCTTCATTTTAGATGCGAGAAGGCGCCCGGTACTAAGGGATAGCAACTCTACGACAGCACCTTCTCCACTGCATTAAGATGTGGCGTCGTTGCAATATCGACGCCAGCGTAACAGTGGTCGCGAAAACTGGACAGATCTTTGTCCTTGCCCCATATGCATACGTATGTGTATTGGCTCCCCTTGTAATAAAAAAAAACCTTATGTTGCACAGTGGGGAGACCGGTAAATATATACTTAGTATATACAGGGTGCGCCTGTGATTTTGTGACAGAATAATCCTCAACTCCAAACCTGAAACGTTTGTATTTTTACCATATAATCGACATGTGAGCCTTGTTAAAAAAAAAAAAAGCTGGATATGAGCTTAAGTTAAATAAGTACATACTGATAGCTAGTGAGATCTGAACAGAAAGGATCAGTATGGATAGACCATGATAGATGTAATAATAGATAAACCTGTAGATATTACCCGTTTCAGATAGATATGGTAATGGTAATATTAGGTGTTTCGTTATAAGGAAACATTTGGCATTCATTGACCAAGCAGCAAGTGCCACCCTCGATTTAAAGCCATAATTTTTTTTATTGAAACAATTTCTCAGGAAAATTGGTTTCTCAAGTCCAATAGCTGTTATGGCTCTTTCCAGTATTGATGGGAGTTTCCTTCCTAACCTTTTATTTGAAGTAGTGTGGAATGTCAATATTTTAATTATACCATTATTTTATGTTCGAGTTACATGTGTCATCAAATTTAGTTGTTTCTGCTGTTGTAGATAGTCCTCAAGTGATGTGGTTTCTGATATTTGGTACAGTTCTTTGTTTGTGATTCTGTAGCGCCAGTCCACAATGTTTAATAAAGGATAGTTTTTGTCAAGACTTCACTCGGACTTCACTCGCTCAAAGCCATTTTAACCATTGATATACTGTTTCCTTGTCAAAAACCGAGAGTTCATGCTACAGAATCCTATATATTTCAATATATATAAGATTTAAAATTATATATATA
Organism: Acanthosepion esculentum; assembly: GCA_964036315.1. NCBI lineage: Eukaryota > Metazoa > Mollusca > Cephalopoda > Sepiida > Sepiidae > Acanthosepion > Acanthosepion esculentum. Next base: position 12,114,934 of record OZ038487.1, on the reverse strand, counting down.
TATATATATATATATATATATATATATATATATATATATATATATATATATATATATAATTAAGTAATTCATTTAATAATTTAATTAATTTAATAATTTTTATTGTTCAATATATATATATATATATATATATATATATATATTGAACAATAAAAATTATTAAAAAAATTAAAATCTTCAGACACACTTGGTTGTATATTAATATTCCTTCGTTTTTATTATTTCATTTAGATTCCTCGACTAGTTTCGGCCAACATGGCCATCATCAGGCGAAAAAAAATGTCTGCTTGCTGGTAGCAGTGAACTACAGAAATGAATGTCTTGATGGAGAAAATGAACTTTTGTCTGTAGTTTTCATTTGTTTTTTTTTAACTTTTTAACATGAATTTTTCAACATTCCTTATGTTGGTCAAACAGTCTCTTTTAAGTTGTTATTTGAGATAAGAGCTGGATGGATTCATGCTGCTCTGAATTCCCTTGGTCAGTTTGACATTATTGGTTCCTGGACAGGGGATGTGTCTCTGTTAAGTGTGTGTGTGTGTTATTTGGTTCTTAGGGAGTGAGTGAGTATGATATGTGTAAGTCAGATTAATATATAATTAGATATATATAAATACATATAAAATTAATATATAGTAAAAATAAGATTAAAAGGATCAAAATTTCTGTCATATATAACGTTTCATTTTCCCTGTGAAAATCCGATATTTTATGAGGTGGAATTGTATACAGCTGATAGTTAATATATTTCAAAACTGCCCTTATTACTTCAAACGTTTTATTTAGTGGGTACGCGTATTTTAGTAAATATGCCTGTTTTTTGTTTTGTTTTTACAGCGTAATTGCTGTCTACTGGTATTTGAAAGTCTCCATAAAAATAAATACGAATAATAATAATAATAATAATAATAATAATAATAATAATAATAATAAGAAGAAGAAGAAGAAGAAGAAGAAGAAGAAGAAGAAGAAGAAAACTGAAAGTCGATCGAAGCTGCTTATGTACAATAAAATTAACGCTCTTTTGTAAAGGCATGAAACCCCATATCCCTGCATGTTTACAAAATGGCGGTGTGAATAAGGTAAATCTGGTTGACATTGCTGCTGAATAGTTAGTTCCATCCTCCTCAGCGAGTGCCCTATATAAAATTCGACGTTAGATAAGGCGACAACAGTTGACATAAAATCAGCCAATCAAATTACAGATGATCTAAAACTAGTTCTGGAGATTAAACAATATGGCGTGAATAATCGAAAGCAAAAAGGCTGTCAGTATGGCTGTAGATTCGGGCTCTACCGAGCCGTTCCCCTCTATGTTCGAATCTCTTCAGGCGTTATTAGTGTCAGACAAATTCCTGTAATATAGGATGCATGTTCAAATCTTATAAAGTTACTTGTTTATTCCAATTTCATGGTGTTCATGGAAACTATTCAAGACAGAACTATGGAAGTAAAAAGCAACAATTTCACGAAATTAAAACTTAATCAAGTATATATATATATATATATATATATATATATATATATATATATATATATATATATATATATATATATATATGTATGTATATATATATATATATGTATATATATATATATATATGTATGTATATATATATATATATATGTATGTATATATATATATATATATATGTATGTATATATATATATATATATGTATGTGTATATATATATATATATATGTATGTGTATATATATATATATATATATGTATGTGTATATATATATATATATATATGTATGTGTATATATATATATATATATATATATATATATATATATATATATATATATAGACACTGAGATCATCAACAAAAGGCGATAGAACGCAATCTTTAGGCCTGAAAATGCGTTCAAGCATGAAAGAGTCACCATTTTTATACACACACGCTCTATACCTGATATTGAGCACTTTTACCCATAATATATATATATATATATATATATATTTGATTAATTTCTGTGCCATATATCCTCAAGGACACATGGTACAGTGGATAAAGGCGTTAGATCCAGTAATAGGACTCAAAGAGAGTGAGTTCAATACGTGGTTAAGGCAGAGGGGAATTAACAGGAGATAAGTAATAACTGACATCCATTAGATATGGCACATGGAACTAGAACAGTCTACCCCAGTGAGCGAAATAAAGGGTACAGTTTGACATTTCAACCACCTGAAGAAGTTTGGAGCGTGCAACGACCGAAACGTTGTAAGAAATATTGCGACAAAGATGAGTACAATAGTCCGAATAATGTAAATAGTGTACATAGCACCTCATCTATGAAATATAGACGGAAACGTTTTTTTTAGTGGATAGTCGTATTTGAGCAGGCGCTCCGTTTATTTATTAAACAGTCTATTTATTTATTTTTTACTACCGGTCTGAATGCTGGAGAAATTTTATTAAATAAACATTTGCGCAGTACGGCAGGAATTGAACCTGCTTACCCCATGAGAGATGGACCTCCTGTTTAGCCTGGCATGCCTTAACCGACTTGGCCACGAAGAGTAGTTGGGCACGCAGAGCCAAATTTCGTCGTTAGCTCTCGCTGGATTTCTGTGTACCATTTTTTAAGGAATGCACATAGTAAATATCTTGGACTGTGACGCTCCCCGTCTAAAGTACAACGGATCAGACGATTTTTTTCCACAAAAGAGGACACAAGTCCAAACCTTATAGGAAGACACATTTACTTTATTAAAAATTGTCAAGTGCGCAGGCCGCACGACGTAATGCATACTGCTTTAAAAATGGCGTGTCTCCTCAAATACAGATATACACTAAAATAATGTTTGAAGTCGAATTAAAATTAAAATCCATTAATATATATATATATAGAGAGAGAGAGAGAGAGAGACAGACAGACAGACAAACAGAAAATCAGAGACAGACAGTGAGTGAGTGAGTGAGAGAGTAAAAAAGAAAAATGGATAGGAAAAGACTGAGATAGATAGATAGATAGATAGATAGATAGATAGATAGATAGATAGATACCCTTTAACCTGATGTTGGTTTGCCTGAATCATGAGAAAACATGCCAACCTCTCCATGTTGTGGCTGTAATGAGATAATTATTCAGCTACACATCAACCTGTGGCCCCAATACAAAGTTGCCAGTCCTGTAATTATTTCTGTGCAGAGACAAAACGCTGCAATGTCATCCATCAAGAATCACACGTCCATATTCAAAGTGCGTGAATTAAAAGACAGGGAAATTGCCTATCAGTGAGTCGAAAAGACCTCAAAGGGATCCCCGTCATCCCTGCAACGGTGTATTGTGATTTGAAAGGAAGAGCATGTTCGTCTGTCAGCTAGGGTCGTCAACACACTCACACACACATGGGATGAAAGTTGTCTCTCCAAGCGGACATTTCACCAGGCCCAGTTTCCTTGTTGTTAACTGAAACAAATGCTCAAAGCTGTGTTGACGATGTCCTGCTATTTGATATTTGTTGCTTGGAGCAGCAACTTTCTGAGACAAAGCTGCTTTTTTTAAAAGATTTTTTTTTATTCTTAATTTGTAAATTTTGGTTTCTTCAAAAAGAAACATTTTTCGTATGTTTGTGGATGTTAAGTTATGCTTATTTTTCTTTCCTTGCCTTGATTTAAGATTGAATAAACAAAATTAATTCCGTCTTATCAATTGTTGTCTTTGAATTCATATATTTATTTCATTTTACTTTTTGTCGGTGTGTTTTCGGTTATTCTCTGGTATTTATAAACAAATTTCACTGAGCATCGTTTATAATTTACCAAAACTTTTCGGCAAACATGTGAATATTTATGAGCGTCTCATAAATTTAAAACATTTTTAAAAATAACGACATTTTTACTTTTATTTATAAATACTTACATTCGATTTGCCCATCAGCGGAGGAAACGAGTTGGCTGAGATAAGTTTTCCTTTTGTCTTTATTCATATTGTCCTTTTACAGATATTTAGTATTATCTGAAATTTGACACACACACAAACACACACGCATATATATATATATATATATATATATATATATATATATATATATATATATATATATATTTAAACCTGTCAGTTTAATTTTATTGTATTTTTCAATTTCCCAATAAGCGGCAGTGTACTGGGGTCAAAATTGTAAATAAACCGTTCAAAGTTCCTGCCTGTGTCGTTTCAACCGCCTCAGTCATTTTCAAGAAGCAATTTGGTGCCTGTGTAGGAGGCAGAATTCCTTTATCTAAATGGTCTACCAGGACATCATGTGTTTTGAGAACGAGGATGCAAAAGGATGAATAATTTATATATATATATATATATATATATATATATAATAATAATAATAATAATATTTTTAGTTTTTAAAATTATGATTCCTCCGCTACATAAGAGTTCTCATGTTTCAAAAGCGAGAGCCGAGACCCCTAACATAATTTTTTAAGTTATGTAGAGTTAAGGTGTCTGGACCCGCTTCCTTGTCAAGCGAGAATTTGGGAACCAAAAATATTATTATAATATAAGCTCTACTTCTGCATGGAGCACTGTCCTTTTGAAAATAAAGCTAAATACTAAGGAACACCGGATTATCTACCTAACGTGTTCTTTCCTATTTCACTGCACACCTGCATACATATATATATATATATATATATATTAATTTAAAAGCCAGGCAGGCAGTGACTGGCCACTACTATAATCATCAGCCAGCTAGTATATGCCTGATGATTGTGTGCAAACACATGAAACTTATAGTCACTGCCTACCTTTAATATTAAAGCTCTGCCATTTCTTATGGCATTCAGCACTTTTATGCCAGCAAGCTACCTTTGGTCAGATTCTTTTTAGAGCTGCTCATTCTTTCCTGAATTTATATATATATATATATATATATATATATATATATATATATATATATATATAATTCACAAGAAATCCAAAATCAGCTTATATGGGGAATAAGCTTATGTAATTAGACAAAAATATAATTCGTCTGTCTTATCAACCCCGATAGTATAGATTCTACCGGGTTGATAAGACAGATGAATTATAGTTTCGTATGTTGAAATAGGCTTATTCCCCATGTGAGGATTTTTGGATTCTTTTGTGTATTAATTATTCGCTCTGTAATAATACAATGAACTCTTTTTGTGGATCAGATTTAATAATTTATATTACTAGGATTGACTTAGATTATTTACCAACGGTTTTGTTACCTTTACCACACACACACACACATATATATATATATATATATATATATATATATATATATATATATATATTTACATATATATATATATATTTATTACAACGTTTCGGCCGTAAACGTTGTAAGAAATATGGCGACAAAGATGAGGACAATAGTCCGAATAATGCAAATAATGTACATAATAGCTCATCTCAGAAATATAAACAGATAACTGATAACTGACATCCATTAGACATGACAAGTGGAACTAGAACAGTCTACCCCAGTGAGCGAAATAAAGGGTTCAGTTCGACATTCCAACCACCTGAAGAAGGCCGCAGTGTACAACGACCGAAACGTTGTAATAAATACGGCGACAAAGATGAGGACAATAGTCCGAATAATGTAAATAGTGTACATAATACCTCATCTCAGAAATATAGACAGATACGGCACAGATATTTTTAGTTTGTGAGGAAGTTTTGGCATCACGTCCATTGCAGTATACCCGTATTACATTTGGTTTAGTATATAAGTCGGCAGGTGGCTTGACCAGATATGTCATAATATACACAAAGATGTGACGTTGAGAGATGAACAATACAAGTATCACATCTGCAAACGACCATTCATGGCTGAGTCTCGGCTGAAGGGGCAAATTTTCGTACAATCGTCAATGTGAAGATGACGTTGGTCGCATTTTTTCAAATATGTCCTTTCCAAAAAGATATACTATTTTCCCAAGCATACCAGTCAGTTATCCGCAATGCGTGGTACACGCTTAGGCGATCATATATCATTCGATACATGACTGACAAGGCAGATTTTTCCCCCGCAGTAGGTTGCCATTTCTTTCTGCTGTAGAACGGTTGCCATCCAAGTCTATAAAACCCTGTCTGTCTTGCTATTTACCCATAGCTGGGGGGAGAAGAGGGCGATTCATACCTTTCCCAAAGGTATTAGCACGTAAATGAATGTAATGGATTCGACTGGAATTCGATCTCGACTCTCAGATTCCACCGTATAATTTTTTATTAAAATTTCAATCAAAACTTTCAATTATTTTTAATAAATAAATACATAAATAATTAATCGAATTAAAATAAAATAATAAATAACACTTTTTAAAAAATATAACAATATTTACTCATTGGTTTATTAGGTACTAGCAGCATGGCCCGGCGTTGCCCGGGCTTTTATTCAAAAATCGTACAACTCATACATCAATCGCTATCACTTGACTTAAAATATTTTGCCCTTCCTTGCCTTTAAAGGAGTGCCCTTTGCCGTGCTGATGTTGCTACATGCCTTACTTCTTGCCTATTTCACACTGCGAATTTTTTCTAAGCTCTATACTAAACATTAAATCTGTTACGAAAAAAGAACTAAACAAAATGAACACAAAACGATCAGCTTTAAAAAAGGACTCGTAACTGGAAAAACCGAATGAAAAAAGAATCTTAACAGCAAATATTTTTTCACAGCCAACCCAGTTCTGCGGAATCAGAATCAACGTTGAGTTTAAGCAAGCGAATGAGCCAATTGGAGTAAAGTGCCATGCAGATTTAAATTTTTCCCACTTGTGACGAATGCAGCTATCGATTTTTTGCACGCAAGCATGCTAGTTAACAATTGTGTCAGTCAGCTGTTGGCTCTCACGCTGGCCAATAGAATCTTCCTGCCTATTCGTGGCAGCCAACTATAGACTCTCACTCTGGCCAGTAGAAACTGGCCGCAAACTACATGAAAACTACCGTAGAAGAATGAAAAAAATCGATTATTTCCACTACCGACGGGAGTTGGGAAATGCAAAGTCGGTCTTGGCCTTCTCGCTAACTTGGAGCATGTGCATGTAAATTTTGGTGCAAATCCGTCGAAAATTGCGGCCGTGCATTTTTTACACACACACACACACACACACACACACATCCTGCCTTTTATAGCTAGAGATTAAATGATATCACTTAGCAGCATTTGTAACATATCCTGACATTCACAGTCTGAAGAATATTTATGAGAATTCTTAAATTTAAAAAGAGAAATTTAAAAATCTTGAGGACCTAAAAATATTTTACTTCCGTTAAAAATACTAGTTGCAAAATTATGCCTTGATTAAGTCCATTTCTATAAAGTTACATTTGACGTGATAAAGTCCACCAGAGGACGAAACGCTTCGGTAAAGAAAAGCTTTCCTTTTGCCTTCATTCGTAACATGTTCAGGAACCAATCGTTCCTTGAAACATGTTTTATTAAATAGAACGGACATGGAATGTCATTTAGGCGTGTCTCTCTTGGCGTCGAATAAGTTGTTTGATGTCATCTCATGTTAGACTTGCTTGTAAATCATTAACCCATTTCGTGTGCCCACATATATATATATATATATATATATATATATATATATATATATATATATATATATATATATATATATTTGAATAACAATTTGACACCACAGAATAAATAAATAAATATACTGACTTGAATAGAACTTTAGAGATTTTTTTCTTAAGAATTCTTGCGACCAACACTTCTTCAGGAGGAGTGGTTGCTATGATCTGGGACGAGACATAAGACGATATTCACAAGAACTAAATAGTGGAAGAGGAGAGACAACTTAATTTCGGAACACGACTAAAAGAATTCATTAGTGTTAGTTATTGTTTCAGTCGTGTTCCGAAATAATACCCCGGGCCAACAGTACGACTCGGAGTTTCTTGCACGCGGCACCTGAAGATTGCGCGGTGCCTGAAACTCCGAGTCGTACTGTTGGCCCGGGGTATTACTCATTTTTATTAATATATACATAATAGCTCTGTTATTTTGCATTGAGCACTGTTTTACTTAGACCAATGGATATATATATATATATATATATATATATATATATATATATATATATATATATTGTAAATTATCCATATAGACAAAAACAATTTATTCACTAAAAGATGCAACTTCGTTTCAGTGCATTTAAATTGCACTTCGACTGGTGAAAACAAAATGGTCATGCATAACAGTTTGGGTTATGCATAAGAAAAAATTATAATAAATAATTATTGCGCTATTATCAGTATTGAGCCATCTTTTGAATTAATGCAGTGAACGTTATTACGTTTTATATATTATTTTCGTTCTCTTTATATTCGGATATATATATATATGTGTGTGTGTGTGTGTGTGTGTGTGTGTGTGTGTGTGTGTGAACATATACATTTATTTATATTGATATATTTGATTATATATATATATATATATATATAATTTAAATAAAAATAGACCACTTTAAGGTTCTTAAAGTGGTCTGTTTTTATTTAAATTATTAGCTCTGATTTACATTGAGCTCTCTGGATTTTATCCTTCTTGGGTCTACCCATACGGATTACCTAGTTTTTCGTAAACTAAATTATATATATATATATATATATATATATATATATATATATATATATATATATATATATATATATATATATATATTATAATAAATTTATTTTTAAAATATTTTACATCGCGACACGGAAATTTTCATATTTCGGAACTTAAAACTGTTCATTATCAAGCGATGTTGGATAACTTTTGATGAAAATGATTTACTTTTGAAAACAGAATGGTATTTTATTTAACAGTTAAGAAGCAGGAAGGAACAAGATTTCCAAATTTTTATGGGTGTGACTTCTTTGACCAATGAAAAGACATTTCAAATCTAAAACAGAAAAGTGAAAAAAATGTCGGTTAGGGTGTCTGTGTGTTATTCAAACTTGTCTGGATGAACCGTCATTTTTAGGCATGTCACCAATTACATCCGGTTAAGAATATGATTTTTATTTACAATGACATAATCGGATGGATGCGTATAAGTATAGTATCTTAGTATGAAAATAATATAATATATAAAATTGATCTAAGCATACTAGAAGCCTCTTTAAGATAAAGTATAATAATTTTAAGAAAATAAAACCCTAAAATTAACCTTTTTGGGATACACACATCCGCAGTTAAATATTTTTTTAATATAAATATTATGCTCTGCGTTGTATTGAGCACATTTTTAAAATAATGAATGCTAAAGAACTGTGGGTTCTATGCCTGACTGTTGTTTTTCTTTATCTGGACATTTCCTAACCCCGTAGCAAAACTCGGTGTTTCATGCACAATGCAATCTTCAGGTGCTGCATTGAATTGTGCATGGAACTCCGAGTTGTACTACCGGTGAGGAATAAATGCATATTTATCAATATATAGTTTATAGTTCTGTTATGTTGCATCGAGCACTACTTTGTTAACAGCAGTCAATGTGCGATATGATTGATAGATAGATAGATAGATAGATAGATGTGAACAGACTGAGATAGATAGATAGATAGATAGATAGATAGATAGATAGATAGATAGATAGATAGATGTGAACAGACTGAGATAGATAGATAGATAGATAGATAGATAGATAGATAGATAGATAGATAGATAGATATGAACAGAATGTCAGATAGATAGATAGATAGATAGATAGATAGATAGATAGATAGATAGATAGATAGATAGATAGATCTGAACAGACTGAGATAGATAGATAGATAGATAGATAGATAGATAGATAGATAGATAGATAGATAGATAGATGTGAACAGACTGAGATAGATAGATAGATATATAGATAGATGTGAACAGACTGAGATAGATAGATAGATATATAGATAGATAGATGTGAACAGACTGAGATAGATGTGAACAGACTGAGATAGATAGATAGATAGATATATAGATAGATGTGAACAGACTGAGATAGATAGATAGATATATAGATAGATGTGAACAGACTGAGATAGATAGATATTGAACAGACTGAGATAGATAGATAGATAGATAGATAGATAGATAGATAGATAGATAGATAGATAGATAGATAGATATGGATTGACTGAGATAGATAGATAGATAGATAGATAGATAGATAGATAGATAGATAGATAGATAGATAGATAGATATGGATTGACTGAGATAGATAGATAGATAGATAGATAGATAGATAGATAGATAGATATGGATTGACTGAGATAGATAGATAGATAGATAGATATGGATTGACTGAGATAGATAGATAGATAGATAGATAGATAGATAGATAGATAGATAGATAGATAGATAGATAGATATGGATTGACTGAGATAGATAGATAGATAGATAGATAGATATGGATTGACTGAGATAGATAGATAGATAGATAGATAGATAGATAGATAGATAGATAGATAGATAGATAGATAGATAGATCGGATTAAGCCGAGTTCGAATTCTAGTCGGGGAAAGTTATGAATCCTCTACTTCTCCCCCAGATATGGGTAAATAGCAGGACAGACTGGTCTAGGAGAAGGACAACTTCTGAATTCAGAACCTGCGGAGAGGCGTTTGGGGGCCTTGTGGCACGTGGTGCACCAGGTCTCTGTATTCGGCTCTGAAAAAAACATGGGTGATTGGTTCTGCACAAAGCCTTCACCACTATAATCAAATCAAATGTGCAGGTGTCTGGCTGTCGGTCCCTTTGCAACTGAGTTGACTCATATGTCGAAAAAAACGACGGGAGAGCCCAGTATATATATATATATATATATATAAATATATATATATATATATATATATCAATAAAAGTATTAAGCTTAATATTACTAGACATATTAAAAAACGCGCGAAGCAACCGGTTTCGCTCCCGCTCATCAGGCTTACAATGTGAGATTTAAATTTTAAAAACACAGAAAATGTACAATAAAAGGAAATGTGAGCACTTATTAAATAGCAGATTGTGTGCAATTAATTTTAGTGTCGACCGGTTCACCGTGTTGTCCCGGTCACACTCGTTATTTCACCTGAAGGTGCTGGAGGCACTTTACATTGGGTCCCGCAAGTCTTCCTTGTGTAAACAACGTGAGTGTTTGTTGGGGCTCGCTGTCATTTGCCTCTAGCTCCTTTTTCTCATATTATTTTTTTTTATCCCCCTCCACATTTCCTTTTATTGTATATTTTCTGTGTTTTTTAAATTTAAATCTCCCGTTGTAAGCCTGATGAGCGGGAGCGAAACCGGTTGCTTCGCGCGTTTTTAATATGTCTAGTAATATCAAGCTTAATACTTTTATTGCTATGATAAAATTTTGTACCTTTAAAAATATCTTTAAATATATATATATATATATATATATATATATATCAACCCCCAAAATTGAATAAATAGCCACCTGACGATTGCATCTAGCATGAAACAGACTATCGCCTCTAAGTGTTGACTTCTATGTTCACTTTTATATTTATACACACACACATATATATATATATATATATATATATATATATATATATATATATATATATATATATATATATAGTCGCGTTTTTTGTCACTATCTCTACCTCTAGTTAAACAACCCCTACACCTGCCATGTTTTATACTTCCTTTTATACAAAAACTCTCGTGACAGGAAATTAGACATTATAATTCATTCCGTCTACATTTAAATCGTCCCTTAAAAATATTAAATCAGAATCAAGCAGCGGAAATCCCACCTAATAAGATTAATCAGATTAATGTGATTAATGACAAAAAGCAACCGAAGCAGGTTTTCGTCTAACATTTGGAAATGGACGAACATTTTTTAAAAAAATGATTTTTTTTATTTAATGATAAATGTTCAAAATCGCCTTCAGTAACTCTCGTATTAATTCCTGATAACTTCGACTATTATTTACATTGTTCGGACTATTTTCCTCATCTTTGTCGCCATATATATTACGACGTTTTGGACAGGACCCAAAGAGTGTGAATTCAATATCCGGTTAAGGCAGTGGAGAACATTCAGAGTGAAATTAACAGGAGATAACTGATAACAGACATCCATTAGACATGGCACGTGGAACTAGAACAGTCTACCCCAGTGAGCGAAATAAAGGGTTCAGTTCGACATTCCAACCACCTGTAGAAGCCCGGAGCGTACAACGGCCGAAACGTTGTAATAAATATGGCGACAAAGATGAGGACAATAGTGCGAATAATGTAAATAATGTACATAATATCTCATCTCAGAAATATAGACAGAAACTTCTACTATATGTCACGTCCCTTCAGGACATAAGGGATCATGGCTCTCCACAACATTCTATCTCGTGTGACTCTTAGCATTGTGTCTACATTTGCTAACACCCCCGGTCCCTGATCCGTTATCCATTCACACAGGCTCGTCAGGTAAGTGGCTCGCTACATTCCCCTATATCTCTTGCCCCCGATAAGACTCGTGAGGACTGGGCTTTCCAATCCGTCCTTCCTCATTGTGTATCCAAGGAATTCCAGCTATCTTTTTTAATATTTTCTTTCTGTTGCCATTTTCTTTAAGACTTCCTTGTTGCTTACTGGCTCCGTCCATGGAATTCTCACTATCCTTCTGTAGAACTGCATTTCTAATCCCTTTATTCCTCGTTTGCAATTTTTTCCCCGCATGAGAATATATGCATATACCCAAAATATAATTTCTTAATTTCTAAGGAGTTTTTTTTTTTTTGCTCTTCGAAGATATGACTAATAATTAAGAACTCTTTCTACATCTAGCCTTGTGCCATACTAAGTCAAGCATAATTACAGCAAAACAATGCATAATGTAAAAGTGCATTACGTTCACTCTGTTTTATTACGCTCTTTTCGTGATATTGAACATGTACTTAAAGAGAACTGCCCACTTCCTATCGCTCCTGTAAATGTGTGCGCCCGGCCTTAAAATAAACTCACAAAAATAGGAAATTTATTGACAGACAAGGTTATTAAGTCCTTGCATGTCATGCTCCCATGAATTGGACCTGAATGAACCTACCATTGAACAGTAGTGACGTGAAAGTGCGGGCTAGTTACATATCTTCTTTGTTACTGTCACCATACAGTTATATAGTCATACCAAGGATTCTTTCTTGCTACTAGTATCATGTGAGCCAATGCTGCTTCATCTTACGCGGAGAGGAGATTTGTTGCCGCGAAGTAACCCCCGCTTACTATAAAGATGCTACAAAGAACAAAAATCTAAAAGGGACACACGATTATCTCTTAAAACCTCACATTGCAATTAGGTTAACATTTTTTCAAGTTAATTGTATTATGTTAGGTAGCAACATGGACTTTTTTAAAAAAAATTTTTTAAAGAATGCATTTTAAATAAATGTCTTCATTAACCTTAAAATGTGGTTTTATTTGAAAGATAATAGCCTGACACTAATCTGTATTAAGGTGGAAATTAACTGGCGTTTTTAAATAAAGTTTTTAGGCATTTTTAAAACATTAGCACGTTCAGTTGTCACCCATCGAACCGCCATGATAGACAAAAAATGTAAACAACAAATTTAAAAATCTCTTAAAAATCCGATATTTGTGCTAGAGATGTGTTTCGAAGTCAGTAAATTTAAGGATTATTTCATTGGATATTATAAACGTAATAAGTAGTATAGAACGTCAGATCAAATGACGGTTCCGTATAGGACAAAGGTTCGATTCCTGCTGGAGAACGCATATTTTCTACGAAATTTCTCGAACATTCAAGCGGGTAAATGTAATTAATAATGTTTCATTAAAAAACAGAGCATTTACTTAACTAAATTGTATGTATTAAAATAAACTATAAACAGAAAATATATTAAATAATTGTCGGACATAATCTATTTCATAATATATATATATATATATATATATATATATATATATATATATATATATATATGGGGCGATGGGTAAATTGTTGCCATTTCATTTAGTTTTTTTAATTTCGCGCATGCGCATTGTTTTTGATTTTGTCAACTGCACAGTGTAGTAGACCCTACTACACTGTGCAGTTGACAAAATCAAAAACAATGCGCATGCGCGAAATTAAAAAAACTAAATGAAATGGCAACAATTTACCCATCGCCCCATATATATATATATATATATATATATATATATATATATATATATATATATATATTATGAAATAGATTATGTCCGACAATTATTTAATATATTTTCTGTTTATAGCTTATTTTGGGCCCCGTCTGAGCAAAAGAGCACCATGGCACAATTCACTCCGCCAGAAATTTGGAAACGGTATGTTACACTGCTTGGCATTTGCGCTGGAAGCTCCAATATGAATATTTCAGAGTGTTTGGGTGTCAATCTGCAGAGGATACAGAAAGAGTTGGATTATATATCCAGTCACCATCATGGTGTTTGGAGTGATCACTGGTGGTGATGATTATTATGCCTCAAACTCAACACTGAGGCCTATATCAAGTGCCTTAAGGTGGTAGTTTTGTCCTCGGCTGGCTGCTGAAGAACCTATGTCTTGGCAACAGGACTCTGCACCGTGACACACAAACAGAAGAATCTCAATCATGACTGTCAAACAATTTCCGCGACCACATGACCCATTACATCGGGCGACCTAACTCTGCAAACAGCAACCCCCTTGGTTATTATGCGTGGGGTGCAGCTGATCAAGAGACCAGAAAACTCGTTCTAACACCAAACATGAACTGATGGCATGGATTATGACAGCATCGACCAACTTAAACAAGGAGACCACCCAGAAGAGTTGCAGGAGATTCCGAAGTCATCTGGAGGCCGTGGTAGAAGGCATTGGCAATTTTATTAAATAAATTTACTCTTTATCATTCCAAGATATTTTTGTGTAATTTTGGTAAATATATCTGTTAAAATGAGATCTCAGTGTTATTTTCATTTTTGCGTAATTTAGACGTCAATTTATCCATCACACACACACATATATATATATATATATAATGTGTGTGTGTATGTATGTATGTATGTATATAATATACAAACACACACATATTTATTTTGTTCTACCCTAATGAAGTCTATCCAACGATGTCGAAACGCAACGTAATCAAATCAAACTGTTTTACACTTGTCAAATTTATAGCACACACACACACACACACACACACACACATATATATATATATATATATATATATATATATATATATACACATAGATAGATAGATATCGTGTTAGCAGGCTAATAGTTGTAATAAACATTGTTTAAAATAGAAATGAAATGTCTATTTCAAATACAATGATCCTCTAAAAATAATTTTAAAGAATGTGTGTGTGTGTGTGTGTGTGTGTGTGTGTGTGTGTGTGTGTGTGTGTGTGTGTGTGTGTGTGTGTCAGGGGGAAACTTTTAAAGGATGTTTCAGAAATTGTGTGATTGTTAAGTACCATCATTGATCTTTTATAAATAAAAGAAAACACGAAGTCAAGAGATCTGCCGATCCAACTGCAAAAACGATTAAAAGATTTGGAGGCTCTTCACATCAAAGGGCGGCAGCCCACTGTCAATAAAATTTGTGTTCATCCTAGCTGCACGTGTTTAAATTTCTTTGAACTGTAAGGTCATTTTAGCTACGTGATTCTAAAATC